>CM035435.1:89463750-89811250 GCA_020310875.1 Ceratopteris richardii | reverse complement strand
ACTATCATCCCACCGGACCCCCAAGGGTGCAATGTTGAAATCCAAACATGGGTCGGGGAGACATGTCTAAGGCATTTCTGGAGGTTTGCTCCATCAATTTTGGTCTCTTGAATAAAGATAAAATCATGATTTAGGCTAATTTCACAAAGCTATTGACCAATAATGGTCGCTCTTGAGGGGTCAGTGAACCCCCTAGCATTTAACAAGATGATGATCATTGTCATAAGTTCCCCTTTTTGTAGGAAAGGGCCTTATCCTTTCTTCTCTTGGATTTGTCTTTCTTTTTCACTAGAAGGGGATCCCGATTTAGTAGTTTGTTCTTGTGGTGGCTTTCTTAGGGTAACTCACTAGTCTGTTTTCCCTTGTGGGAGGCCTCCTTTTGGAATGGGTAGGAAACCTTTTTCGGAATAGTCAATCCAATGATGGAACTTTCACTATCCATATTGTCTTCATTACTAGTGGTAAAGCCGTCTTCTTTGTTTGTAGTGTAGCCCTCCTTATTGGTTTCTTTGTTGTTAGGGATCTCTAGGGCTCTTTCGTTGGTGTCCACCTCAAACTGCTTCCCACCTGGGTAACCAAGCTCATTAATCTCCTTTTCCAAATTGCAATACAAGTTTTTTTCTTTTGGGGGGGGGGGGGGGGGATTATCTCGAGTACAGTTTCTCTCGAAAGTCACCCTAGGACTTCTTTTCCTTCTTCCTCTCACTTCCATGAACCCATCTCAGTTGGTTTCTAGGTTTCGAGAGCCTTTAACTTCTTCTTCGTTTGCTGGGCGATTCAGTGTCCCATTGATGTGTTGAGTTTTTTTGGGTGCTTCTTGTTTTTGCTTGTTTTTTTGTCTCAGTGGCAATTTTTAATCATGTAGCCTTGTTGGCCACAGCGAAAACATGAGTTAAGTATGTTTTCGTAATTAACATCTTGCTCCCAAACATCCCCTTCGCTCAGGTCCACTTTGATCTTTGATGGAAGCGGCAGGCTAAGGTCAGCCTCAACACAGATTTGAGGGTGCCATTGAGCGTTGAAAGAGTGCCTTGCACCTTCATAAATGAGACCACCAACATCCTCTCGTGATGCCAACGGCTTGTCAATTGGAGATATGATGTCCCACAAAAACTTGTACAAGAAGTATGGTAGGTTAGTAAGCTAGAACCAGAGAGGGTAGCCGAGTGATTTCAATTTGTCAAGAGTAAAGTCGGGGGACCATCTGAAGAGGCACAAGGTCGCCAGCCTCAGTTGCCAGGTTCTGACACTAAGGGCTTGGAACACCATTTTCTTCATTCTCAAAGACTAGTAGCATATGATTAGCCAGTAGGAGCTGATACTTGCTAACAATCAATCAACAGAGGCACCACTATTTTCAAAGCCATTGGCGCACGGTTTCGAGCGAAGGCCTAGGGCCAAACATTTGTCGAATGAGACAAATTTTCTCGAGTTCTTCTTGCTTTGATAGAAGTGCAGCTCTACTGAGAAAGACTAAGGGAGGCTCAATGCCCTCGGAGGCCCCAAAAGCAACACAAGATCCCCCCTTCAAAATAGGGGCTAGGTTACTGATCACCCTCTGGGTCGGGGTGAGGTTGCTTATCACGAGGGAGGGGGCCGGCGAAGCCATGATAGGGGCCACGAATCCTGTGTTGGGGATACACTTCCTCTATCCTAGAGAAAGATCTTTTAGGTTTCGACCCTTCACATCTCCAAGGGCTAGGAAAAAACACAAAGATGATGAGTGCCCGCTTATAAAACCGAAAAGGGCACAGATTGAGTGGTCAAGGGGCAAAAATATAAAAAACTCTTCTTTAATCGATCGGCTCCTTCGTAGATAATTGCAGAAATTTTTTTTTTTTATATAAAGGAAGTTCGGCAATAGCCTACTCTCCCGGACTTGAATTAAATTAAGAAACAAGGGTACAAAAGAAGGGGACTAGTGCCCACGGGACCCCCCAAATCCCACAAAGCAGGGGAGGCTTGGTTGATTCCTAGGTTGCATTACAAAGAAGGTTGATCACCCTCTCGTCGCCCTCATGCGGGACCCACTTGGGTTTGAGCTTGTTGTTGATCAAAAGGAGGACTTGATGGTGCCTGAAGGGGGGGGATTTCTTACTGTTAACAATCCTCTTGCCAAGGAGGAAAAGAGATTTCTCAATCGTCCACTCCTTGGGAGGGTCGCCAAAGTTGAGAGCACACCGCTCCCGCCAAATTTTCCACAGGACTTCCCCTCTGATTGCGTTCCAGAGAGCCGCAGAGCATCCAATCGCTTCTCTCAAAAGTACTTGTTTCCAGCTAAGCTGTTTCTGAACTCTGATTTTCAGTCCAACCGTCTGCCAGATTCTGTAGGAGTTGGGGCAAGTAAGGAAGATGTGTGGGACATCTTCGATTGCACGGTGGCAGCGTTTGCACCACGGAGGGATCCCACAAATTTTGCTAGCCTTTTGGTTAGTCCAAATTCCTCGATGAAGAATTTGCCATAAGAGGACAGACTTCTTAATCTCTATAAGTGGGTGCCAGATACCCATGAATTTCATGTCCCACCGAAGCCGCGTCCAAGACAGGCACCACTTCTTGTTGAGGCTGATCTGGAGGTCAGTCGTTTCTTTGATGTTCGGGATTTTGAGTAGGCTATTTCCATTGTGCCATTTGAGACCACGCGCGTTCGGAGCATCATGTCCCATGAGAAGGTGAGTTTTGTGGCGCTCCCAAGCGAGGCATCTGCTTTGCAAGGTGTTCCATTCTTCGTAGGAGATGTTTATGCGAGGGTCGATATCCTCGAAGTTGATCCAACTGTTGGTGTCATGTTTCCAGAGGTGTTTCCATTTTTTGAATCCTTTGTTCCATAACTTCTTGGCATTTTGAATGTTCCACGACTCCACACTCCGGATGCCATGTATCGGAAACCAGATAGAGTCGTTTTGTCTGATTCCGGCCGCCCACTTCCAGTCTTCACTAATTCTTGTGAAGCTTTTGACTTTATTCCAGCCCTTCCAAAGAGAGCATACGAGACTGGAGCCTTTCGGGAAGACAGGTATCGGGGAGAATAGCAGGGTCATGATGTCAAGGTTCTTCCAGTTCGGGGACCCCGTGAGGGCCAACTCATTTTTGTTTCTGAAGATCAGCTTGGCCCATGAGGCCTCCCTATTGCACCAAGCTTTAATCATCCATTTGGCTGCTAGTTTGTTAGCCATACACCCAATGTCCAGGATGCCAAGCCCCCCGCTATCTCTAGGGCTGGTGCAGATGGCCCATTTGATTTTAGGCACCCCCCTTCTGTTATGATCACCCGTCCAAAGAAAGTTTCTGCAAATGCTATTCAGTTTGGACAGGCCTTGTTCATTCGGTCTCCAGCAAGAAAGGAAATAGATGGTAGACGAGAGGAGGAATGTGTTGATAACCATCGCCCGTCCAGCGAGATTGATTTGCATGCCTCTCTAGTAGTTGAGCTTGTTTTCAAGTTTGGCCAGCACCCAGTTCCATCGCTGCTCCATAGAGACGCCAAATCCCAAGGGGATTCCAAGAAGCCGAAAGATTTGGCCCTGCGGAATGATTTGACAGCCATGAACAATGAGAAGGCCAGGTTGGTGTCCCACGACGGCCCTAAAGGCGGTCTTATTGTGGTTGATCTTGGATCCAGAGGCCTCACAAAAGGTATCAAGGCACCTCCAGAAAGTCTCCAGGCTGGTATTATCATTGTGAACGAACGCATTCATGTCGTCGGCAAACAGTCTCATGATGATTTGATTGTGGTCGTGAGGTAGTTGGAGGCCTTTGATATTGCCAGCCTCCACATGATGAGCCACAAGTCTGCTCAGCCCCTCAGTGGCGATGGCAAAGAGAAGGGGGGAAAGAGGGCACCCTTGTCTAATAGATCTTTTAAGATGGATCGCCTTCGACAGTTTGCCGTTAACGTTAATTTGGGTCGTTGCGTTGCCGAGAAGGGTCGCGATCATCTTGGTGAATTTCTGACTACATCCGAGGTCTTGGAGCGACTGCAGAATATAGTCCCATTCTAGCCTATCGTAGGCTTTGTCAAAGTCGATCTTGAGGAAGACCACATCTTGATTAGACTCATTTGCAAATTGAATACCTTCCCAAATATCCATAATGGTTTCCAGGATGGACCTGCCTTTGATGAAACCTTTTTGGTCCTCGCTAAGCCAAGATCTCAGGTGGCACGCAAGTCTGTTGGCAATGACTTTGGCGACAATCTTGTACCCTGTTTGGAGCATCGTAATTGGCCGCCAGTTCTCGATTCTGTTTTTTTCCCCCTTCTTGTGAATCAGCTTGATAATTCCATTATTTATACAAGAAGAAAGAGCACCAAATTTTAGCGCTTCTTGCCAAACCATCCGAAGAGGGGTGGCGACCACCAGCTTGAAGGATTTAAAGAACTCGTTAGTGAGTCCGTCGGGCCCCGGGCTTTTGCCGAGAGGGAGGGCATCAATGACCTCAATGATTTCTGATTCAGAGATCGGGGCATGGAGCAGGGAGTGGAGGTTGGGTGGTATTCTCCGGGGGGAAACCCTAGAAATGGCAGCCATGCAATCCCTTCTATGGTGGGAGAGGGGGTTCGAGGTTCCCAGGAGGCTCGTGAAGTGCCCTTCGATGATGCCAAAATTATCTTCTTCCGAGTTGCATACATTGCCATGTGGGTCTAGCAGTAGGGGGATCGTTTCTCTGTTGTGTTTCCTTTTAAGGATACTGCACATCTCTTTGGTGGGTTTGTCGGCTTTTCCAGCCCACCACTCCTTGAAGAATATTTGCAAGTTTTTCCTTTGTATTTCTTCCTCGTATCTCAACGCTGCTCTGATTCTTCGGAGACCTTTCTGGGCTTGGTGTTTTCCTTTGTTCACTTCCTCCTCGAGTCGCCAGAGTCTGTGGTAAAGCGCTTCCCTACGAGCCCGCCGCACAGTCTCGAGCATCTTCTTAGTTCTGATCATGATCTTGCGAGACTTGTCGACCGCACTTCTCCAGCACTTGGCTGGGGCCAAGCCAGAGGCGAACGCCACCTTCCACACATCGGCAATCTCTTGATGGACTGAGGGGAGAGAGAAGGTGGAAGCGTTGGCATGGAACCACGGAGCCTTGTGGGTCCTGTTGGAGGGTTGAAAAGTGATAACGATCGGGTAGTGATCGGAGATGGTGAGGTCAGTACGTTGCGTGATTGAAGGGTGGCCCCACTGATGAGTAAGGCTCTGAGAGATGTAGCATCTATCAAGTCTAGCTTTCCTCAGATCCTCGCCCGCCTGGAGATTCGACCAGGAAAAGCCATTCGAGTCTTTGAATTCGACCAGATCCAGGTGGAGTTTGGTCATATCCCACGTTTCTTTCTCCCGACTGTCAATGACCCTGCCCTTGCCCATCCATCTGTCCATAGGGTCCTCCACCATGTTGAAGTCTCCACATATAATCACGTTGTGAGGAAGCGAGTCAAGAGAAGTCCAAGTGTTCAGCCTCTCCAAATCCCCGTTAGGGGCGTATAAAGAAACCATAGTAACACAGAGGGGAGCACCAAAAGATACCGCAATCCAGCGGTGATTTACATCTTCAATGGAGTTCTCGAGCTTTTCAAGCCAGGGTTGTTTAACACCGATGGCCGTTCCACCGGACCCCCGCTGGTGCTTTGTTGGGATCCACACATGGGCCGAGGAAACCTGTCTGAGCCGTTTCAGAAGGTCTTCTCCATCGATTTTAATCTCTTGAATGCATATAATGTCTGGTTTTAAGCTGGTGTCACGGAGCCATTGACCAATGATGGCCGCTCTTGAGGGGTCGGTTAGCCCCCTAGCATTAAGCGAGATGACAATCATTTTTGTATTGATCCCTCTTTGCGGGAGGGAGCCTTGTCCTTTCTTCTCTTGGCTTCATCTTTCTTTTTTGCTGGGATCTGTTCCCGACTTAGAAATCGGTTCTTGTAGGAGCTTTTCCAGGGTAGCTCCATAGGCTGTTTTCCTTTGCGGGAAACACCTTGCTGGGGAGAGTAGGGCCCCGTGCTCGGCACCGTTTCCGGGATCGTCGATCCAATGATGGAACTTTCACTATCCATGTTGTCTTCATTACTAGTGGTGAATCCATCTTCTTTGCTTGTGGTATAGCCCTCCTGGGGGGTTTCTTTGTTGTCAGGGATCTCTAGGGCATTGTCGTAGGTATCTACCTCGAGTGGCTTCCCGCTTGGATAGTCAAGCTCGTTGATCTCCTTTCCTAGATTGCAGTACAAATTGCTGTTGGGGGTAAGTGGCAGGTTGTTTCTCTCACCGTTGGCCCTCGGACTTCTTTTCCTTCTTCTTCTAACTTCAGTAAAGCCATCGGCATCAGCTTGAGGATTGAGGAAGCCCTTGCCTTCCCCTTCCTTGGTCGAGTGGGTCAAATCGCCGTTGTTGTCTTGAGCAGATTTGGAGGCTTCTTGCGAACGCTTGTTTTTTTGACTGATAGGGCAGTCTTTAATCCTGTGGCCTTGTTGGCCACAACGAAAGCACGCGTTGGGGAGGTTTTTGTAGGTGATAACCTGCTCCCAAACATCACCTTCGCCCATGTCCACTTTGATCATTGATGGAAGCGGCAAAGAAAGGTCGGCCTCGACGCAGATTTGTGGGTGCCACCTAGCATTGAACGAGTGTCTTGCGCCTTCATAGATGAGACCACCAATGTCTTCGCGTGAAGCCAACGGCTTGCCGATAGGAGAGACAATGTCCCACACGAAGTTGTACAAGAAGTAAGGGAGGTTAGGGAGCTCAACCCACAGCGGGTACCGCAGTGATTTCGATTTGTCAGGAGTAAAGTCCGGGGACCATCTGAATAGGCACAGGGTCGCCCGACCAAACTGCCAGGTGCCAACGCTTAGGGCTTGGAACGCCATCTCTTCATTCTCAAAGACTAGCAGCATGTGGTTTGCTGGTAAGAACTGACATTTGCTGACAATTAGTCCTCGAGGGAACCACTCTTTTCGAAGCCATTGTCGCACAATTTCGAGCGGGGGCCTAGGGCCAAATACTTGACCGACTAGGCAAACTTTCTTGAGCTCCTCTTGAGCAGACAGAACTGCGGGTCTACTGAGGGACACGATGGGGGATACAACACTTTCGGATGCCTCAGGGGCGGCACACGACCCCCCCTCCAGCAGAGCGGCCAGGAAATCGGTCTCCCTAGGGGGAGGGGCCCGATTACTTTTCACGAGAGAGGCAGCAGCCACATCCATGGCCAAGAGGAACTTGCACCACTTTTACTTTTCAAAACCCAAGGGCAGGCCCCTCCAACATGGAGGAGAAACTGGCCACAGACCAGGAAGACACCGAAGCCAACCACCCCCAAAAACCGAGAAGGGACGCCCAATTCCCCTTTTCGATCGAACCAAATTCTTTTTCTTCTTTTTTATATTTTCTTTTCTTTTCTCTTCTCTCTTTTTTTTCTTTTTCTCTTTTCTTTTTTTTTTTTCTTTTTTCCTTTTTTTTTCTCTTCTTTTCTTTTTTTTTTCTTCTTCTTTTTTCTCTTTTTTTCTTTTTTTTTTTTTCTTTTTTTTTTTCTCTTCTGATCTTTAGCTTTTCGTAAGATGCCGCTAGAGGTTCTCTCTTTTTCCAATCTCTGCGCGTTTGAAGACAACGTTACCTTTGTAGTTGTCGATAACCCTCGTACAGATTATGAACATGCTCTTTGCCTAAAAAACAAACGAGCAAGCCGCCAGAGGTTCACAAAAAATCTTCATACTCAGCTGAATATAATTGTTGTATGAAGACATACTCAGCTGCAAATCTTCATGCAACTTTCGATGATGACATAAAGCATTCTCGACCCTGATCCTCACGTTTTCTACTAATTCTATGCGTTACTATGTGCTCTCATGCTTCTATCCAAACGTGCGCAGGGACTACGGGCTGCTAGAGAACACGTGGATGCACCGACTCTTGTCTATCGCAGCCCGGATTTTGAGGGTGTCTATCGCGGAGCTCACTCTATCGCCGGTTTCCAGTCTGTCGCGCGTTGGTCCCAAGGTTGTCTATCGTGGTCAGCCCGTCTGTCGCGGATGGGCTCAAAACCATCTATCGTGGATTTCAGCCCGTCTATCGCGGTTTACCAGTCTGTCGCGCCGGCTTCCCGTCTGTCGCGCCGGCTTCCCGTCTGTCGCGCCGGCTTCCCGTCTGTCGCGGTGGACCCAAAACCGTCTATCGCGGTTTCAAACAGTCGACGGTCGAGGTGATCTCTGGGTTGCGCACGCCGGCGCCACGCAAGTGAATGGAGGTGCCGATTGCTCTCGAGGGAGAGTCGCAACTCGCTCCAGCAGACGTAATTCTCGATTCGATTATCTCAGGAGGTTAAACACGCTGAGAGAGCAGACCAGCCTCTTGAGAAATCGAGCTATCTTTCTGATAAGAGGAAGACTCTCTCGCGGCACACAGCAATTGTTTCCTCCGTCGTCTGAGCAGCATCACGTTCGAAAGTGAAAGTCTACGGCATCAACGTTGTTTCCTCCGTCGTCTCATAATTGAATGGCAGTCGATACGCCCATAATTGCAGAAATTGTTTAGAGCACATAAAGTTACATTAATGGCGAGAAAAAGTTCGAGGCACCCCGACGAACTTCACTTGTCTATAATGGTCACCATGATAGTATTGAAGAAGCTCCTCCAAGTTAAATTTAAATGTAATTTTACTTTTTGTTGTGTGTATGGGGTAATTCTCCAAAAATCACGTCTCGTCATGGTGACACGCTCAATATTCTCATTAATCTCATTCACTGTTGATGTTGAAGGGCTCCACAAGAAGAAGGTTAAGTGGGCTCCGTACGATGCGGATGTGAGGTTTATCAACCTCCTCTATAACTTCATGTAAGCTTTGCGAGGTCTTCCATGAAGGATCCGAAAGAAAAGTAGACTTCAAAAACATATCAGTTGGAAGGAAGCTCTGCTGGGAGAAGTGATCGGTTGCTTCGCGACTCCTTGGAACGCCATCAGAGGGAAGGTCCTATGGAAGCTCTGGCAGGAAAGATGTGCTCACAACTTTGGTGACTCCCCAAAAGAGTGGTCGATTGAGAAATCATTGTTCCTCCTTGGCAAAAGGATCGCTAATTGTAAGAAACCCCATTTAGGCATTTTCAAGTGCTCCTTTTGATCAAGAACAAGCCTAAACCCATGTGGGCCCCACATGCGGGTGATGAGAGGGTGATTTAGCTTCTGTGTAATGCCATCTAAACTTTGTAAAAGCTACTCCCGCTCTGTAGGATTCGGGGGGATCCCATGGGCACTAGTCCCCTTCTCTTGTACTTTTCTTTTAATTAATTCAATTCTGGGAGAGTAGAGTAAGGCCGAGCTTCGTTTATTTAAAAAAAAAAAGAAGGAGGTTAAGTCAACGTAATGTTTTTTCTCTCTAACTTATATATTATACTAGAGCAATCATTTAACCGAACAGCACGAACGTAGCCCTCAAACGCGACGCAATTACAGAGGATGGATGAATTTCGTTTCTCAAAAAACTTTCTGTGAAGCTATAGCTCGAGATGTTTCTCGGGAGACTTATACTGCTCATTGATGAGAGTTAGCCATTAGAGTCATCTAATTGCAAACTTTTACCATTCAAAAGGGTTACCAGGAAAAGCACATGTTCTAATTTCTCCTAGTTTGACACTGAATCGAGAACATTGTTGTCTAGTTTTTAGCTAGTTAACGTAGGTTTTGTTTCTTTTCATTAAAGTTAGTGAAAGTTAGTTTAAAGTTGTGGTAAATTTTAATTTATACATAGATGTATTACAGAACGGTTACATATGTAGTGTATGTGTGTGTATATATATATATATATATATATATATATATATATATATATATATATATATATATATATATATATATATATATATATATATATTTTAGGGAGAGAGAGACCTTTTCAATTTAGGTTCTCTCATCTTTATATTTTTTAGTCACTCATTTTTTTAATGCACATACATACTCTCAACTACTTACCCCACAAAAAAAAATAAAAACATAGAACACATAAACACACATGAACAAATTGGAAAAAACAAACCAAGTATATTTAATGAACAAAGGTTCAATCAAGCACTTAGGAAGTCTACACAATGATCATAAGCTTTTCAAGGTAAACCGAGAGAGGGGGGAAATTCAATCTGAGCCAAAATAAGAGAGATTGTAGGGAAGAAGAAATTTTGTAGTGGAGAATCCCGTGGTGATGACCCATGAGGAAAATCAGTTACAAAATGGGTTTGAGAGCATCTTAAAAAGTTTGAAATTAAAAAACGGGAGTCATTTAGATTCCTTCTCTGATGTGAAAACTTCAAGAGATGGCAACACATGTGGGCAAGACACTACAACATGGACAAGGCCGATGTCCAACAAATGAGGATGCGGAGCAAAGGAATGTGGAAGATCAAACTAGTTGTCAACAATGAAAGAAAAAGAATAGAAAAAGAATTATCAACCACATTCCTCCCAATGCAAACGCCCCACAAAGATGGAAAAGGTATTGTAGAGCATTCACAAAGATAAGATACCATAAACAATTAGTTTAACTTCTCATAACGTGAAGAGAATCTAAAAGAGTGGTAAAAGATAGATCTTTGAGAGCTATAGTTCAGGTCTTAAAAAAAAAGGAATAGCACTCGAGACCCTCAAAGAGGTGGCAGAGGCCTACCTCATCTCCATACTTGAAGATTCCAACCTTTGTGCTATCCATGCAAAGAGAGTAACTATACAATTTAAAGACAGTCAAGTAGTTAGTTAGAAGAATAAGATGAAGCAACTCATATATTCTTTAATAAGTCCTTTTTAAGATATGCATCTGGTAATGTGCTTCAATGATCAATGAAATCTTTTTTCTTACTCTATATTGTCTATTTGTGTCTCTCTCTCTAATTTTCTTGTAATAAACTTTTGAAAAAATGTGTGTCATTTTTTATCTTTCCCTATCCTCCTCTCTTTGAGTTTTATGAAAATATCTTCATGCATATGGATCCCATAGCTTACGGGCGCAAAAAAGAAAGCCTCAACCATGATAACACGGGATTAGGCTCTACAAAAACTTTGAAGGGCCTAGTCACACATTTTTGTGGCTAGGGATTTTTTTTTCTTTTTTAAGCCATGGTAGATCTTTATAATGTGTTTATGGTAGCTTGAGCTTGGATTCATTTTGTGTTGGTCAGCACAACGTCTCACAAATTACACGTAGGCAAAAAAACATCATGCAAAATACTAATATAGTGTGTCAAGGTGGACGATGTGATATGAGGGTTAGGAAATGCAAAAAATGTCCGTTCCATAGAAAGATAGGTAGGGCTTCTCCAAAAAACGTTTTAGAGGCTCTACTTGTATTTCTCTTACAAGGCCCTTTTGGTATATTTGAACCTTCTCTATGTTGGTGCATTTTACCCAAGCCTACATGCTTGATATAACTTGATAATATGATGTTCATTTGTAGTCATATGTGTAGACATATGAACACCTCTTGTAAAAGAGTACATTTTATCTCTTGTAATTGTAAAAGAAAGAATGGCTTAAGGCATCCATGATTCAAAAAGCAAATTTGTGGCTCTAACTACCTAGAACCACAAACCCATTAGATGAGGGAATATTTCCTAATTCCTAGCATCACTTTTAGGTGAAGTCATTTGAATTCAAATTCAAAGCTACCTCCAAAAGTAGCTATAAAAGGAGCAAGAAGGAAGTCTCAAAAGTAGTGCTTGATTCATGCCCATTTGTAGAGATTGAAGAGCTTACTCCATAGCTCTATCATTCTACTTCCATTGTGCAAGTATTCATTGCCAATGAGGTTGTAATTATATGTGAATCTATACATTCATCATTTACTTCTTCTCTGATTTGTTCTTTGCTATACTCACTCAGAATTGTAAATTTCAAAAGTTCATATCTTTAACTATAAGTAAACGTTTTCATCATTTTAAGATGTGTTGGATAGCTCTGTAAGTCTAGTTTATGCTTACAAAATTTCATGTGCATTGGGTTTACCGTTTGTGAGAAATCTGCATTTTACTGCTCACTAGTCTATCCCTACAGAGCCTGAAAATGGCGAGAATATTCCAGAGTTTGCTAAAACTTTTTCTCAATGCGTAGTTGATAAATTGAAGTGTTATAACTTGGATTGAAAAGCTTGCTACATCTATTTGGTATATCCAAAAGGAATTTTTCTAATTCCTAATAGGTTGAGAGCACTGCTCATTTTTTCTAGCAGGTGTATGTACAAAAATAGCAAGTTTCGGGAGCTGGTCATTTTGCAACTAGTGTGTCTTGACTCAAACTTTTGGGATACTTTTTCCAAAGCACTTGGGTGATTTTTTTGTGGATTTAGGAAGCTAAAAGGTCTACTAAACAACTCTGAATTCTGAATTGACTGGTGTAAAGCTGGTTGTAGCAGCACCAATTCATCTTTAGGGTGCATCCACCATCTCTCTCCACAGTGGTATCAGAGCATAGTCAATCAACATGGGAGATGGATTTCCATCAACAATTGACAAATTGAATAGAAACAACTACCTAGTATGGTCTCTAAGAATGGAGGCTTATCTTCAAGGGAGGAATCTATTTGGATACACATCTGGAGATGAAGCTATGCCAACCATGAGGAACAAATGGCAACCATCACATAGCTCATCTCTGATTTTCTTTTACCTCATGTCAAGGGATGCAAGACATCAAGAGAGACTTGGAATGCGCTTGCTTCTTTCTTCTCCTCCAACACTTGAGCAAGGAAAACTAATTGTGGATGCAATTGTGATAACAATGAAGAAAAGCCCCAAGCAAAGTGTGACTGATTATGTCACAAAGATGAAGGAGATTTCATATCAACTTGGAAGCATTGGAGAGGTAATTGAATAGGAACAAATCATTAGAAAAATCATAAATGTAATCAAAGCAGATGACAAGTGGGAGTCCTTCACAACAGTGATGGATTTGTACACGGATATGCATGTACCCGACCTCAACACACTCATCGGCCAACTCTTCACTCATGAAGCAAAGATTAGCAAAGGTGGTGAGTCCTCAAGAGTCTGCCTTATATTCTTATAAAGCTAAGTTCAAGGACAAGTGAAAGAATAAGAAGAATGAAGATGAAGGTAGCTCTTTTCAAGCAAACTTTGCAGGTAGAGGAAGTGCTAGAGGAAGAGGCAGAGGTGGAAAGCAAGGTAGGGGGAGATTTCAATCATCTCAACCTTGCAATATATGTGGCTTATCTAATCATACTACTGAAGAATGTTTCAGGAACCCGAGGAACTCAAGAGGAAGAGGATTCAATAGAGGTGGCTATGGATCAAATAGAGGTAGATACAATGGAGGCCACAACAAAAACTATAACAACAATCTATATAATGCTCAAGATATTATGTGTCTTTCATAGATGATTGTAGCAAGTGGACCATTCTATTTTTCATGAAGCACAAGGATGAAGTTTTTAATTACTTTAAGAATTATGTTGCTCTTGTTGAACACCAAATAGGTAGGAATTTGAAAAAACTCAGATCAGATGGTGGAGGACAATATTTCTCTTCTGAATTTGATGCCTACTTGCATGAAAGAGGCATTAAAAGGGAAGTCACCACAAGGTATACACCTGAACTCAATGGTGTAACAGAGAGGAGAAACAGAGCTATTGTTGAAGCTGCAAGGTCCATGCTCAATGAAAAGGGATTGCCAAACTACCTATGGGCGAAGGCTGTGTCTACAGCCACATATCTCATAAATAGACTTCCATCTAAGTCACTAGATGTAACCACTCCATATGAAGTGTGGAATGGAAGAAGATCTAGTCTAGAACATTGTAAAATCTTTGGGTGCTTAGCCTATGCTCACATTCCTTCTCAAGTAAGAGGGAAATTGGATCCTAAAGCAGATAAGTGCATATTTATTGGTTATGAACAAAACCAAAAAGGATCTAGATTGTACAACCCAACCAATAAAGGATTTTCTATTAGTAGAGATGTAATTTCTTATGAGAACAAATCATGGTTTGATGATGACAGGAAAGTGAAGCTGCCTTTATGACTTGGATGAAGATTTTCCATTACTCCAACGAAAGGAGCCAAAGCAAATTAAAGAAAGTCATTCGGAGATTGACCTACAAGACTTGGAAAGACTAAAGCTATGGAAGAGCAAAGGTAAAGCAAAGATGCAAGATGCTACATATGGACTTGAGAGCTCACATCAACCACTTAGAAGGTCTTCAAGGGAGAAGAAGAAACTAGAGAGGTATGGTTATGATACTTCTTTGGTCACTAAGCACTCAATCTACATTGCAAAGGATTCAACCAATGAAGAACCTACCACATTTGAAGAAGCACAAAGCAAGAAAGCTTGGAGAGATGCAATGGATGAAGAAATGAAAGCCTTGAAGGAGAATGACACTTGGGAGCTTGTACCTAACAAGCCATCTTTGAAGGTAATTGGATCTCGATGGATATACAAAATCGAGAGGAATCTATATGGAAGTATAAATAGACATAAAACAAGGTTAGTTGCTAAAGGGTTTGCTCAAACCCATGGTATTGATTATGAGGAGACTTTCTCTCATGTTGCAAAAATGCCTACAATTAGGGTTCTCATTAGTCTTGTTGCATCTAGAAATTGGAAACTCTATCAACTTGATGTAAACAACGGTTTCTTAAATGGATGGATTTCTGAGGAAGTGTATATGGCACAACCTTCTGGATATGAGGATGCACATCATCCTAAATATGTATGAAAATTAAAGAAAGCCTTGCATGGATTGAAGTAAGCTCCAAGAGCTTGGAATTTTAGATTGATGACTTATTTGTAGGGCCAAGGATTCAAAGCTAGAAAGGTAGATACCTCTCTATTTATAAAGAGGAATGGATCTGAAGTGATCTATCTATGTGTGTATGTTGATGATATCATTATCACAGGGAATGACCTTGAAGGAATCAAACAAGTAAAGAGTCAAATGAAAGAGGAGTTCAAAATAAGAAAACTTGGACCACTCACTTATTTTCTTGGATTGGAGTTAGTCTACATAGGTTCAGATATATACATCACACTAAGGAAGTATGTGCATGACATGCTCATCAAGTTCAAGAGGGAAAAGACCAAGTGTGCAGGTACACCTATGGAGCAAAATCATAAGCTTAGTGCTTATGAAGGAGAGCCAATTGAAGACATCACAAGCTATCAAAGCTTGGCAACACTCACAAGGGTGGATATATGCTATAGTGTTAGCATATTGAGTCAGTTTATGCATAAGCCGAGAAGACCACATATGAAAGCAGCCAAGAGAGTCCACAAGTACCTAAAGGGGACCATGAATGAAGGTTTTTTTTATCCATTTACTTTAGATATTGAGCTAAAGGCCTACTGAGATGGATTGGGCCGGATCTAGAGATGATATAAGAAACACATCTGGGTATGTATCATTTGCAGGTTCAAAACTCATTTCTTGGTCATCCAAGAAGCAACCAATAGTGGCACTATCTTCTACTAAAGTCGAATATAGAGGTTTGGCTAATGCAACTCAAGAAATCATGTGGTCAAAACCTTTGTATAAAGATCTTGGACTTCATTCTTCAACACCTCACATTTTTGGTGACAACACAAGCTCACTACATCTTGCAGCTAATCCGGTATACCATGCTAGAACCAAGCATATTGAAGTCCACTACCATCATGTAAGGTAGAAGCTAATGAGCAAGGATATTCAAATATCATATGTCTGTATAGATATGGAATGTGCAAACATGTTGACTAAAGCTCTTGATGGTACAAAATTGAGTAGATTCAAGTTAATGATTGGCTTGTAGGAAATTAAAGACAATTGAAGACTTATTTGGAGGCCAATCATGTTAGGCTTGTGCGGGAGCTCTTGGTGGATTTTACCCAAGCCTACATGCTTGATATAACTTGATATGATGTTCATTTGTAGTCATATGTGTAGACATATGAACACCTCTTGTAAAAGAGTACATTTTATCTCTTGTAATTGTAAAAGAAAGAATGGCTTAAGTCATCCATGATGTAAAATGAAAACTCGTGGCTCTAGCTACCTCAAACCATAAATCCATTAGCTGAGGGAGTATTTCCTAATTCCTAGCATCACTTTTAGGTTAAGTCATTTGAATTGAAATTCAAAACTACCTCCAAAAGTAACTATAAAAGGAGCAAGAAGGAAGTCGCCAAAGTAGTGCTTGATTCGTGCCCATTTCATGCCCATTTGCAGAGATTGAAGAGCGTACTCCATAGCTCTATCTTCGATTGTGCAAGTATTCATTGCCAATGAAGTTGTAACTATATGTGAATCTATACATTCATCATTTACTTCTTCTCTGATTTGTTCTCTACTATACTCACTTAGAACAGTAAACTTCAGAAGTTCATATCTCAGGCTATACGTAAACTTTTTTAGATTTTTAAATTTCATTAGATATCTTTCTAAGTATGATTTATGCTCACAAAATTGCATGTCCATTGGATTTACCCTTTGGGAGAAATTTGCATTTTACTGATCACTCGTCTATCTCTACAGAGCTCGAAAATGGCCGGAATGTTCCAGATTTTGCTAAAACTTTTTCTCAATGGTCAATTGATGAATTGAAGGTTTTTAACTTGGATTTGGAATCTTTCTAAGTACATTTTCTATGTCTAAAAGGAAGTTTTCTAATTCCTACCAGGTTGAGAGAATTTATTTTTGCCAGTAGGTGTATGTACAAAAATAACAAGTTTTGGGAGCTAGTCATTTTGCAACTAGTCTGTCTTGACTCAAACTTTTGAGATACTTGTTCCAAAGCACCTAGGTGATTTTTTTGTGGATTTAGGAAGATCAAAGGGTCTAATAACCAGCTTTGAAGTCTTAGTTGGCTGGTGTGAAGCTGGTTGTAGTAGCACCAATTCATCTTCAAGTGCATCCACCATCTCTCTCCACACTCTACCCCTTCTCTACCCTCATAGTCACAATAAACATAGTTTGGGTGGTTCTTACTTTTATAAAATCTTCAATTATTGCCACATGTGAAGGGCATGCCCTTTTTGGTAGATCTAGAGAGGATAAATCAAACTACAAAGACCATTCATAGAGTATCAAATTTCACAATTGATTATACGAAAGATACGAGCAAAGTACAATATTTATTGATTGAAAAGTTTACATCGATTGTGAACGACCTTCAATCTTTCTACAATTCTCTCTCTGTCCTTTGGAGATATCAAGGTAATTGATAGGTGAATACAGATTTAGATGAATTACAAAATCATCCTTTAGCAACTTCCCAAAGTAGTTTGCCAAGGATGAGCCACCACAATGGGATGTCCAATCCCCATTAGACCTTGCAACAAAATTTTCTACTTCAATGGCCTCCTAAAAGAGAAAAAATTGATGAGTCCAAGTATTAATCTAATTAATATAAATTATTTAGTAACACTTACATGAGGAATTCTATTTTCATCTCCCCCCTTTCCACGGCATCAAGATCTATGCTAGAGTGGACCATGCCACTCTAATCTATAAATGAGGATGTAGGAACTATGTTCTTCATTGCTATTTCTCATGCTACACTATAATCCTCTTTTGTGTTGCTTTTATTATCACCATTCAAAACGTCTTCGCACACCATAAATGTTGTTTCTAGCACAAAATCACATGATAGAATATAATTTTTTCAAACAAGGTTATATGTATTTTCATGTGGAACATCTTATGTTGTACAAAGAATACTTTAGCATTCATCAAGCTATGTTTTGAATGCTTTATCTACATCATGAAGAAATATAAATTCATCTCCATTTATAAAGATGATGGAGGGAAATTCAACTTCCATCTCTCGTATTGTGGGCTCAGAGGGGTTGGTACTTGATGGTGGGTGTTCTTCCATGTTTGTTTTCTCAAAAACCTTGTCCTTCACACCACTAGGGGCACCTCATTGAACTGTTTCAGTCTCTTTCACTAAGTTAATAGCCTTGGGTTAATGCACATTTTTCTCATGAACGAATCCCTATATGAAAAGGTTGTGGAGATCCATGGGTATGGGGTCGGGCTCTTCATTGATGATGAAAATGGTTGTGGTGATGTACAAAAAGGTACCTAGAACTCATCTTAATTCCACCATGTCATCCAATGGATCCCTATATTCTCAAAACTTTCAATCAAACACTTAAGATTGTTAGACTTAAGAAGTGACATGCAAGAGATGGGCTAGTTGCTTGCCCCAAAACCCATGGTTGAGGACTAATTCCTAATCCTCCCTCTTAGGGTGTGGTTCAGCCATCTCTTGCTTATCATTTCTCTCTTCGCTTTTTAGACATCGTTTTCCTCAATGATCAACCCCTAATGTCCCCGTGAATTGATATCCTCATCCTTGCATAGTCTCTTGAACCTTCTTATTCTCAATCTTTTTTTCTGAACCCTTTGCTCTCAAGCTCAGTGTCTTGAAACCTTCATGTTCACAACTTTGGTTTCTTGAGCCCTTGTTCTCATCCTCAGTATCTTAAACTTGGTTATCACCCATTCTAGGTATCATCAACATCAATCCTGTATTATTGAAAGATCATTCCAACAGCTTTCCAAGGGTACCTTGCACACCTAAATCTAACCTAAAAATTGGAAGATACAATCCAATCTTTATTGGACTAACTCTACAAAGCAATGCATGCTAGTATTTTGTAGTATTTCATATAAAAAGCACCCAGATGCATATTCTAGAGGCCATTGGGTGCGTCCATGAGTCTTATGAAGCCTATCCACCTTGCCAAGCTTGAAATATTGAGATGAACCATAGTGGCATGTAGCATCATCACCACTGGTTTTATCGACTACCATAAACTCTACTAACACCAATGTGTGACCTGCATCACATGCATATTCTTGACATCATCATTGTATTTGTCTAAACAAACATCATCGAGTGCGACCTTAGCAATCTATGTCTCATATGAGTCAACAAGGTCACATAAATATCATGTAGAAAGGATAAGAAGTAGATTAACAATGCCAAGCAACAACTGAATGAAGATTAAGGCACAATGAGTCAAGCTAACTTGCTAAGAGGAAGAGGAGGTGGCAAAGGAAGAGGAAGAGGTAGAAGCAATAAAGATGGTGTCAAAACTTGCTGGATTTGTGGTAAGACTAATCATTTAGCTCATGAATTTGGCATAATAATCAGAATGGTGGAGGATATAATCAAAACTTAAATTCAAGACCAAGAGGTGGTAGAAATCAGAGAGATAATTTCAGTGCTAGAGGTAGTAGAGGTTTCTTTGGAAAAAATGCAGGAAGATACTTTCAAAGTCAATCTTACAAGAATACATACTACAATAATGCTTCGGATGAGACGGAGGATTCAACCTTAATTATGAACGCAACTTGTGAAAGACAGAGTGAAGATCAAAGAGTCTTCTACATTGACTCAAGGTGTAGCAACCACTTGAGTGGCAACATATCTTTGATGAACCTTGATTTGGAGAATAAGGTGAGTAATCATATAGTTCAAACAGATGATAATACAAAGCACAACGTGAAGTCCATTGGATCAGTAAAAGGCCAAGGATGGAAGCACTCTTTTGAGCAAGGTCTTTTATGTTCCTATAATCCCAATGAATCTGATAAGTGTAGGACAAGTTGTAGAGAAAGGATATGAAGTAAGGTTCACTAATGATGAATTTTATGCTGAGGATCCTCGCCATGGATATAAACAAATTGTTTCAGGGAAGAAAGAAGGAAGTCTCTTCACATTGAAGATTCAAGGCAATATTGGTCATGCCTTGTTCACTTATGGAGAACATAAGATCTCTAAGTTAGATCTTTGGCACAAAAGGCTTGGACATTTTAATGAAAGAGGTATTACGGATATGATTAACAATGGTTGAGTGCTTGGATTGCCTAACATTACAGGTCAACACATGTCATACAAGTGTGAAGCATGCCAATTGGGTAAAGCTCACAAGAATACTTTGTAACACAATAGTTATGCAATATAACACAAGAGTACTAGCAGAGAAGATAACAAATATAGGAGAATCTCAACAATTTTCTACTAATAGCAAGTATAAAGATGATGTTGTTGTCCACCCATGCGCTCTCAAGGTATAGCTTAAATAGTGATCTAGACAACTCTAGATAGGGAGATACAAGGTAGAGGTATGCTGGCTCAATTCAATGTCTCAGGTTATGGAAAATTGGCAAATCAAGTTTACAGGGATCCTGACATGCACTGTGAGACTAGATAGATGTGTATTGACTACATGAAGAAAGGCAGAGATCACTTTTCTCAGCTTGTAACGGGAAGCTTCTCATCCTACTGCAAGAGGAAATGAGGGGATAAGGTTTTTGGGCATAATTTGGAAAGTCAAGCAATGGCTGAAATATATAATTGAGAATTCCTAATATATTGCTATGGTCTAGAACCAAAGAATACCTTCCAAGGCAATTATGAGACAGATCTTCCGAACTTGTGTTGTTGACCTCCTGATGTATGAATGGTTTCTTCTTTTCTCAAGGTGTGCAGGAAAAGTTCATGATTTGCACATATTATTAACATCCATGGAGAGATTTTCCTGTCATAGCAGTACTAACTGTGGGCTCTCAAATTCATCCTCCCCACCACAAAATGTAGATTCAACTTAAGTTTCATCTTATTGGAATTGCACTGAGATAGTGTTCAGGAATGAGCTAATGACAGTGACATTTAAAGGTTGTTGATCAAGTTTTGCATTATTATTGATGGATTTCGAAAAGCACTTGCAAACATGCTAATGACATGAGCAAGAACGGATTGCTTACCATGCCTGTCACACATCAGTGGGAAGAAGACGAATTCAGTTTCGAGGTGGGGGACCTAGGGAAGCATGCCATTGGTCAGATGGTGGTAGATGACAAGGGACGTTTCTATGGCAGAAAGAAGTATTAAGAGGAAGTTTTGTTATCTTTATTTTTTTCAGGTGACCTTAGAGGAAGAAAAAAAAGAAAAAAACTGCCGGTCTTTATTGCGAAGGGGACGGGCTGTTTCTTTGGGGTTGTCTACTTCTGGAGTGGCTGGCTGTTCCGAGGAGACTGCGAGGGGAAAGGGGATAGCTGGGCACTACGGTGGAATGAAGAGGACATCTGGTAGGTATGACGGGAAGTGAAGATGGATCATGGAACCCTCTCGCTAATTTGCAGACAGTAGTCAATTATTAGGGGGGAGATGTCTGATGCGGGGAAGGATCAGAGATTAAGAGGGGTTCAAGAGCTGGGACATGGAGCATAATCGAGGAGAAAAGGAGGATCTTCAACATTGAATCTCATCTTTTCCTCGGGGGACGATGCTTACAATGAGGGGAGGACAGAGAAGAAAAAGCTCATATCAGAGTTGGATAAGTAGAAGATATGGTGGATGCTCGCTATCAGAAGTCATTAAGTTCTGCTCCATCAAATGCAAAACTGTTAGAAAATTTGTCGTCAACAGGAGCTATGGAGGTCTACGTGGTGGAAGGAAAATCCAATGCTTGATGAGGACAGAGAGCGGAACTATAGAGCTAAGGGGATCGAACAAGGTTGGTTGCAAAGCTTGCAATCCAATCTGGGAAGTCATGACAGGAAAAAATACGAGCTGTTAACAGAAGGAGGCAGCATCTGTTTTTTTAGTTCTTAAAATGGTTGCATTTATTTCAGTACTGGAGGCTGAGAGGTCACAGGCAATGGCGTAGCCTCTTGGCCTAGAGGGGCCATGGCATAGGAGGAAGAATGCGTGCTCCAAAAGAGGGTGAAGTTCACTTCATTTGGATCTAGGAAGGAAAGGCATAGCCAAACGATAGAAATCTGCACTTTGTATGTAACTTGAAGGAAGAGCTTGATAAATAACAGGGAATCTTTTGATAGCTTGGATGCATTCACATTTCGGAATATTGAAGGTTGAAGATTTGGCAAAGGAGTTAGGACTCATCTGATCAGGAAGCAAGACATCGAAGGGAGAAAGCAACCTCAGCCAACCAAGGACAGGTGCGCAGAGGTGATGACAGAAGCTCATTTTCTTGTTTTTTGGCGGACGTGAGCAGACATTTACACCTAGCAGCTATCGACTCAAAAAGAGGGGACAGCAAGGGAGTTAACCTCTCTGGGGTTTTTGAGTGGTTGTTCTTGTTGCCAGGAGCACAAGTCTACCCAGAGCTGGGGGAAAGGGAATCAAATCTAGAAGTGTTGTCCTCTCAGGGTTGAAGGGGAGTTATCAAGCCGCAAGAAGAGCTTGAGGAGAGCACACGTCCAGTAGAGGAGTGGAAGCATATATTCACAAGGAGCGGGTGTTCTCGGTGGCTGAAGGATTAAAATTTAATACACAAGGAAAGGAAAGATATTTTGGCTCTACGAGGTATTCGTCTGACAGGAGAAGTGCAATTGAAAGTGAAGGAATCAGTGACATTTTGCACAATCTGGACATCCACAAGGATGATGGCTTCTACCTGTTCTTGGTGCCCTCCATCTTCGTATTAGGTATATGTGCTCTTCGCATTCGAGCCATATTTTTGTTATGAGTAATAACAAATAAAGATACCCGATCTCGGAGTCTTGTTGGTAGTAATCATATGCAGGCTTGCTACATTGTTTATCTGTGAACACAGGCTTTTGTAACAGTGCCCTCCATCTTCAGGTCGTACAACCAAGTTATACATCACACGTGTGAGTAATAACGAACAACAACCTCAGATCGTGGGATTCAGGTTGGGTGTTACCTCGTAGACCTGTGCTATAGTGCCATGTCTGGGAACACATGTATTCCCCAAGCCTTCGAGTGTGATGAAGTGCACGAAAAAGAACTCCAATCCTCAGGGATTTTCAGGACTGAATGCTATAAACTTCAGCGGGTTATCTTGTGAATTGGTGTGAAGGTTTGAAGGTGCTTTGATGGGCATTATTTGTGGAGAAGCATTCCAACACAGCTATGAAGCTCTAGCTGAAGGCTATCTGTGGAAAAAGAAAAATATGAAGTAGTCAGCGCATCAGTCGTTGTATTCTGTGGGGAAAAACGGCTCCCTGATGGTCATGCAGAGATGTGATAAGAGTGCACCAGTTTTTGTTGTCCTTCTCATAAAGATTCTAGTCGAGTAGTTATGTTGCTACAATGGTCTAGTCAATGATAAATTCAGATGATTGATGGGTTGGTAGTTTCACGCATTTGAAAATGTTCATAGGGAAGTGTGCATATGGGGGGGGGGGGGTTATTGGAGATGTCCCCTTCTTCCTTGTCTCGCTGAGTCTGCAACCACTTGATGCATAAGGAGAAACCTCTTTTGTTTTATAATCAGAGCCGTTAGCATGATGGTTCTCCTAACTTCCATGTGATATGTGAATCTGAAAAGCTCACCTTGATGTGCGTTGCCATTTGTTCACATTGTGCTCTCATGACATGGGTTCCTTGTCAAGATTATGAATGAATTCGCACATTGGTCGCAAGCCTAAAAGTTTGTCTTGTTCATTCATTGACCATGAACACCTTGGATCTCCTTTACATCTGTCCTGGAGTAGTTTATGGATTCATCTAGTTTCCTAAAAAAATATACGGTTCGAAACATACCGATCTTAGTAATCCTCTTCTCTCAGTACTATTTAAGTGATGATTCAAATCCCGAGCGCATACAACTTACACCTTCAGCGATGATACTTATTTTACTAAATGCACACTTTGCACGAACCATAGAGACAGGGAAGTTGCCGTGTTGCCACATCTCCATTTATATCCCTTCATACTTTCTTGTATTCTTGTGATAATAGCCTCCACATGGAAACTCTACGTGAACTCCTTGAGATGTATGCAAGGTTTGAATTCATTGCATTGTAGGATATTGGGGTTGCGTTTGATATCTTAGGTAGGAGATACCAGTGAAATTCCCCCAAGTTACTTATTAACTTGGAGAGAGTGAAAGAGGGAGGGTGTGTGTTCTCGGGGGTTTCAGATGCATGGGTGTGAGTAAATGGTTGTGCAAGTGAAAGAGAGTGAGAAAGTGAGGGAGAATAAAAGGGGGTGTGTGTGTTCCCGTGACAAGATTTGGGTACATTTGATGATTCGGTCATTTGACTTCAAGTCTTGAGAGGTTGTTGGTATGCTTCGAAGTGGTAGATAGTCTGAGAGTGCGTGCGAGTGTCCATGTGCGAGAGTATATGAGGAAGTGAATGCATGTAGGTTTGGGTTTATATGGCCAAGGAGGTAGAGGATGTCTGTGTTCATGGGAATGTGCATGAGTGAGAGGGACCTTGGAAGAGCAAGAGTGCATAAGTAGGAGTGTGTACGAGGTAGTTGCTGGGAGCATGAAATTACATGTTGAAGATATAATTGAGACCTTCAAGCAATAAGAAGCGAATGATTTCCAAGAGTTTGAGCAGAACATAATTGTATATGTGTATCTTTCCCTTGGGTTAAAGGAACTAACATTTTGGTGCGTTTGCCGGGAATTGGCTTAGCACATCTCATAGAGGTTGCTACGAGTTTGCTTGGTGCCCCAATCGTGTGGCACAGCCAGGTCGATCCCAGATCTTCTTTGACCTTCATTAAAGAAATGGCCCAACAAAAGCCAGCATGTGGTTTGGAGAATGCCAACATGAGGCAACCGAATTTTGGACAAAATAGGAGATGGATAGATTCTCACTCGACCATGAGACATCATGTGAACCGAGGGTGGCGATTTGGTCCGATATCAAATTATGTGAGATGCTAGTGTTCCAAGCAGATTGGGCATATAGCCAAATATTGCCCTCGTGTATGCACCCCGTTGGATTTTGTCCCCACATGTGCGGACTGTGGGAAAAAGAGACTATGCGAGCACGTGTGTGGCTCAAAAGAGGTGACTGACATAAAGGTCGCAACGAATCAATCCGATAGGAGTTTATCCTGTTTGTATGTGGAAGTTGATAAGGGTGAAGTTACTTCGTCGACGGAGACTGCGAGCGAAAGTGAAAGCAAGGACACTCGATCTCATGATCGAGACTTGATAGAAGCTCCACCTAGAGTTAGAAAGAATGAAAAGTGCCCAAGCAGAGAGCGATGAGAAAATGAGACGTGTAGAGAAAGAGAATGCGAAGCTGAGTAGCAAGCTCGGTAGGTGGATGAATCGGAAAGATGACGAGACGCGAGGACAAGTGGAGGATCCGAGAGCAGGGAAATTGGAGGAAGAGCTAAAAGTGGTGTTGGACAGGTTGAGGGCGTTCGGAGCAGAGTTAGAAGAGACGAAGAATGAGTTGTCGAAAAAGGTAGATGATCTAGATGAAGAAAATATGAGTAGGATTTGGGAGGAAAGATCGATTAGAGAGGAAGTCGAGAAGTTGATCGTTCGAGTTGAGAAGAGGGAGGATATTCCCCTCGAATCTGCAAAAAGGGTGAGAGACGATAAAGAGATGGAGCAAATATGGAATCGGTTCTGAAACATTGACTCTGACCTGTTCCAATACCAGAGCGATATTGATTACAACAAGCAAGGATTAAGAGACCTAGCAGCGAGGCTTGAGGCACTAAGAAGTACAACGGCCAATGGTAGTTTTCCGGGTCATCTATCAAGTCAGGTGGAATCTCTGCGAGGTAGAGGTTGGAGATGAAACAATAGATGAGGTGATGGATGTCGGTGAGGACGGCTTGAGTCTGACTAGGGTTTGCTTTGCAGATTGCGAGTCAGAGATGTGAGGACGGATGGGCCAAGCGTGTTGTACGCTTAGGACTGAAGTGACATTTCTCGGGGTTTTCAGGTCGACTAGATAGTTAGTATGTGCGGGCTTTGAGAGGACGGGTTGACCATGGCATTAGTGGCTGGATTTTGGCTTGAGTAGAAGCAAAGAGGAGAGGT
Source organism: Ceratopteris richardii (assembly GCA_020310875.1). NCBI lineage: Eukaryota > Viridiplantae > Streptophyta > Polypodiopsida > Polypodiales > Pteridaceae > Ceratopteris > Ceratopteris richardii. The sequence continues at coordinate 89,785,505 of CM035435.1, read as the reverse complement.
GTCTCATCGGGATGTCCACGTGGAGTTTATATGTGTGTGTTGTGATCGGGATGGTTGGGAAAAGTTCCTTTCTTTTGTCTCCTAATTCTCGAGATGCGGGAATGAAAAAAAAAAGAGGAATATATATATATGTTTGTGTATGTGTGCATGTGGCTACGCGCCTATGTGGGCCGATAGGTGGGTGGACCCACTTTGGCCGGGTGGTCAAAGCCACGAACCGACGTCGGTTTCACATAGGGCTAGTTGTTTGTGTGTCGTGCGCTGCATTGGGTTGGTAGATGGGTGGAACAAACTTGATCGGGTGGTCGAGTCCACGAGTCGCGTCCAACTTCGGTGTAGGCCGGCAAGTGTGAGTAAATATGTGGAAAAATGATGAAAAAAGGAAGAGAAAAATGTGGAAAAAAAAATGAATGAGACAAATTCCTCGCTCGAGGGGGGACACAAGAGAGGTGAGAGAGCTTGATGCTCGGATGGGAATATGTGTTTGTGTTGTGGGGATTTGGGAAGATGTGGACTCTTGATGAGCCATGTCGAATCGAAGCTTAAGCTCAGCTAGGGTTTCAGCTGTGACGTGTCTATGGAAGACTTGGACTTGAAGGATCCAAGCGTGCTAGTTGCCTTGTTCATTTGTGAACTCTTAGGAAGTGTGCAGTTTGGATCTTAGGTGGTATGACAACTTGAGAAGTCCTGAACCGCGTTGATGATGAGTGGTCCTATCAAGGTGAGCTCGTGTTAGGCTTGAGTGGTCTTTGCCGTGTGTCCATCAATTAAGGAGAGGTGGTGGCGACCAAGCATAGGATCTGATTGATGAACAAAGGAGCACAGAGTAGATGAAAAGGTAAGTGGGAATAGAAAACCCTAGGTGGGAAGGAAATGGGAAATTGGCAAGAGAACTCGGTTAGAAATGAGACAAAGGAATCAGCAAAACGATCGTGTGACCGGGAAAAGTATCGAAAACGGAACTCGAAAATGGTTTTTGATGGTGTGTGTAGAAAGTGTGTTGATATGTGGAGTATAGATTCGTGACATGTTGAACGAACAGTCTAGAAGAGTGACGAGAGAGAATGTGGATGGGCTTTTTGCTTGCATGTGTGTTGTGCGTGATGAGAATGCATGTGTGATACGGAATCATGATGTGTGTGCTGAGTATATATGTGTGATGTGGATGAAGGATATGATTGTCTTTTCATTTTGGTTGTACATATTGTGATTTGATGAAAGAAAGGCTCTAATGTTTTAATGAAGTTTGCAGACAGGTGGACATGTCGATGAAGATGCGAGAGGATGGACACAGATGGTAAGTGGAATGATTGGATTTTGGTACTAACCGATGATTGTATGAGGGCGATTGCAGGTGCTACATCGAGGAAGAAGAGAATAGGCACGCAAGGTAAAGATTCATATTTGATTCAATAATGAGCACATGTTGGATGATTTGAGTGCAGGTGCTAATTGGCTTGTTGAGGACGACTTTGCAAATAAGAAGAGGGGAGTATGTTAGCTCAAGAAATGGTTGGTTTTTATGCACTAATGTGTTGCTATTTGGAAGTGGAATTTGTTTGATTGCAGGTACTTGAAGAGTTGATCAAATGGTTGACAAGAGGTATTTGCAGCTACATGACGACATCTTGCTCAGAGCGGGATGCCCTTAGTGTTTCGAGTTCAGGTTATGGAAAATTGTCAAATCAAGTTTACGGGGATCCTGACATGCACTGTGAGACTAGATAGATGTGTATTGATTACATGAAGAAAGGCAGAGATCACTTTTCTCAGCTTGTAACGGGAAGCTTCTCATCCTATTGTAAGAGGAAATGAAGGGATAAGGTTTTTGGGCATAATTTGGAAAGTCAAGCAATGGCTGAAATATATAATCGACAATTCCTAATATATTGCTATGGTCTAGAACCAAAGAATACCTTCCAAGGCAATTATGAGATAGATCTTCGGAACTTGTCTTGTTGACCTCCTCATGTATGAATGGTTTCTTCTTTTCTCAAGGTGTGTAGGAAAAGTTCATGATTTGCACATATTATTAACATCCATGGAGAGATTTTCCTGTCATAGCAGTACTAACTGTGGGCTCTCAGATTCATCCTCCCCACCACAAAATGTAGATTCAACTTAAGTTTCATCTTATTGGTATTGCACTGAGATAGTGTTCAAGAATGAGCTAATGATAGTGACATTTAAAGGTTGTTGATCAAGTTTTGCATTATTATTGATGGATTTTGAAAAGCACTTGCAAACATGCTAATGACATGAGCAAGAACGGATTGCTTACCATGCCTGTCACACATCAGTGGGAAGAAGACGAATTCAGTTTCAAGGTGGGGGACCTAGGGAAGCATGCCATTGGTCAGATGGTGGTAGATGACAAGGGACGTTTCTTTGGCAGAAAGAAGTATTAAGAGGAAATTTTGTTATCTTTATTTTTTTCAGGTGACCTTAGAGAAAAAAAAAAAAGAAAAAAACTATCGGTCTTTATTGCGAAGGGGACAGGCTGTTTCTTTGGGGTTGTCTACTTCTGGAGTGGCTAGCTGTTCCGAGGAGACTGCGAGGGGAAAGGGGATAGTTGGGCACTACGGTGGAATGAAGAGGACATCTGGTAGGTATGACGGGAAGTGAAGATGGATCATGGAACCCTCTCACTAATTTGCAAACAGTAGTCAATTATTAGGGGGGGTATGTCTGATGCGGGGAAGGATCAGAGATTAAGAGGGGTTCAAGAGCTCGAACATGGAGCATAATCGAGGACAGAGAAGAAAAAGCTCATATCAGAGTTGGATAAGGGGAAGATAAGGTGGATGCTCGCTATCAGAAGTCGTTAAGTTCTGCTCCATCAAATGCAAAACTGTTAGAAAATCTGTCATCAACAGGAGCTATGGAGGTACACGTGGTGGAAGGAAAATCCAATGCTTGATGAGGACAGAGAGCAGAACTATAGAGCTAAGGGGATCAAACAAGGTTGGTTGCAAAGCTTGCAATCCAATCTGGGAAGTCATGATAGGAAAAAATACAAGTTGTTAACAGAAGGAGGCACCATCTATTTTTTTAGTTCTTAAAATGGTTGCAGTTATTTCAGTACTGGAGGCTGAGAGGTCACAGGCAATGGCGTAGCCTCTTGGCCTAGAGGGGCCATGGCATAGGAGGAAGAATGCGTGCTCCAAAAGAGGGTGAAGTTCACTTCATTTGGATCTAGGAAGGAAAGGCATAGCCAAACGATAGAAATCTGCACTTTGTATGTAACTTGAAGGAAGAGCTTGATAAATAACAGGGAATCTTTTGATAGCTTGGATGCATTCACCTTTCGGAATATTGAAGGTTGAAGATTTGGCAAAGGAGTTAGGACTCATCTCATTAGGAAGCAAGACATCGAAGGGAGAAAGCAACCTCAGCCAACCAAGCACATGTGCGCAGAGGTGATGACAGAAGCTCATTTTCTTGTTTTTTGGCGGATGTGAGCAGACATTTACACCTAGCAGCTATTGACTCAAAAAGAGGGGACAGCAAGGGAGTTAACCTCTGTGGGGCTTTTGAGTGGTTGTTCTTGTTGCTAGGGGTACAAGTCTACCGAGAGCTAGGGGAAAGGGAATCAGATCTAGAAGTGTTGTCCTCTCAGGGTTGAAGGGGAGTCATCAAGCCGCAAGAAGAACTTGAGGAGAGCACACGTCCAGTACAGCAGTGGAAGCATATATTCACAAGGAGCGGGTGTTCTCGGTGGCTGAAGGATTAAAATTTAATACACAAGGAAAGGAAAGATATTTTGGCTCTACGAGGTATTCGTCTGACAGGAGAAGTGCAATTGAAAGTGAAGGAATCGGTGACATTTTGCACAATCTGGACATCCACAAGGATGATGGCTTCTACCTGTTCTTGGTGCCCTCCATCTTCGTATTAGGTATATGTGCTCTTCGCATTCGAGCCATATTTTTGTTATGAGTAATAACAAATAAAGATACCCGATCTGGGAGTCTTGTTGGTAGTAATCATATGCAGGCTTGCTACATTGTTTATCTGTGAACACAGGCTTTTGTATCAGTGCCCTCCATCTTCAGGTCTATACAACCAAGTTATACATCACAAGTGTGAGTAATAACAAACAACAACCTCATATCGTGGGATTCAGTTTGGGTGTTACCTCGTAGACCTGTGCTATAGTGCCATGTCTGGGAACACATGTATTCCCCAAGCCTTCCAGTGTGATGAAGTGCATGAAAAAGAACTCCAATCCTTAGGGATTTCTAGGACTGAATGCTATAAACTTCAGCGGGTTATGTTGTGAATTGGTGTGAAGGTTTGAAGGTGCTTTGATGGGCATTATTTGTGGAGAAGCATTCCAACACAGCTATGAAGCTCTAGCTGAAGGCTATCTGTGGAAAAAGAAAAATATGAAGTAGTTAGCGCATCAGTCGTTGTATTCTATGGGGAAAAACGGCTCCCTGATGGTCATGCAAAGATGTGATAAGAGTGCACCAGTTTTTCTTGTCCTTCTCATAAAGATTCTAGTCGAGTAGTTATGCTGCTACAATGGTCTAGTCAATGATAAATTCAGATGATTGATGGGTTGGTAGTTTCACGCATTTGAAAATGTTCACAGGGAAGTGTGCATATGGGGGGGGTTATTGGAGATGTCCCCTTTTTCCTTGTCTCGCTGAGTCTGCAACCACTTGATGCATAAGGAGAAACCTCTTTTGTTTTTTAATCAGAGCCGTTAGCATGATGGTTCTCCTAACTTCCATGTTGATATGTGAATCTGAAAAGCTCACCTTGATGTGCGTTGCCATTTGTTCACATTGTGCTCTCATGACATGGGTTCCTTGTCAAGATATTATGAATGAATTCGCACATTGGTCGCAAGCCTAAAAGTTTGTCTTGTTCATTCATTGACCATGAACACCTTGGATCTCCTTTACATCTGTCCTGGAGTAGTTTATGGATTCATCTAGTTTCCTAAAAAAATATACGGTTCGAAACATAACGATCTTAGTAATCCTCTTCTCTCAGTACTATTTAAGTGATGATTCAAATCCCGAGCGCATACAGCTTAGCACCTTCAGTGATGATACTTAAATTACTAAATGCACACTTTGCACGAACCATAGAGACAGGGAAGTTGCCGTGTTGCCACATCTCCATTTAAATCCCTTCATACTTTCTTGTATTCTTGTGATAATAGCCTCCACATGGAAACTCTACGTGAACTCCTTGAGATGTACGCAAGGTTTGGATTCATTGCATTGCAGGATATTGGGGTTGCGTTTGATTTCTTAGGTAGGAGATACCTGTGAAATTACCCCAAGCTACTTATTAACTTGGAGAGAGTGAAAGAGGGAGGGTGTGTGTTCTCGGGGGTATACAGATGCATGGGTGTGAGTAAATGGTTGTGCAAGTGAAAGAGAGTGAGAAAGTGAGGGAGAATAAAAGGGGGTGTGTGTGTTCCCGTGACAAGATTTGGGTACATTTGATGATTCGGTCATTTGACTTCAAGTCTTGAGAGGTTGTTGGTATGCTTCGAAGTGGTAGATAGTCTGAGAGTGCGTGTGAGTGTCCATGTGCGAGAGTATATGAGGAAGTGAATGCATGTAGGTTTGGGTTTACATGGCCCAGGAGGTAGAGGATGTTTGTGTACATGGGAATGTGCATGAGTGAGAGGGACCTTGGAAGAGCAAGAGTGCATAAGTACGAGTGTGTACGAGGTAGTTGTTGGGAGCATGAAATTACATGTTGAAGATATAATTGAGACCTTCAAGCAATACGACGTGAATGATTTCCAAGAGTTTGGGCAGAACATAAGTGTATATGTGTATCTTTCCCTTGGGTTAAAGGAACTAACAGGCCCGCTGGCTCCCTAGGACCCCCCCAGCCAGGGGGCCCCTTGGCCCCCTTGGAACCCCTAGTCGAGGCTGCTCATCGCTCTCTCGAACCCCACAATTGGGGACCCTCGTAACTCCCTTTCCTTAGAATACCTTACATGGTCCAATATGACCTTCATCCAACATGCAAGTCGGGATTCCCATCAATAGGGTAATGCACGCTTAGATTCTCCTCATAATGGGGGCCTTACAAAATGTGCATACAATCATGAGGGATAGACATTGATCATATACTAACACCCCACCCCCTCAATGTTTACCGAATGATAAATCAAGTAGGTCTTGGTCTTATGCCCATTTGTTGAAGATGTCTATTGAGCTGCTCTCTTCCAAGTTCTTTAGTGAATATGTCAGCACAATTTGCCTCTATTGGTCAATATTCTAGCTCTACAATTTCATCTTCAATTAGCTCACGAACATAATGGTACTGTACTTTTATATGCTTGGTGCGAGCATGAAATATTGGGTTCTTTGCAATGGCCATACAACTTTGATTATCAAACTTGCTTACAGTCACCATATTTCATGGAAAGCCTAGATCTGCAAGAACTCTCCTTAACCACACTGCCTCATAAGAAGCAAAACAAGCTGCTTTGTACTCTGTTTCAGTGGAGGAGAGTGTGAGAGTTGGTTGCTTCCTACTTACCCAAGAAAATATTCCTGAACCAAGTGAAAAACAATATCCAGAAATTGATTTTCTAGGATCACAATCTCTAGCCCAATGTGAATCACAATCTCCAACCCAATCTGAATCATAATATCCTTGAAGTGTATCACCTATGGTATAAAAAATACCGAAATCCAAGGTTCCTGCAATGTACCTTAGAATTCGCATTCCAGCATTCCAGTGACTCTCCTTAGGTCTGTTGGAAAACATGCTTAACACTCCAACAACATAGCAAATGTCTAGTCTAGTGTTCCACACAAAAATAAGACTTCCAACAAGCTTTCTATACTTCTTAGCATCTACATCAGGCATGGTATCATCCATAGACAGCTTATGATTTACCTCCACAGGTGTGCTAGTTGGTTTGCAATCCATCATTCCAAATGCCTTGAGAATTTCTTTGTCATATTTTTGTTGTGAGATGAAAGTGCCATCCTTCCTTTGCCATACTTCAATTCCCAAACAAAAATGGAGTAGACCTAAGTCTTTCATTTCAAACTCAGTTCCCAAGCTGATTGGAGTTTGATTGATGAGTTCCTAATGATCTCCTATAATGATGAAATCATCTACATATACAATGACAACAACTAGCTTGCTATCCCTTTTTGTTACATACAAGTTAGCATCAGAAGTACTTCTTTCAAATCCCTTATTTTTGAAAAATTATCTATTTGTTGGTACAAAGCCCGTGGAGCTTGCTTAACTCCATACAAAGCTTTCTTCAACCTGCAAACTTTATTTTCTGAATTGGGCACCTCAAAACCTAGTGGTTGAGATACATATACCTCCTCCTTGAGGTCACCATTCAAAAAAGCAGATTTGACATCTATCTGGAAAATAGTCGAGGCCTTTTGTGTAGCTACTACAAGTACCATCCGAATAGTTGTCATGTGTGCTATTGGTGCAAAAGTTTCTTGAACATCAAATCCTTCGATCTGTGAAAAACCCTATGCAACTAATCTTGCCTTATACTTTTCTAATATTCCATCTACTTTATACTTAGCTTTCCAAATCCATTTAGTACCTATTACCTTCTTCTTTGGCGGCAAGTCGACTAGATCCCATGTATCATTTTTTAGTATACTACCATACTCACACTACATTGCTGCTCTCCAACCGAGATCATCAAAGGCTTCTTCAATGCTGGTAGGTTCCTTTATTGAGCCCATGATATCTGCCATTAGAGCCATGTTAACAATGTGTTATGAGGCTCTTCTTTGCTCCTCTATTCTCTTTGATCTCCATAATCCTTCTGAGGATGATTCCGCTACATCTACATGTGGATTATGATCATCAAAGAGCTGTTGTGCCCACTTCGATAGTGGCTTACGCTGTGCAGCTACAACTGGTTGGCTTTTTATTGAGGAAATTTCTCCTTCAGATGTTTCCTCATCCTCAACTTTAACCTGTCTTTTAATAGGCCCAAGGTGAGATAGGAAGACACACTTTTTGCTTTTTGAATCCAACTTTGATCTTGTTGACTCAGGAATATGTGCATAATAGAAACAACCAAAAATTCTGAAATGCAAAATTGAAGGCTTTTTACTAGAATATGCTTCTTGAGGAGTTATCCCTGTCAATGCTTTTTTGTAGCTCCGATTGAGGATGTAGACTACTATATTGACTGCTTCTACCTAGAATGAATCAGGCATGTGTTGATCCTTTAACATACAATGAGCCATTTCAACTACTGTCCTTTTTCTATGCTCAACAACACCATTTTGTTGAGGTGTATGAGTTGTGGTAAGTTGCCTTTTCATACCATGCTCCTTACAATAATTGTTGAATTCTGTTGACAAGAATTCACCTCCTCTATTTGTTCTGAATTTCTTCAGTTTCCTTCCTGATTCATTTTCCACATACTTATGCCAGGTTTAAAATTTTTCAAAAGCATCAGCCTTCTCTCGAATGAAATAAACCCACATCTTTCTTCTATAATCGTCGACTAAGAGCAAAAAGTAGAAAGATCCTCCTAAACAAGGTGTAGACATTTTACCATAGAGATTAGCATGTACCAACTCTAGAGGAGCTTGAGATCAATTGCTGGTCTCCCTTGGAAATGCCTTTCGTTGTTGCTTGCCCATCATACAAGCTTCAGAAGGTTCTGGCAACTCTAAAAATTCCAACAAATGAGCAACCATCCCTTTTCTTTGCATCTCCTTCAAAACTGCAAATTCGAGATGCCCAAATCGTTGGTGCCATAACCTGCTTACATCTTTATCTTTTGTAGTAGTTAATGCACTTAACTCATACAAGTTATCACATCTTATGCCTTTACCTACTACATTACCTGATGAATCCATGATTTTTGCACCATTCTTATTGAAGTGAACTTCAAGTCCATTATCTGTTATTGCAGAAACTAACAAAAAATTTCTTTTAAGTGTAGGTACATAGAGAACATCAGATAAATTTTTCTCAACACCTAGAGAAGTGATAGAAGAGTTCCTTCCGGTGGACACTTGGAGTCATTTCCCACCACTACATTGATGGATTCCCATAGAGGCACTAGGGAACTATACCAATCCTTTTTACTCGTCATATGGCGAGAAGCTTCAGTATCTAAAATTCATGGTTCACCAACACTAGCTTAAGCAGATGAGCATACCTCTTCAACAGCTACCCATAGTTCCAGCTTTGTGTTGTTTTTCAGACTCTCTGTTCTTCCATGATGATTTTACAATCCCATTCCGTTCATCAGCTTACTTCTTTCCGCAATCCTTGATGGCATGGCCTTTCTTTTCACATCAGAAGCAACTTCCTATGAACTTTTTCTTCTTTTGCTTCTTCTTTGATCCATTAGAATAGCCTTTACCTTCTGCATTTGTTGAGAATGCAGCATCACTTGTACTTTGCCAATTCTTCAACCGCATCTCTTCTTCTAAAAGAATAGCACAAAACTCTTCAAATGTGAGGGGAGTTGGTCTTACTTGAGTGTTAAGGGCTGTTACTTATCTATCATACTTTGCTGGAAGAACACGTACACATCTTCGAGCGAGCTCTTCTAGTGTTATAATAACACCAATTGCAACCAATTGATCTTGAAGATGTTTTATCCATTTGATAAAATCTTCAGCCTTTTCAGAATCAGAATGCTTTTCATTTGCCAACTGATTTTCTAAATTCTATATCCTAGTGTGGTTCTTGGTCTCATATTCACGAGTCAATATTCCCCAAGCCTCATGTGCTTTAGTAGTATGTTGAACTAAAGTAAGCACATAATCACTTATACTAGTGACAACTGCACATAATGCATCCGCATTCGGCCTCTTCCAAGCTCATATAAGATTTGGATCTGGCTGAATCATCAATCTTGAATTTGTTGGATCTTCAACTAGTATAGGCTCTGGATCCAATCCCATCGGTCCCATGATAGTGTCAAGTAACTCATAGGAGTCCAAAATTGCAGAAAATTTGAACTTCCAAAGTGTATAATTGGTTCCATCCAGCTTCCCTTCAGTGAATGCAGGTGGGTGAATTTGAATAGGTGCAACATTAACATTACCTGAAGCACAAAGACTAGTGTTCGACGATGAAGCCATCATGTAATCACTCGAATAATCTATTGATATTCTAGTCTGCCAGTAGGCTGAAATAGTGATACTTCTCAAGCTATTTGAACCTTATGGCTCCGATACCATGTAAGAAAATAGTTACGCAATATAACATAGGAGTAGTAGCAAAGAAGATAACAGATATAGGAGAATCTCAACAATTTTGTACTAACAGCAAGTACAAAGATGATGGCATTGTCCACCCATGTGCTCTCAAGGTAGAGCTTAAATAGTGATCTAGACAACTCTAGATAGGGAGATACAAGGTAGAGGTATGCTGGCTCAATTCGATGTCTCAGGTAGTGCAAAAGTCATGCATATATAGGATCATGGGTGGCCTTCCATGGACGACTATACATGGGTGGTAGAGCGTGGGCGGCCACCGCTTGCGTAATTGCCATACACGGCTTAGGCCGATTGAACTGACCTAACAAATATAAATGATTTTTTACTCTGAAAGGGAATATTCCATGGAATATTTCCTTTACTGTCGCTTGGTACCCCCCAGCCAAGGGGCTCGTTGGCCCTTGGACCCCCTAGCTAGGGCTCCTCACCGTTGTCCCTGACCCCACAATTGAGGACCTTGGTAACTCCCTTTCCTTACAATACCTTACATGGTCCAATATGACCTTCATCCAACATGCAAGTCGGGATTCCCATCAATAGGGTAATGCACGCTTGTCTTCTCCTCATAATGGGGGCCTTACAAAATGTGCATATAATCATGACGGGTAGACATTGATCACATACTAACATACTTATCATAAGAAAGGGTTTATGTATTCAGAGAGGTTTGAATTGGTGCATACAAATATGTGGGGTCCATCAAAGGACTTTAGCATTAATGGTTTAAGATATTATGTGATTTATGTTGATGATGCTACCAAGTGGATCACTATATATGTGATCAAAGATAAATCAAAGTTTTTCAATACATTTAAACATTATCATGTGTATGCAGAGAGAATCATAGGGAAAAAATTGAAGAGACTAAGGTCAGATGGAGGGGGTGAGTATTTCTCTAATGAGTTCAGTGATATGGAATGCAGACATAAAAAGAAAAGTTATTTGGAGGTATTTTCCTCAACAAAATTGTGTAGTAGAAAGGAGAAATAGAACTCTTGTTGAGTTTGCAACGTCAATTATGGAGAAAAATTGCCCTAACTATTTGTGGGTTGAGGCTGTGAATACAGCTACTTATTTGGTTAATAGACTTCCATGTAAGGCTTTGAATGGTATGAAACCATATGAGGCATGGTGGGGTAAGAGACCTACCTTAGATCATTGCAAATTGTTTGGATGTTTGGATTATGCATATGTACCATCTCAATTAAGGCATAAATTGGAACCTAAAGCTGAAAAGTATGTGTTCATTGGTTACGATGATAAGCAGATGGGTTACAGATTGTGGAGTCCATCCACAAAGCCATTCCTTATGTCAAAGGATATCACATTTGATGAGCAAGGTACTTGGTATGCAGGTACAGTTAATGTTCATGCAGCTGATGAAGAAATCATGACCCAAAGAAAGGGGAAATCAAAGATTCCAATTCATGATGATGAAGAGATTGTTGATGCTCGGATTGATAATGAAGAGATGCCAAGGTTTGATCCATAATATGAAGAACCAAAGACTTCAAAGAGTGGAGAAGCTAGAAGGTCAACAGGGAACAAAAAGCAACCCATAAGGTATAGCTATAATACTTCATTTTTTACCACTAAAGATTATTCTTACATGGTGAAAGTAGAAGAAGATCCTTCTACATATGATGAGGTAAAAGGTAAAGAAAATGGGGAGAAAATATGCAGGATGAGTATGATGCATTGATGGAGAATGAGACATGGGATTTGGTTCCTAAACCAAATAATCAAAAAATCATTAGATGCAAATGGGTCTAAAAGACAAAGAGGTATGCAGATGGAAGTGTGTCTAGGTATAAAGCTAGACTTCTTGTGAAAAGGTATGCTCAAACATATGGTGTAGATTATGATGAGACTGATAGTCATGTGGTAGAGATGACAACTATAAGAACTCTCATAGCTATTGTTGCATGTAAAGGTTGGAAGCTATGTCAATTAGATGTGAAGAATGCTTTTCTAAATGGTTACATTTCAGATGATGTTTTCATGGAGCAACCAGAACGTTTCAAGGATAAATGTTATCCAAAGTATGTGTGTAAGCTCAAGAGAGCTTTGTATGGTTTGAAGTAGGCCCCAAGGGCATGGAATTATAGACTTTTGAAGTTCTTGAAGGAGCTTGGTTTCCAAGTGTCTAAGGCAGATAGTAGCTTGCTTGTTAAGGCAAGTGATGATGGTCCATTTACATTTGCATATATGTTGATGAAATAATTCTTATAGGTACAAATGAGAAGGGCATACAAAGTCTTAAGAAGCAGATGGAGAAAGAGTTCAAGATCAGTGACTTGGGAGACTTGTCATATTTCTTGGGCATGGGGATTTCATATACTCAACATCGATGAATAAGCTCCTACGCCCAAGGAAAAGATGATTGTGGAAGCCTTTATTTTGCTCAAACCCCTCGCAATCGGTCTACTTGGATTACCTAGAACCCATAATTATCTCAAAATGGATTCTTCTTATGGCTATGCACTAGCTCATGTGTTCCCGACAAACGCACCAAAATGTTAGCTCCTAAGCCAAGGGAAAGTGCCTACTAATACTTATGCTTTGTTGCAATCACGCGATATTGTACCGCTTATCCTTCCTCAAATTATTCACTAGTGCTCGAATATACTCTGATTTCTTCGTACCCTTTCTCTTACTTTTAACTCCTTCCTCTCACTCACTCACGTGCACCTACTCTTTCCCCTTTCTTTTACCCACTCACTTACACACACTCATATACTTCCACTTACACCTACACTTGCACACTCGGTCTCTTCCTCTCTTCCTTGCCCTCCTTTTTTCTCTCATTCACACTTCTCTTACACCCAAACAATTTATTTATTTTTTTTTGGTAACAAAGAAAGCTCAAAGTTATGGTGAGAAACATAGAGAGTAGAGCACACAAATCTCAATAACATCAGGAGCTTCCTGTTCTACATCAGAGTTATGAGAAAGCTTTCCTTCTTGACACCTTTGCTCATGCTTAGCTCTTCGGACAATGCACCACTCAGCTTAACGATCAAACCTTCTCAATTCAAGATCTCTTCCATGCATCAACAACTTAAATTTTCCCTGTCATGCACAGAAAGCAAAACTTTTCTTGTCCTTTCCACCTATGGTAACCTGCTAGATCTACCACTTTGTTTCTGATATATTTACACCAAGCACATATAAGCAAGCGAACAAAAATAAACACTATATGCAGAGGTACAAAAATTCAGATGCAGAGTTCTTTGTAGCAGTTTATGAGATGTGCCTCAGATGAAGAGCCTTTTCTTGAATTAAATCAGCAAATTCTCTCAAATGTTCTTCACAGTCAATTCACAAATCATTAGCCATCTTCCAACTTATACCCTTACATTACCATCAAATCAAATGTCAAAGTTGATTGAGCTTCTAACATTGACGGAGCAGACCAAGGACCGTATTCCTTCTTGAATAACAGTGTGGCAGCCAAAAATTCAGTCCGAGATAAGTAGCATAATGGCCATCATGGTATTCTCTAGCACCTGCATCTTTTGATTTTGCTCCACAGCACCTCTCCTTGGATCTTGGATATTAGATCAGTGCTTCATTCAGAGCCCCATCCTCTGACATGCTATAAACTGGATCTGACAAGCTTCGTGACAGTGGGGGATTTCGATCATAACGACATTTCCCATTCGTCTTAGATGACGAGCAGCACATGGTACAAGAGTTCACACCTTTCACTATAATCTGTTCCAACTAGGACCCTTCCACTGCTCTCATCCATCAGAGTTTACAAGGAAATAGAATAAGGTTCTTTGATTTGAACATTGAAAAGGATCACAAGTCTAGAAGATCTTCTGCTTCCAGGTAAACCATGACTCCAGGGTCAATTATGCTGGCATCTCGAGTTTGGACCGAATAGAATGTAAACCTGAAGAGATACACTTGTCCATCTATGCTCTAATAGAAACTTCGAATATGCTCCCACGTTTGAATGTCTCTACCATAGTTAGGTCTAGTAGTAGTAGTAGCCAGGATGATGTTACTGAATGCCTCGAATTATCCCTCCACACAAAGGCCTGTCAAAAGGTCGAACTCATACATCACCATCATTGTCAACCAGAACAAAGTCATCAGCAAGCAGCACGCCTTCCATCTTCCTCTTCTGTTGCAAAGCTGATTTGCGAATCTTCATACGCCCAGCCATTATTATTGGGAAAGCAAAAAGAAGAATGGAGAGTCGAGACTCGAGACGGCGGAGTAAAGCATCCGGGAGCATCCGTATGGACTATTCACGTGCGAACCCTTGCTCACACAGCAACAAATTCTAGAATAGATCCATTCATCAGAGACGGATAGAAAAGCCAAGCAGCCAAGACACGGAATCCAGTCCGAGCTGGATTGAAAGACGGACTCTATTCATGAAAGAAAGCATCCAAATCAAAAAAAGACTATGAATTATTCCGTTTAAATCAATTTGTTCCCATCGAGACTGGCAATTCTGCTTTTGATTTCTTTTAGCCGGGCCAATACATCTTCCATAGCTGGAGCTTTTGTTGTGACTCTTTCATCCCATTGATTAACTCTGCAAGTACCTGAAATCAAATGTATTTTCCTGCCAAATAGAACCACATTAGTGCATCAAAACCAACCAAATTGTGGGCTAACATACTCCCCTCTTCTTAATTGCGAAGTCGTCCTCGACGAGCGATATGCTACGTGCACTCCAGTTCCGACATGTGATCATCACTCAATCAAATACAAATCTTTACCTTGCATGCCTACTCTCTTCTTCCTCAATGTAGCACCTGTGATCACTCTCGTACAATCATCGGTCAGTACCAAAATCCAATCAATTCACTTACCATCTTTGTCCATCTTCTCGCTTCTTCACCGCCATGTCTACCTGTCTACAAACTCATCAAACATATTAGATCATTTTTCATCAAACACCACATCTACTACCAAAATGAGAAACATCCATATCAATCATCCATATCACACATATATACTCAACACACGCATCACGATCTCGCATCACACATGCATGTTCGACATCCTTTTTGCACACACCATGTACTCATGCAAGCAGAAAGCATCCCCACATTCCCTTTTCAACACTCTTTTGTCTATACGATCACTCCCTCGTTTCTCTTCCCAATTCTAAACCAAATTCTCTCGCCCATTTCCTGTTTCCTTCCCACCTAGGGTTTTCTATTCCCACTTGCCTTTCGGTCTATTCTGTGCTCTTTCGTTCATCAATCAGATCCTATGCTTGGTCGCCACCACCTTTTGAATCGATGGACATGCGGCGAAGACCACTCAAGCCTAACACGAGCTCACTCTAACAAGATCACTCATCGTCGACGCGATTCCAAACTTCACAAGTCATTGCACCACCTAAGATCCAAAATGAACACTTCCGGAAGGTTTGCAGACAAACAATGCAACTAGCACGATTGGATCCCTCAAGTCCAAGCTTTCCATAGACACATCGCAACCAAAACCCTAGCCGAGCTTAAGCTTCAATTTGACATGTTTCATCGGGAGCCCACACATAACCCAAATCCCCACAACACAAACACATATATTCCCATCCGAGCATCATGCTCTCTCACCTCTCTTATGTCCCCCCTCGAGCGAGGAATTCTTCTCATTCATTTTTCCACTTTTTTTTTCTCTCTTTTTTCATCATTTTTTTTTACATATTTACTCACACTTGCGGGCCTACGCGAAAGCTGGATGCGACTCGTGGACTCGACCACCCGATCGAGTTTGTTCCACCCACTACCAACACAACGCAGCGCACGACACACAGACAGCTAGCCCTATGTGAAACCGACGTCGGTTCGTGGCTCTGACCACCCGGCCAAAGTGGGTCCACCCACCTATCGGCCCACATAGGCGCGTAGCCACACTCACACATACACAAACATACATTTTTTCATTTTCTTTTCATTCCCGCATCTCGAGAATTAGGAGACAAAAGAAAGGCCCTTTTTCCAACCATCCCGATCACAACACACATACATAAACTCCCCGTGGACATCCCGATGAGACATATCTCCTCTTTGCTACCACTCAAGCCAAAATCCAGCCACTAATGCCATGGTCAACCCGTCCTCGCAAAACCCGCACATACTAACCACCTTGTCGACCCGAAACCTCAAAAAGTGTCACTTTAGTTCCTAAGTGCACAACACACTTGGTCCACCCGTCCTCACATCTTTGACTTGCAATCCGCAAAGCAAACCCTAATCAAACTCAAGCCGTCCTCACCGGCATCCATCATATCATCTTTTTCTTTTTCATCTCCATCCTCTGCCTCGCAGAGATTCCACATGATTCGACAGCTTGCTGATATTGTCCTCTAGCCAGGCGATACGGTCTGGAAGGCCACCATTCATTACTACACCTCTTAATGCCTCGAGCTTCAAAGCTAAATCCCTTATCCCTTCTTCTTTTCGCTCATCACTGCCTTGGAGTCCAAAAATCTCATCATCCACTTGATGGAACCGAACCCACATTTTCTTCTTCTCCTGTTCTAAATGGCTCATCTTTCTTTCTATTTCCAAAGGAACCTCCTCGCTCCTCTCGACTTGGCCAGACAACTTTTCAACCTCTTCTCGAATCGACCTCTCCTCCCAAATCCTACTCATATTTTCTTCATCCAGGTCATCTACCTTCTTCGACAATTCATTCTTCGTCCTTTCTAACTTTGTTCTGAACGCATCCAACCTATCCAACACCGCTTTCAGCTCTTCCTCCGTTTTCCTTGCTCTCGGATCCTCCACCTGTCCTCGCGTCTCGTCATCTTTACGATTCATCCACCTACCGAGATTGCTACTCAGCCTTGCATTCTCTTTCTCTACACGTCTCATTTTCTCATCGCTCTTTGCTTGGGCACTTTTCATTCTTTCTAACTCCAGGTGGAACTCGTCACATGCCTTACCCGCTTAATCACTGTATCGATGGATTATGCTTTGTACCTTCTCGATTTCATGCTCCATTCCTTCGACTCTCCTCATCAGGTCATCCTCTTCTCTTGAGAGCTCTTCTTCGATCGCAACTCCAAAGCAGTCGGCTACCATCAAACCGGATCTCAAGTCCCAGACCATGTTTTCACTCTCGGGCTTCACAAGATCTTGCCTCCAGCTTTTGTTTACTCTTTTCCACTCCTTGCTTTTATTTTTCAACATTCGTACTTGCTTTTCCCAAGTTCCTAGGACCTCGGCCATTTTCTCTTGATTTTTCTCTAATTTTGCTATTTTGATCCTCTCGTTATCTCGCTCCACATGCAACCAATTGACTTGACATTCCAAGCTCTTCACAAGTTCTACCAAGTCTCGATCATGAGATCCAGTGTCCTTGCTTTCACTTGCTCTCGCAGTCTCCGTCGACGAAGTAACTCCACCTTTGTCAACTTCCACATACAGAGGATAAACACCTATCAGATTGATTCGTTGTGACCTTTACGCCAGTCACCTCTTTTGAGCCACACACGTGCTCGCATAGTCTCTTTTTCCCATAGTCCGCACATGTGGGGACAAAATCCAACGGGGTGCATACACGAGGGCAATATGTGGCTATATGCCCAATCTGCTCGCAACACCAGCATCTCACATAATTTGATATCGGGCCAAATCGCCACCCTCGGTTCGCATGATCTCTCATGGTCGAATGAGAATATATGCATCTCCTATTTCGTCCAGAATTCATTTGCCTCATGTTGGCATTCTCCTCAAAACCACAGGCTTGCCTTTGTTGGGTCATTTCTTTAATGAAGGTCAGAGCAAATTTGAGATCGAATTGGTTGTGCCACACGATTGGGGCACCAAGCGAACTCGTAGCACTCTCTATGAGATGTGCTAAGCCAATTCCCGGCAAACGCACCAAAATGAATAAGCTCCTACGCCCAAGGAAAAGATGATTGTGGAAGCCTTTATTTTGCTCAAACCCCTCGCAATCGGTCTACTTGGATTACCTAGAACCCATAATTATCTCAAAATGGATTCTTCTTATCGCCCTGCACTAGCTCATGTGTTCCTGGCAAACGCACCAAAATGTTAGCTCCTAAGCAAAGGGAAAGTGCCTACTTATACTTATGCTTTGTTGCAATCACGCGATATTGTACGGCTTATCCTTCCTCAAATTATTCACTAGTGCTCAAATATACTCTGATTTATTCGTACCCTTTCTCTTACTTTTAACTCCTTCCTCTCACTCACTCACGTGCACCTACTCTTTCCCCTTTCTTTTACCCACTCACTTACACACACTCATATACTTCCACTTACACCTACACTTGCACACTCGGTCTCTTCCTCTCTTCCTTGCCCTCCTTTATTCTCTCACTCACACTTCTCTTACACCCAAACAATTTTTTTTTTTTTTTTTTTTGGTAACAAAGAAAGCTCAAAGTTATGGTGAGATACATAGAGAGTAGAGCACACAAATCTCAATAACATAAGGAGCTTCCTGTTCTACATCAGATTTATGAGAAAGCTTTCCTTCTTGACACCTTTGCTCATGCTTAGCTCTTTGGACAATGCACCACTCAGCTTAACGATCAAACCTTCTCAATTCAAGATCTCTTCCATGCATCAACAACTTAAATTTTCGCTGTCATGCAGAGAAAGCAAAACTTTTCTTGTCCTTTCCACCTATGGTAACCTGCTAGATCTACCACTTTGTTTCTGATATATTTACACCAAGCACATATAAGCAAGCGAACAAAAATAAACACTATATGCAGAGGTACAAAAATTCAGATGCAGAGTTCTCTGTGGCAGTTTATGAGACGTGCCTGAGATGAAGAGCCTTTTCTTGAATTAAATCAGCAAATTCTCTCAAATGTTCTTCACAGTCAATTCACAAATCATTAGCCATCTTGCAACTTATACCATTACATTACCATCAAATCAAATGTCAAAGTTGATTGAGCTTCTAACATTGACGGAGCAGACCAAGGACCGTATTCCTTCTTGAATAACAGTGTGGCAGCCAAAAATTCAGTCCGAGATAAGTAGCATAATGGCCATCATGGTATTCTCCAGCACCTGCATCTTTTGATTTTGCTCCACAGCACCTCTCCTTGGATCTTGGATATTAGATCAGTGCTTCATTCAGAGCCCCATCCTCTGACATGCCATAAACTGGATCTGACAAACTTCGTGACAGTGGGGGATTCCGATCATAACGACATTTCCCATTCGTCTTAGATGACGAGCAGCCCATGGTACAAGAGTTCACGCCTTTCACTATAATCTGTTCCAACTAGGACCCTTCCACTGCTCTCATCCATCAGAGTTTACAAGGAAATAGAATAAGGTTCTTTGATTTGAACATTGAAAAGGATCACAAGTCTAGAAGATCTTCTGCTTCCAGGTAAACCATGACTCCAGGGTCAATTATGCTGGCATCTCGAGTTTGGACCGAATAGAATGTAAACCTGAAGAGATACACTTGTCCATCTATGCTCTAATAGAAACTTCAAATCTGCTCCCACGTTTGAATGTCTCTACCATAGTTAGGTCTAGTAGTAGTAGTAGCCAGGATGATGTTACTGAATGCCTCGAATTATCCCTCCACACAAAGGCCTCTCAAAAGGTCGAACTCATACATCACCATCATTGTCAACCAGAACAAAGTCATCAGCAAGCAGCACGCCTTCCATTTTCCTCTTCTGTTGCAAAGCTGATTTGCGAATCTTCATACGCCCAGCCATTATTATTGGGAAAGCAAAAAGAAGAATGGAGAGGCGAGACTCGAGACGGCGGAGTAAAGCATCCGGGAGCATCCGTATGGACTATTCACGTGCGAACCCTTGCTCACACAGCAACAAATTCTAGAATAGATCCATTCATCAGAGACGGATAGAAAAGCCAAGCAGCCAAGACACGGAATCCAGTCCGAGCTGGATTGAAAGACGGACTCTATTCATGAAAGAAGGCATCCAAATCAAAAAAAGACTATGAATTATTCCGTTTAAATCAATTTGTTCCCATCGAGACTGGCAATTTTGCTTTTGATTTCTTTTAGCCGGGCCAATACATCTTCCATAGCTGGAGCTTTTGTTGTGACTCTTTCATCCCATTGATTAACTCTGCAAGTACCTGAAATCAAATGTATTTTCCTGTCAAATAGAACCACATTAGTGCATCGAAACCAACCAAATTGTGGGCTAACATACTCCCCTCTTCTTAATTGCGAAGTCGTCCTCGACGAGCGATATGCTACCTGCACTCCAGTTCTGACATGTGATCATCACTCAATCAAATACAAATCTTTACCTTGCATGCCTACTCTCTTCTTCCTCAATGTAGCACCTGTGATCACTCTTGTGCAATCATCGGTCAGTACCAAAATCCAATCAATTCACTTACCATCTTTGTCCATCTTCTCGCTTCTTCACCGCCATGTCTACCTGTCTACAAACTCATCAAACATATTAGATCATTTTTCATCAAACACCACATCTACTACCAAAATGAGAAACATCCATATCAATCATCCATATCACACATATATACTCAACACACGCATCACGATCTCGCATCACACATGCATGTTCGACATCCTTTTTGCACACACCATGTACTCATGCAAGCAGAAAGCATCCCCACATTCCCTTTTCAACACTCTTTTGTCTATACGATCACTCCCTCGTTTCTCTTCCCAATTCTAAACCAAATTCTCTCGCCCATTTCTTGTTTCCTTCCCACCTAGGGTTTTCTATTCCCACTTGCCTTTCGGTCTATTCTGTGCTCTTTCGTTCATCAATCAGATCCTATGCTTGTTCGCCACCACCTTTTGAATCGATGGACATGCGGCGAAGACCACTCAAGCCTAACACGAGCTCACTCTAACAAGATCACTCATCGTCGACGCGATTCCGAACTTCACAAGTCATTGCACTACCTAAGAGCCAAACTGAACACTTCCGGAAGGTTTGCAAACAAACAATGCAACTAGCACGATTGGATCCCTCAAGTCCAAGCTTTCCATAGACACATCGCAACCAAAACCCTAGCCGAGCTTAAGCTTCAATTTGACATGTTTCATCGGGAGCCCACACATAACCCAAATCCCCGCAACACAAACACATATATTCCCATCCGAGCATCATGCTCTCTCACCTCTCTTATGTCCCCCCTCGAGCGAGGAATTCTTCTCATTCATTTTTCCACATTTTTTTTTCTCTCTTTTTTCATCATTTTTTTTTTACATATTTACTCACACTTGCCGGCCTACGCCAAAGCTGGATGCGACTCGTGGACTCGACCACCCGATCGAGTTTGTTCCACCCATCTACCAACACAACGCAGCGCACGACACACAGACAGCTAGCCCTATGTGAAACCAACGTCGGTTCGTGGCTCTGACCACCCGGCCAAAGTGGGTCCACCCACCTATCGGCCCACATAGGCGCGTAGCCACACTCACACATACACAAACATACATTTTTTCATTTTCTTTTCATTCCCGCATCTCGAGAATTAGGAGACAAAAGAAAGGCCCTTTTTCCAACCATCCCGATCACAACACACATACATAAACTCCCCGTGGACATCCCGATGAGACATATCTCCTCTTTGCTACCACTCAAGCCAAAATCCAGCCACTAATGCCATGGTCAACCCGTCCTCGCAAAACCCGCACATACTAACCACCTTGTCGACCCGAAACCTCAAAAAGTGTCACTTTAGTTCCTAAGTGCACAACACACTTGGTCCACCCGTCCTCACATCTTTGACTCGCAATCCGCAAAGCAAACCCTAATCAAACTCAAGCCCTCCTCACCGGCATCCATAATATCATCTTTTTCTTTTTCATCTCCATCCTCTGCCTCGCAAAGATTCCACATGATTCGACAGCTTGCTGATATTGTCCTCTAGCCAGGCGATACGGTCTGGAAGGCCACCATTCATTACTACACCTCTTAATGCCTCGAGCTTCAAAGCTAAATCCCTTATCCCTTCTTCTTTTCGCTCATCACTGCCTTGGAGTCGAAAAATCTCATCATCCACTTGATGGAACCGAACCCACATTTTCTTCTTCTCCTGTTCTAAATGGCTCATCTTTCTTTCTATTTCCAAAGGAACCTCCTCGCTCCTCTCGACTTGGCCAGACAACTTTTCAACCTCTTCTCGAATCGACCTCTCCTCCCAAATCCTACTCATATTTTCTTCATCCAGGTCATCTACCTTCTTCGACAATTCATTCTTCATCATTTCTAACTCTGTTCCGAACGCATCCAACCTATCCAACACCGCTTTCAGCTCTTCCTTCGTTTTCCTTGCTCTCGGATCCTCCACCTGTCCTCGCATCTCGTCATCTTTACGATTCATCCACCTACCGAGCTTGCTACTCAGCCTTGCATTCTCTTTCTCTACACGTCTCATTTTCTCATCGCTCTTTGCTTGGGCACTTTTCATTCTTTCTAACTCCAGGTGGAACTTGTCACATGCCTTACCCGCTTGATCACTGTATCGACGGATTATGCTTTGTACCTTCTCGATTTCATGCTCCATTCCTTCGACTCTCCTCATCAGGTCATCCTCGTCTCTTGAGAGCTCTTCTTCGATCGCAACTCCAAAGCAGACGGCTACCATCAAACCAGATCTCAAGTCCCAGACCACGTTTTCACTCTCGGGCTTCACAAGATCTTGCCTCCAGCTTTTGTTTACTCTTTTCCACTCCTTGTTTTCATTTTTCAACATTCGTACTTGCTGTTCCCAAGTTCCTAGGACCTCGGCCATTTTCTCTTGATTTTTCTCTAATTTCGCTATTTTGATCCTCTCGTTATCTCGCTCCACATGCAACCAATTGACTTGACATTCCAAGCTCTTCACAAGTTCTACCAAGTCTGGATCATGAGATCCAGTGTCCTTGCTTTCACTTGCTCTCGCAGTCTCCGTCGA
The DNA here is from genome assembly GCA_020310875.1 of Ceratopteris richardii. Taxonomy (NCBI): domain Eukaryota; kingdom Viridiplantae; phylum Streptophyta; class Polypodiopsida; order Polypodiales; family Pteridaceae; genus Ceratopteris; species Ceratopteris richardii. Next base: position 89,762,392 of record CM035435.1, on the reverse strand, counting down.
CGAAGTAACTCCACCTTTGTCAACTTCCACATACAAAGAGGATAAACACCTATCAGATTGATTCGTTGTGACCTTTACGCGAGTCACCTCTTTTGAGCCACACATGTGCTCGCATAGTCTCTTTTTCCCATAGTCCGCACATGTGGGGACAAAATCCAACGGGGTGCATACACGAGGGCAATATTTGGCTATATGCCCAATCTGCTCGCAACACCAGCATCTCACATAATTTGATATCGGGCCAAATCGCCACCCTCGGTTCGCATGATCTCTCATGGTCGAATGAGAATATATGCATCTCCTATTTCGTCGAGAATTCATTTGCCTCATGTTGGCATTCTCCTCAAAACCACAGGCTTGCCTTTGTTGGGTCATTTCTTTAATGAAGGTCAGAGCAAATTTGGGATCGAATTGGCTGTGCCACACGATTGGGGCACCAAGCGAACTCGTAGCACTCTCTATGAGATGTGCTAAGCCAATTCCCGGCAAACGCACCAAAATGAATAAGCTCCTACGCCCAAGGAAAAGATGATTGTGGAAGCCTTTATTTTGCTCAAACCCCTCGCAATCGGTCTACTTGGATTACCTAGAACCCATAATTATCTCAAAATGGATTCTTCTTATCGCTATGCACTAGCTCATGTGTTCCCGGCAAACGCACCAAAATGTTAGCTCCTAAGCCAAGGGAAAGTGCCTACTTATACTTATGCTTTGTTGCAATCACGCGATATTGTACGGCTTATCCTTCCTCAAATTATTCACTAGTGCTCAAATATACTCTGATTTCTTCGTACCCTTTCTCTTACTTTTAACTCCTTCCTCTCACTCACTCACGTGCACCTACTCTTTCCCCTTTCTTTTACCCACTCACTTACACACACTCATATACTTCCACTTACACCTACACTTGCACACTCGGTCTCTTCCTCTCTTCCTTGCCCTCCTTTTTTCTCTCACTCACACTTCTCTTACACCCAAACAATTTTTTTTTTTTTTTTTTTTTGGTAACAAAGAAAGCTCAAAGTTATGGTGAGATACATAGAGAGTAGAGCACACAAATCTCAATAACATCAGGAGCTTCCTGTTCTACATCAGAGTTATGAGAAAGCTTTCCTTCTTGACACCTTTGCTCATGCTTAGCTCTTCGGACAATGCACCACTCAGCTTAACGATCAAACCTTCTCAATTCAAGATCTCTTCCATGCATCAACAACTTAAATTTTCCCTGTCATGCAGAGAAAGCAAAACTTTTCTTCTCCTTTCCACCTATGGTAACCTGCTAGATCTACCACTTTGTTTCTGATATATTTACACCAAGCACATATAAGCAAGCGAACAAAAATAAACACTATATGCAGAGGTACAAAAATTCAGATGCAGAGTTCTTTGTGGCAGTTTATGAGACGTGCCTCAGATGAAGAGCCTTTTCTTGAATTAAATCAGCAAATTCTCTCAAATGTTCTTCACAGTCAATTCACAAATCATTAGCCATCTTCCAACTTATACCATTACATTACCATCAAATCAAATGTCAAAGTTGATTGAGCTTCTAACATTGACGGAGCAGACCAAGGACCGTATTCCTTCTTGAATAACAGTGTGGTAGCCAAAAAATCAGTCCGAGATAAGTAGCATAATGGCCATCATGGTATTCTCCAGCACCTGCATCTTTTGATTTTGCTCCACAGCACCTCTCCTTGGATCTTGGATATTAGATCAGTGCTTCATTCAGAGCCCCATCCTCTGACATGCCATAAACTGGATCTGACAAGCTTCGTGACAGTGGGGGATTCCGATCATAACGACATTTCCCATTCGTCTTAGATGACGAGCAGCCCATGGTACAAGAGTTCACGCCTTTCACTATAATCTGTTCCAACTAGGACCCTTCCACTGCTCTCATCCATCAGAGTTTACAAGGAAATAGAATAAGGTTCTTTGATTTGAACATTGAAAAGGATCACAAGTCTAGAAGATCTTCTGCTTCCAGGTAAACCATGACTCCACGGTCAATTATGCTCGCATCTCGAGTTTGGACCGAATAGAATGTAAACCTGAAGAGATACACTTGTCCATCTATGCTCTAATAGAAACTTCGAATCTGCTCCCACGTTTCAATGTCTCTACCATAGTTAGGTCTAGTAGTAGTAGTAGCCAGGATGATGTTATTGAATGCCTCGAATTATCCCTCCACACAAAGGCCTCTCAAAAGGTCGAACTCATACATCACCATCATTGTCAACCAGTACAAAGTCATCAGCAAGCAGCACGCCTTCCATCTTCCTCTTCTGTTGCAAAGCTGATTTGCGAATCTTCATACGCCCAGCCATTATTATTGGGAAAGCAAAAAGAAGAATGGAGAGTCGAGACTCGAGACGGCGGAGTAAAGCATCCGGGAGCATCCGTATGGACTATTCACGTGCGAACCCTTGCTCACACAGCAACAAATTCTAGAATAGATCCATTCATCAGAGACGGATAGAAAAGCCAAGCAGCCAAGACACGGAATCCAGTCCAAGCTGGATTGAAAGACGGACTCTATTCATGAAAGAAGGCATCCAAATCAAAAAAAGACTATGAATTATTCCGTTTAAATCAATTTGTTCCCATCGAGACTGGCAATTTTGCTTTTGATTTCTTTTAGCCGGGCCAATACATCTTCCATAGCTGGAGCTTTTGTTATGACTCTTTCATCCCATTGATTAACTCTACAAGTACCTGAAATCAAATGTATTTTCCTGCCAAATAGAACCACATTAGTGCATCAAAACCAACCAAATTGTGGGCTAACATACTCCCCTCTTCTTAATTGCGAAGTCGTCCTCGACGAGCGATATGCTACCTGCACTCCAGTTCCGACATGTGATCATCACTCAATCAAATACAAATCTTTACCTTGCATGCCTACTCTCTTCTTCCTCAATGTAGCACCTGTGATCACTCTCGTACAATCATCGGTCAGTACCAAAATCCAATCAATTCACTTACCATCTTTGTCCATCTTCTCGCTTCTTCACCGCCATGTCTACCTGTCTACAAACTCATCAAACATATTAGATCATTTTTCATCAAACACCACATCTACTACCAAAATGAGAAACATCCATATCAATCATCCATATCACACATATATACTCAACACACGCATCACGATCTCGCATCACACATGCATGTTCGACATCCTTTTTGCACACACCATGTACTCATGCAAGCAGAAAGCATCCCCACATTCCCTTTTCAACACTCTTTTGTCTATACGATCACTCCCTCGTTTCTCTTCCCAATTCTAAACCAAATTCTCTCGCCCATTTCCTGTTTCCTTCCCACCTAGGGTTTTCTATTCCCACTGCCTTTCGGTCTATTCTGTGCTCTTTCGTTCATCAATCAGATCCTATGCTTGGTCGCCACCACCTTTTGAATCGATGGACATGCGGCGAAGACCACTCAAGCCTAACACGAGCTCACTCTAACAAGATCACTCATCGTCGACGCGATTCCGAACTTCACAAGTCAACCTAAGAGCCAAACTTAACACTTCCGGAAGGTTTGCAGACAAACAATGCAACTAGCACGATTGGATCCCTCAAGTCCAAGCTTTCCATAGACACATCGCAACCAAAACCCTAGCCGAGCTTAAGCTTCAATTTGCAATGTTTCATCCGGAGCCCACACATAACCCAAATCCCCACAACACAAACACATATATTCCCATCCGAGCATCATGCTCTCTCACCTCTCTTATGTCCCCCCTCGAGCGAGGAATTCTTCTCATTCATTTTTCCACATTTTTTTTTCTCTCTTTTTTCATCATTTTTTTTTTTACATATTTAATCACACTTGCCGGCCTACGCCAAAGCTGGATGCGACTCGTGGACTCGACCACCCGATCGAGTTTGTTCCACCCATCTACCAACACAACGCAGCGCACGACACACAGACAGCTAGCCCTATGTGAAACCGACATCGGTTCGTGGCTCTGACCACCCGGCCAAAGTGGGTCCACCCACCTATCGGGCCACATAGGCGCGTAGCCACACTCACACATACACAAACATACATTTTTTCATTTTCTTTTCATTCCCGCATCTCGAGAATTAGGAGACAAAAGAAAGGCCATTTTTCCAACCATCCCGATCACAACACACATACATAAACTCCCCGTGGACATCCCGATGAGACATATCTCCTCTTTGCTACCACTCAAGCCAAAATCCAGCCACTAATGCCATGGTCAACCCGTCCTTGCAAAACCCGCACATACTAACCACCTTGTCGACCGGAAACCTCAAAAAGTGTCACTTTAGTTCCTAAGTGCACAACACACTTGGTCCACCCGTCCTCACATCTTTGACTCGCAATCCGCAAAGCAAACCCTAATCAAACTCAAGCCGTCCTCACCGGCATCCATCATATCATCTTTTTCTTTTTCATCTCCATCCTCTGCCTCGCAGAGATTCCACATAATTCGACAGCTTGCTGATATTGTCCTCTAGCCAGGCGATACGGTCTGGAAGGCCACCATTCATTACTACACCTCTTAATGCCTCGAGCTTCAAAGCTAAATCCCTTATCCCTTCTTCTTTTCGCTCATCACTGCCTTGGAGTCGAAAAATCTCATCATCCACTTGATGGAACCGAACCCACATTTTCTTCTTCTCCTGTTCTAAATGGCTCATCTTTCTTTCTATTTCCAAAGGAACCTCCTCGCTTCTCTCGACTTGGCCAGACAACTTTTCAACCTCTTCTCGAATCGACCTCTCCTCCCAAATCCTACTCATATTTTCTTCATCCAGGTCATCTACCTTCTTCGACAATTCATTCTTCGTCCTTTCTAACTCTGTTTCGAACGCATCCAACCTATCCAACACCGCTTTCAGCTCTTCCTCCGTTTTCCTTGCTCTCGGATCCTCCACCTGTCCTCGCATCTCGTCATCTTTACAATTCATCCACCTACCGAGCTTGCTACTCAGCCTTGCATTCTCTTTCTCTACACGTCTCATTCTCTCATCGCTCTTTGCTTGGGCACTTTTCATTCTTTCTAACTCCAGGTGGAACTCGTCACATGCCTTACCCGCTTGATCACTGTATCGACGGATTATATTTTGTACCTTCTCGATTTCATGCTCCATTCCTTCGACTCTCCTCATCAGGTCATCCTCGTCTCTTGAGAGCTCTTCTTCGATCGCAACTCCAAAGCAGTCGGCTACCATCAAACCAGATCTCAAGTCCCAGACCACATTTTCACTCTCGGGCTTCACAAGATCTTGCCTCCAGCTTTTGTTTACTCTTTTCCACTCCTTGTTTTCATTTTTCAACATTCGTACTTGCTTTTCCCAAGTTCCTAGGACCTCGGCCATTTTCTCTTGATTTTTCTCTAATTTCGCTATTTTGATCCTCTCATTATCTCGCTCCACATGCAACCAATTGACTTGACATTCCAAGCTCTTCACAAGTTCTACCAAGTCTCGATCATGAGATCCAGTGTCCTTGCTTTCACTTGCTCTCGCAGTCTCCATCGACGAAGTAACTCCACCTTTGTCAACTTCCACATACAAAGAGGATAAACACCTATCAGATTGATTCGTTGTGACCTTTACGCCAGTCACCTCTTTTGAGCCACACACGTGCTCGCATAGTCTCTTTTTCCCATAGTCCGCACATGTGGGGACAAAATCCAACGGGGTGCATACACGAGGGCAATATTTGGCTATATGCCCAATCTGCTCGCAACACCAGCATCTCACATAATTTGATATCGGGCCAAATCGCCACCCTCGGTTCGCATGATCTCTCATGGTCGAATGAGAATATATGCATCTCCTATTTCGTCCAGAATTCATTTGCCTCATGTTGGCATTCTCCTCAAAACCACAGGCTTGCCTTTGTTGGGTCATTTCTTTAATGAAGGTCAGAGCAAATTTGGGATCGAATTGGCTGTGCCACACGATTGGGGCACCAAGCGAACTCGTAGCACTCTCTATGAGATGTGCTAAGCCAATTCCCGGCAAACGCACCAAAATGAATAAGCTCCTACGCCCAAGGAAAAGATGATTGTGGAAGCCTTTATTTTGCTCAAACCCCTCGCAATCGGTCTACTTGGATTACCTAGAACCCATAATTATCTCAAAATGGATTCTTCTTATCGCTATGCACTAGCTCATGTGTTCCCGGCAAATGCACCAAAATGTTAGCTCCTAAGCCAAGGGAAAGTGCCTACTTATACTTATGCTTTGTTGCAATCACGCGATATTGTACGGCTTATCCTTCCTCAAATTATTCACTAGTGCTGAAATATACTCTGATTTCTTCGTACCCTTTCTCTTACTTTTAACTCCTTCCTCTCACTCACTCACGTGCACCTACTCTTTCCCCTTTCTTTTACCCACTCACTTACACACACTCATATACTTCCACTTACACCTACACTTGCACACTCGGTCTCTTCCTCTCTTCCTTGCCCTCCTTTTTTCTCTCACTCACACTTCTCTTACACCCAAACAATTTTTTTTTTTTTTGGTAACAAAGAAAGCTCAAAGTTATGGTGAGATACATAGAGAGTAGAGCACACAAATCTCAATAACATCAGGAGCTTCCTGTTCTACATCAGAGTTATGAGAAAGCTTTCCTTCTTGACACCTTTGCTCATGCTTAGCTCTTCGGACAATGCACCACTCAGCTTAATGATCAAACCTTCTCAATTCAAGATCTCTTCCATGCATCAACAACTTAAATTTTCCCTATCATGCAGAGAAAGCAAAACTTTTCTTGTCCTTTCCACCTATGGTAACCTGCTAGATCTACCACTTTGTTTCTGATATATTTACACCAAGCACATATAAGCAAGCGAACAAAAATAAACACTATATGCAGAGGTACAAAAATTCAGATGCAGAGTTCTTTGTGGCAGTTTATGAGACGTGCCTCAGATGAAGAGCCTTTTCTTGAATTAAATCAGCAAATTCTCTCAAATGTTCTTCACAGTCAATTCACAAATCATTAGCCATCTTCCAACTTATACCATTACATTACCATCAAATCAAATGTCAAAGTTGATTGAGCTTCTAACATTGACGGAGCAGACCAAGGACCGTATTCCTTCTTGAATAACAGTGTGGTAGCCAAAAATTCAGTCCGAGATAAGTAGCATAATGGCCATCATGGTATTCTCCAGCACCTGCATCTTTTGATTTTGCTCCACAACACCTCTCCTTGGATCTTGGATATTAGATCAGTGCTTCATTCAGAGCCCCATCCTCTGACATGCCATAAACTAGATCTGACAAGCTTCGTGATAGTGGGGGATTCCGATCATAACGACATTTCCCATTCGTCTTAGATGACGAGCAGCCCATGGTACAAGAGTTCACGCCTTTCACTATAATCTGTTCCAACTAGGACCCTTCCACTGCTCTCATCCATCAGAGTTTACAAGGAAATAGAATAAGGTTCTTTGATTTGAACATTGAAAAGGATCACAAGTCTAGAAGATCTTCTGCTTCCAGGTAAACCATGACTCCAGGGTCAATTATGCTGGCATCTCGAGTTTGGACCGAATAGTATGTAAACCTGAAGAGATACACTTGTCCATCTATGCTCTAATAGAAACTTCGAATCTGCTCCCACGTTTGAATGTTTCTACCATAGTTAGGTCTAGTAGTAGTAGTAGCCAGGATGATGTTAGTGAATGCCTCGAATTATCCCTCCACACAAAGGCCTGTCAAAAGGTCGAACTCATACATCACCATCATTGTCAACCAGAACAAAGTCATCAGCAAGTAGCACGCCTTCCATCTTCCTCTTCTGTTGCAAAGCTGATTTGCGAATCTTCATACGCCCAGCCATTATTATTGGGAAAGCAAAAAGAAGAATGGAGAGTCGAGACTCGAGACGGCGGAGTAAAGCATCCGGGAGCATCCGTATGGACTATTCACGTGCGAACCCTTGCTCACACAGCAACAAATTCTAGAATAGATCCATTCATCAGAGACGGATAGAAAAGCCAAGCAGCCAAGACACGGAATCCAATCCGAGCTGGATTGAAAGACGGACTCTATTCATGAAAGAAGGCATCCAAATCAAAAAAAGACTATGAATTATTCCGTTTAAATCAATTTGTTCCCATCGAGACTGGCAATTTTGCTTTTGATTTCTTTTAGTCGGGCCAATACATCTTCTATAGCTGGAGCTTTTGTTGTGACTCTTTCATCCCATTGATTAACTCTGCAAGTACCTGAAATCAAATGTATTTTCTTGCCAAATAGAACCACATTAGTGCATCAAAACCAACCAAATTGTGGGCTAACAATCGAGTATATGTGACTCAAGAAAGGTATTTGAAGAACTTGCTAATCAAGTTTAGAATGGAAGATTGCGGGGTAGCACCTACTCCAATGGAGGTGAATCATAAACTGAGCAGACATGGACGAGAAGAATTCAATGACATGAAGTTGTATCAAAGTTTGGTTGGTAGTCTAATCTATGCTACATTAACTAGGCCTGATTTGTCATATGTAGTTGGAGTGTTGTCTCAATTTATGCATTGTCCTAGGAAAGAACATTAGATTGTAGGACAAAGGGTGCTAAGATACATTAAGGGTACACTCAAAGAAGGTTTGTATTATGGATTCACAGTAGATACAAAGATCAAGATATATAGTGATACAGGTTGGGCAGGTAATCCTGATGATAGGATGTCAACCTATGGGTATCTATGCTATGTGGAAGATAAGTTAATCTCTTGGTGATCTAAGAAGCAACATACAATTGCTTTGTCATCCACACAAGTAGAGTATAAAGGTATGGTTGAAGCTGCAAAGGAGGTTATATGGTTGAAGACTCTTATGAAGAGTTCTGACATGGAGATAATATGAGTTCATTGTATCTAGCTGCTAACCCTGTGTTTCATGCCAGGACTAAACATATAGAGATCCAATATCATTTCTTGAGAGAGAAGGTGATTGATAAAGAAATTGAAGTCATACATACTTCTACAAAAGATCAAATTGCAGACATGTTAACCAAAAGCTTGGATGGACCTAAGTTGCAGAGGTTCAAAGACATGACATGTATAAAGAAGATGGAGAAAATCACAATTGATAATTGAGGGGGAGCTACTGGTGTAGAACAATCAACAATTGGTGATTTGGACAAGGTTTGAAGTCAAAAGAAAGCAAAGATCAAATTCTGAGGCTTGAAGTTTAGTGCATCAGAAGATGAAGACTTGTATATACATGTATATCAAGCTTGAAATTAGTTCACTTATACCTTTGTAATGGTGATGAGTTTGTACATATATGCCTATATATACAAGTATAGAATCGGGAAATACATAGGAGAAGAGATATAGAACAAGAATAGATGAGTAGAAGAAGAATGTGTGTGATGAATGAATGAGATTCATCAAATCAGTTGTTTTCATGAGAATAGAAAAAAACTTCTAAAATTAAGTCACAATCTTTTCTCCATCTCTCCTTCTATGCTTGATCATAGTTAGTGCATCTATGGTCAAGATTTGAGAGTCTAATTGTAATCAGGCTGAGATAATTTTAAGTAGGAACATTTACATGTGTAAATGTAAAGAAGTGAAGGCAAGAACATGCACAATCCTGATGGTTAATGTTTTGATCAGATCTCCCTCCATAGTGTAAATTTTGGGCAAGTAAGCACTCACTTTTTAAGTTGAAAGGTAAGCTACTTGTGGCTAAAAGAATTCAGATAAGCGGGGTCTAATTTGGGAAAACCATGCATTAGAAGTTGCAGGTGTCAAAGTCGACAACACAAAAGAATAGTTTGAAACATAGGTAGATTGTTTGGAGGAAATCTCAAAGATCTACTGATTCTTTTGAAGAGATTTAACTTGGAGAAGGTGCACAAGCTTTAGGAGACACCTTATATAAAGTTTCACAGGAAATTTTACACATTTGGGCATTCAATGAGTGGAGTAAGTGTAGCACACGTTTTTTGTGTAATGAGTTTTTTCATAGTTAACTCAAGTCTTGATAATTTGGCATTAGTTTTCCAAAATTGGTTTAGGTTATGCGTTTTTCTTGCTATAGAGGTGTTCTAACATCAAAGATAACTTTTTCTTTTGGAGATTAATGCTATCCATCATTCACAACCTTGAAGAAGCAACCAAAGCAAAGTGTAGTTGACTATGTGACTTAGATGAAGGATGTAGCTAATCAACTTGAGAGTATTGGAGAAGAAATAGAAGAGGAGTAGATATTAAGGTAGATCATAAATAGCATCAAGGCTGATGATAAATGGGAGACCTTTACCACAACAATGGACCTATCTATGGAGATGTAGATACCTAAACTCAATACATTGATGGGGCCACTCTTCACACATGAGACAAATCTCAACAAGAATGGAGATACTTCTTGAGGTAATCAATCTTCTGCCCTTTACACATATAAAAATAAGAGTAAAGATAAAGGAAAAGGTAAGAATAATGAAGAGGATGCAAGTAGCTCTCAAGTGAATTTCACAAGTAGAGGAAGGGGTAGAGGAGGAAAGCAAGGCAACGGTAGACCACACAGTGCTTTACGTTGCAACATTTGTGGCTTGACCAATCATAAAAGAGATGAATGCTTGAGGAACAAAAAGAATCTGAGAGGAAGAGGCTTCCATGGAGGAGGGTATGGACAATCAAGAGGTAGGTTCAATAATGGAGGAAACAACTACCATCACAATTACAACCAATGCTACAACAACAACTATCAAGAACGCTTCACAGGAAGAAGAGACTACAAAAACTATACATATAATCAAGAGGATTCCCCATTACTTATGATTATGGCAGCCAAGCAAGGTTAAGATGATGAGTAGCTATTCTACATTGATTTTGGTTGTTCCAATCATGTAGCAGGAAATGTAGCATTATTGTGTGACCTTGAAGAACCCAAAAGAAAGCATGAAGTTCAGATAGGTGATGACACTGAGCACTCCATAAAGAAGATTGGAAATGTTAAAGCATTTGATGGTAACATGAATCTCCTAAGTAGGGTATTGTATGTGCCAACAATAACCAAGAATCTAATTAGTGTTGGATAGATTGTTGAGAAGGGTTTAGAAGTTAGATTCACAAGACATGGTCCATATGTGGAGGATCCTCAACAAGGCTTTCAAGAGGATTGCCAAAGGTGAGAAATTTGGTAGAATTTTTACCTTTGAAGTTGAAGAAACAAGAAATATTTATCTCTTCAGTTATAAGGACCAAACCCTATCTGAATTGGAGATATGGCATAAGAGACTAGGACATATAGGTGAAAGGACATTGAAGCAAATATGCAAGGATCAGAGTGTGCTTGGCATCCCAAAGGTGTCCAAGCAACACATGATTTACAAATGTGGAGCATGCCAATTTGGCAAGTCACATAGGCAACCATTCAACAAAAGTGGATACATGTATGAAGACAACTTGGAACTTGTACACACAAATGTGTGGGGTCCTAGCAAAGAGCCATCAATTTCAGGATCAAGGTATTATGTTTCATTCATCGATGACTATAGTAGGTGGAGACTAATTTATTTTATGAAGCATAAATATGAAGTCTTCACTTGTTTCAAGATGTATTGGGCATTGGTTGAGAATAAAACATGTAGAAGCTTGAAGAGGCTTCGATCTCATGGGGGTAGTGAGTATTTTTTCACATGATTTTGAGTCCTTCTTAGAGGATAGAGGCATAAAGAGAGAGATTACAATGAAGTACACTCTTGAACAGAATGAAGTGGCAGAGACAAGAAATAGATTAATAGAAGAGGCTGCAAGATCAATGTTGAATGAGAAAAAGCTCCCTAAGTATTTATGGGTAGAGGCTGTTTCCCCAGCCACTTACCTAATCAATAGGCATCCATCCAAGTTTCTAGATGGGATGACACCTTATGAGGCAGAGAATGGTAGAAGACCTTCTTTAGATCATTGTAAGATCTTTCCATGCATTGCTTATGCACACATAGCCTCACAGATTAGAGGAAATCTTGATCCAAAAGCTGAAAGATGCATATTCATCAGCTATGATTAGAATCGGAAAGGATATATGTTATATAATCCCACTAACAAAGGATTTATAGTTAGTAGGGATGTGGTATTTGATGAAAATATATCTTGATTTGAGGATTATTGCAGGAAAATAAAGCCACGCTATGATTTGGAGAATGATTTTCCAAATCTAACCAAAGAAGAACCACATACATCAGAGGATATTAACTCAGAAGATGAAGAACATATTGATTTCAAAGCTCGGAAGTCCAAGGGCAAAATAATATTCAAACAATTGAAAGACATTCTAGAGTTATCCAATCAAGTACTTGGAAGATCTCAAAGGGAAAGCAAGAAACCTATAAGGTATGGCTATCACACATCACCAATCACCAAGCATTCCATATACATAGCTAAAGATCTTATGTAAAAAGAACTATCTTCATTTGAGGAAACAAACAAGAAAGAAGAATGGAGAGAAGCTATGCAAGAGGGAATTGAAGCATTTCAAGAAAATAGTACTTGGGATTTGGTTCCCAAAAAACCACTCATGAAGGTAATAGGATCTAGGTGGATTTACAAAGTGAAAAAGAATTCACATGGAGCAATAAACAGGTATAAAGCAAGACTAGTAGCAAAGGAGTTTGATCAAAACCATGGAGTGGATTATGAGGTGACCTTCTCACCTCTAGCCAAAATGCCAACTATCAGAGTTTTCATAAGTATTTTTGCTTCAAAGAATTGGAACTTGTACCAATTAGATGTTAAAAATGCATTCCTTAATGGGTGGATCTCTGCAGAGGTCTACATGGCTCAACCACTAGGATATGAAGACATAGACAAACTTGATTATGTTTGTAAATTAAGGAACACACTGCATGGTTTAAAGAAAACTCCTAGAGCTTTGAACCATAGGTGATGGAGAGTGTTAATCTCCAAAAGAACAAGTTAACCTTGAATTTAGATCACCTCTATATCAAGATTAACCTTAGACTCCACCAAACTTAGAGATCATTCACCAATTTATCAGAAAATTGATTATTCTGAAAAATTCAACTTCTTCAGAAAAGTTTGCTGCAGATTAATCACTCATTGACTAATCAATTCTGTAAAGTTTTTGAAAAAACTTTGCACATCACTTCGCCTTGAGATTGCGCAACTTTACCAAGTTAAATTTCTCAAAATGATTGAGTACATACTGAGAAATGTGTGAAACACTTTACCTATGTCTGAAACAGCTTCTCTCCAATGGCGACTTTGACACTTGCAACTTCTTAACACTGGTTCTCCCAAGGTAAATCCCGTTTGATCAAGATCTTTTAGCCATAGATGGCTTACCTTCCAACTTAGATTTTGAGCCCTCACTTGTGTAAAACGTTACACTGTGGACTGAGCAATGACCATTTCTTTGAAGATGAAATGTGCGCCAGTTCTGACGACTCTTAGAACATTTTCACATATGAATGTTCCTAAACAAAATTCTCTTAGTCTGATTGCAATTAACCTCTCAAATTCTAGCCATAGATAGATTAGCTATGGACTTAGATGTGTGCAGAAGGATTTCTCAAAAGATTAAACACAGAAAGAGCAGACAGCAAAACATCGGGCGCAAGTTTTTTCAATTTCTTCAGAAAAATTACATCTAAGTAAGGATAGACAATTCACTCACTTTCCATGTGTCTAATGACACTCTCTACAACTTATTTCTCTCTTCCTATTCTCTATTCTTCTTCTGCTCTATTTGCCCGACATTTCCCAACATATTTATAGATGAATATATACAAGTGTATGACAAGACAAAAGTATATGTCAGCTAATGTACATATGTGTACATATCTTTGGATTTTCTGAATATGTCCTTCCTTCAACCTTCTGAATTTATTCTCTTCTTGACTCCTTGACTTCATTTCTTCATAATCCTTCAATTGATGATTGTCATACACCAACAGCTCCCCCTCAATCATTAATTGAGATTCTTCTCTATGTTCTTGATTCCTGCCATATCCTTGAATCTTTGTAGTTTTGGTCCATCTAGACTTTTTGTCATCATATCTGCAACTTGATCTTTTGTGGGAGTGTGTATGACTTCAATCTCCTTCTCAATGACCTTCTCTCTCAGAAAATGATACTGTATTTCAATATGCTTAGTTCTAGCATGAAACACAGGGTTAGCTGCCAAGTATAAAGAACTCATGTTGTCTCCACAAACAATAGGAGTACTTTGAACAACATCAAAAACTTTCATAAGTGTCTTTAGCCATATTACCTCCTTTGCAGCTTCCACCATACCTTTATATTCTGCCTCTGTAGATGACAAAGCAACTGTATGTTGCTTCTTAGAACACCATGAAATCAATTTGTCTCCTACATAACACAAGTATCCATGTGTTGATCTTCTATCATCCACATTACCTGCCCAATCTGCATCACTATATATCTTCACTCTTGTATCAGAAGTAAATCCATAGTACAACCCTTCTCTGAGTGTACCCTTGATGTACCTAAGTACTCTTTGTCCTGCAATCCAATGTTTCTTTCTAGGACAATGCATAAATTGTGAAAGCACACCAACTGCATATGACAAATCAGGCCTTGTTAATGTAGCATAAATCAAGCTACCAACCAAACTTTGATAGAGTTTCATATCTCTGAACTCTTCTCCTCCAAACCTAGACAATTTATGATTCACTTCCAAAGGTGTAGGTGCAACCCTGCAATCTTCCATTTTAAATTTGGTTAGCAAATTTTTAAGATACCTTTCTTGGGTCACATATACTCCATGTTGAGTATAAGAAATCTCCATTCCCAAGAAGAATGATAGGTTCCCCAAATCACTGATTTTGAACTCTTTCTCCATCTGCTTCTTGATCATTTGTATTCCTTTATCATCTGTTCCTGTAAGTATTATGTCATCAACATAAATACAAACATAAATGAACCCATCTTCACTTGCTTTGACTAGCAAGCTACTATCTGCCTTTGATGCTTGAAATCCAAGATCATTCAAGAATTTTACAAGCCTATAATTCCATGCCCTTGGGGCTTGCTTTAATCCATACAAAGCTCTCTTGAGCTTACACACATAATTTGGATTCACTTGATCTTTGAACCCATCTGGTTGCTCCATGTAAACTTCATCTGAAATATAACCATTCAAAAAAGCATTTTTAACATCTAATTGAGACAACTTCCAACCTTTGCAAGCAGCAATTGCAATGAGGGTTCTGATTGTTGTCATCTTTGCCACAGGACTATAAGTCTCATCATAGTCCACTCCATATGTCTGTGCATACCCTTTCACAACAAGTCTAGCTTTGTATCTAGACACACTTCCATCTGCAAATCTCTTTGTTTTGTAAACCCACTTACATCCAATAATTTTCTGGCTATTAGGTTTAGGAACCAGATCCCAAGTCTCATTCTCTATCAATGCATCATACTCCTCTTGCATGGCTTCTTCCCAATTTCTCTGGCCTTTGGCTTCATCATATGTAGATGGATCTTCATCTGCTTTTACCAAATAAGCATAATCTTTAGTAGTCAAGAATGAAGTGTCATAGCTATACCTTGTAGGTTGCCATTTGTGCCTAGATGACCTCCTAACTTCTGCACTTCTTGAAGTCTCTGGTTCATCACATTCTGGATCAAACCTTGGCCTCTCTACTACTTCAACCTGTACTTCATTGTTCTCACTTTCATCAAGTAATTGAATCTTTGCTTTACCTTTTCTTTGTTCCACTACTTCTTCATCATCTGCATGTACATTATATTTACCTGCATACCAAGTACCTTGCTCATCAAATGTAACATCCTTGGATACAAGGAATTGCTTTGTGGATGGACTCCACAACCTGTATCCCATTTGCTTATCATCATAACCAATGAATACATACTTTTCTGCCTTAGGCTCCAACTTATGCCTCAATTGAGATGGCACATATGCATATGCCAAGCATCCAAATATTTTGCAATGATCCAAGGTAGGTTTCTTACCCCACCAAGCTTCATATGGTGTCATACCTTGCAAAGCTTTACAAGGCAATCTATTGACCAAATAAGTAGCTGTGTTTACAGCCTCTGCCCACAAATAATTTGGACAATTCTTCTCTTTCATCATGGACCTTGCAAACTCAACAAGAGTCCTATTTCTTCTTTCTGCTACCCCATTTTGTTGAGGAGAATACCTGCATGTAACTTCTCTCTTTATACCTGCATTCCACAAATAATCATTGAACTCATTTGAAAAATACTCTCCCCCTCCATCTGACCTTAGTCTCTTCAATTTTTGACCTGTAATCCTTTCTGCATATGTATGATAATGTTTAAATGTATTAAACACTTCTGACTTTTCTTTAATCACATAAATTGTGATCCACCTGGTAGCATCATCAACATATATGACATAATATCTTGAACCATTTATACTAAAGTCCTTTGAAGGACCCCACACATCTGTATGCACCAATTCAAGTCTTTCTGAATACATAAACCCATGCTTGGAATAGGATTGCTTATGAGCCTTACCTAATTGACATGCCTCACATCTGTATGTCATGTGTTGACCTGCAATGTTAGGCAATCCAAGCACTGAATCATTGTTAATCATTTCTTTAATACCTCTTTCATTAAAGTGTCCAAGTCTTTTGTGCCAAAGATCCAATTCTGACACCTTCTGCTCTCCATATGTGAACATAGCATGTCCAACATTTCCTTGTACCTTCAATGTGAAAAGCCTTCCTTCTTTCTTTCCTGTAACAACCTGTTTATACCCTTGACTAGGGTCTTCAACATAAACTCCATCATTGGTGAACCTTACCTCATATCCTTTTTCCACAATTTGACCTACACTGATCAAATTCTTTGGGATTGTGGGAACATAAAGAACCTTACTCAAAAGAGTACTCCCATCCTTAGCTTTGACTGAACCAATTGACTTTACCTTATGCTTTGTATTATCACCTGTCTGAACTGTATGATTAATTGCATTATGATCTAGGTCAGTCATCAAGGCAATATTTCCACTTAAATGATTACTACATCCTGAATCAATGTAGAACACTCTCATGTCCTCATGTGAGGTTTCACATGTATTCATAATGAGAGTCGAGTCCTCCTTCTGATCTGATGTATAGTTGTAGTAGGTGTTATTATAGGATTGGTTTTGGAAGTTTCTTCCTCCACCTCTTCCAAAAGAATTCCTACCACCTCTACCTCTGAAGTTTCCTCTCTGAAATCTACCACCTCTTGCTCTTTGATTAAAGTTCTGATAATTACCATTGTTTTGACTATTATGCCAACAATCATGAGATAGATGATTGGTCTTACCACATATCCAACAAGCTCTTGCATTATCTTTGTTGTTTCTGCCTCTTCCTCTACTTCTGCCACTTCCTTTTCCTCTCATGAAATTTGCTTGGTTTGAAGTACCTTCTTCTTCACCTGATTGTTGCTTCCCTTTGTTAGCTTTCTTCTTGTCTTTAGAATACATTGCATGACCTGCACTCTTATCAACATCTCCTTTGATATCATTCTCAAAAGTTAGCATATGACCTAACAATTGATTCAAATCAGGAGTAAAGTGATCTAATGAAAGTTCTGTAGATAAAATGAAAGGCTTCCACTTCTCATCTCCTCTTAGCCCTGTGAGTATTTGTCTTACCAATTTGTCTTCTTCAATGTCTTCATCCACTGCACCTAGAGAATCTGCAATGTCCTTCATCTTTGTCACATAATCAGAGATTGATTGTGAGGCCTTCTTCTTGAAAGTAGTAAATTCTGTCCATAGTGAAGCCTTCCTTGATTTGGTTGTGTTTTGGAAATGCTCCTCCAAAGCATTCCAAATGTCACATGCACTTTCAAGTCCTCTAATGTGAGGAAGCAAATAGTCATTGACTGCCATGTAGATTATGCTCCTTGCTTGAGCATCCTTCTTCATCCAATTTTTTAGATCTGACAATTCTTCCCTAGTTGGAACACTAGGATCTCTGAATTTAGGCTTCTCTTCTTCACCTGTAATGTAGGCTATCAAATCTTTGCTCATAAGATGAGCTTCCATCCTCATAGACCATGCAGGATAGTTCTCTCTATCCAACTTTTCAATTTGGAGACTATCTCCCATCCTTGCTTCACCTGTAGTCTCAAAACTTTAGACTTTACAAGGAATAAATGTACCTTTACTTCGAGTCTTGCTTCTTCTGATCCTTCTGATGGCTTCAATGTGTCTAACTTCAAGTTCTCTTCAACCTTTATCCTTTTTCACCTTCAAGATGTAAAGATTTGTATTTCTGCAGTAGTCGGAGTCTTCTTCACTTCAATTTTGACACAACCTGCTCTGATACCACTGATGGAGAGTGTTAATCTCCAAAAGAACAAGTTAACCTTGAATTTAGATCACCTCTATATCAAGATTAACCTTAGACTCCACCAAACTTAGAGATCATTCACCAATTTATCAGAAAATTGATTATTCTGAAAAATTCAACTTCTTCAGAAAAGTTTGCTGCAGATTAATCACTCATTGACTAATCAATTCTGTAAAGTTTTTGACAAAACTTTGCACATCACTTTGCCTTGAGATTGCGCAAATTTACCAAGTTAAATTTCTCAAAATGATTGAGTACATACTGAGAAATGTGTGAAACACTTTACCTATGTCTGAAACAGCTTCTCTCCAATGGCGACTTTGACACCTGCAACTTCTTAACACTGGTTCGCCCAAGGTAAATCCCGTTTGATCAAGATCTTTTAGCCATAGATGGCTTACCTTCCAACTTAGATTTTGAGCCCTCACTTGTGTAAAACTTTACACTGTGGACTGAGCAATGACCATTTCTTTGAAGATGAAATGTGCGCCAGTTCTGACGACTCTTAGAACATTTTCACATATGAATGTTCCTAAACAAAATTCTCTGTCTGATTGCAATTAACCTCTCAAATTCTAGCCATAGATAGATTAGCTATGAACTTAGATATGTGCAGAAGGATTTCTCAAAAGATTAAACACAGAAAGAGCAGACAGCAAAACATCGGGCGCAAGTTTTTTCAATTTCTTCAGAAAAATTACATCTAAGTAAGGATAGACAATTCACTCACTTTCCATGTGTCTAATGACACTCTCTACAACTTATTTCTCTCTTCCTATTCTCTATTCTTCTTCTGCTCTATTTGCCTGACATTTCCCAACATATTTATAGATGAATATATACAAGTGTATAACAAGACAAAAGTATATGTCAGCTAATGTACATATGTGTACATATCTTTGGATTTTCTGAATATGTCCTTCCTTCAAACTTCTGAATTTATTCTCTTCTTGACTCCTTGACTTCATTTCTTCATAATCCTTCAATTGATGATTGTCATACACCAACAATAGGCTTGTCACATACTTGCAGGACTAAGGCTTTGTTGCAAGAAACGCATATTCTTCATTGTTTATTAAGAAGATTAATTCAGAGGTTATTTATCTCTGTGTTTATGTGGATGATATCATTATTAAAGGAATGATGCCAATGGAATCAAGAAGATCAAGGCTTAGATGAAGGAAGAGTTTAAAATCAGTGACCTTGGATTGTTAACTTATTTTCTTGGATTAGAGCTTGTATATTCAGATTCTGGTGTTTTCAATACTTAGAGAAAGTACATCCATGACATACTAGTTAAGTTTAAAATTGAAAATGCAAAAATTGTAGGTACACAATGGAATTGAATCACAAACTTAGTGCTCATGAAGGAGAGCTACTTGAAGACATTACATGTTATCAAGGCTTGTTGGGAGTCTCAATTATGCAACCCTAACAAGAGTAGATATATGCTATTGGGTAAGTACATTGAGTCCCAATTCATGCATACACTAAGAAAACCTCGCATGGAAGCTACCAAAAGGATCTTAAAGTACTTGAAGGGTACCATAAATGAAGGGCTATTTTATCCATTTACATCTGACTTGGATATCAAGCTATACTCTAATGCACATTGGGCTGGCTCAAAAGATGATAGGAGGAGCACCTCTGGCTACTTATCTTTTGTAGGATCTAAATTGATTTCATGGTCATCAAAGAAACAACCAACTCTGGCATTGTCATCAACTGAAGCTGAATATAGGGGCCTAACAAATGCAACACGAGGCAATGTGGTTAAAGCTACTCTACTCATTGCACTCTAGTCTGCATACTTTCAACAACCAAAAATGTCGGGATGCATCTCTGATTTGCTAAGCATCATTCTCTGAGCCTAATTGATCATTTCAAGTGAGATAAATTGCAAAATTTAGCTACCCAAGTTAACTAGATATGCCCAAAATCTTTTTGTTCAATTGTTAGCAGAGAAACAGAATTGTTCATCTCTTCGTGCAGGTGTAGCGACCAAAATAGCAAGTTTTTGGTTCATAATGAAACTCCAACTCATCTATTTTGATCCAATGATTTGAGGATCATCTTCCAAAGTATTTAGGTGATTATTTTTGCTCCCTGGAAATCTTAAGAGGTCTACTTCGCACTCCTCAACTCAGTTTTGGCTAGTGTGAAGCAAGAATTTGCAGCACCATCTCATCTCTCGAAGGTGTCCACCATCTTCTCCAACAAAGTACTTGTCTCAAGCTCAAAACCCTTAAAATGTAGTGTCAACAAAATATGTGATCCTACTAAGAAGTCCTAAATGAGCATTAGTGCCTATGACAACACTGACCAATGACATCACAAGATTTGTAAGTTTCTTGATGCTACTCAAGAATGTACAACCTAGTACTATATTAAGAAAGATATTAGACGGTAGCAATGCTATCTACCTCCAACATCAAGGTACAAAAAAAAACATTGACCTAAATGACTATACCTTTCGAGGTCTTATCCCATTAAAATGGAACAATATTCATACAAATACATGTGAGCCTTTGTTGCATAGTGATAATTTGATTCATGGATCATGGTCAATCATGGCCACTCCTTGCCCCTCCCAAAAAAAGGGAAAAAAATGTAAAATTGAAAGTTTGCATTAATTTGAAGAAATTGAGTGCATATACGATCAAAGTTATTTATCCGCTTCGAATCATTAATCATCTATTGCAAGAGTAGCTATAAAAGAAACTTATAGATTTGTGGATGGACTTTTAGGCTATATCAAGTAGCCATACCCTTAGGTTACAACAAAAAACAACACTCCTTACTCAATTAGGAGTTTATGCTTTTCATGTGATTCAAGCTCTCCCACAAATACCCTATCAACTTCAAAAAATTAATGTTCCATGTCTTAAAAGAGATCTATTGTAATAACTTAGAAGATTATATGTATGATCTATGCATTCACTTTGAACAAATACAATTCCACATTCTAGAGCTTACAAAGTTCGTTGATAAAATATAGAAACACCATTTATGCTTAAACAAAAAAAAGTGCAATTATGATTAGACAAAAAACGATTCTGGGTCACATATTGTTAAAAAAGGGCATATCATATGATAAGGAAAATATCAAACTTATTTTGGATTTTTTAAGACATAAACATGCAAAAGAGTTGCAGGGTTATATGGTAGTTCATGCATATTAGTGATGATCCATAAATATTTATAAAAAACCATAGAAAATCCATTGTACAATGTTTCCATATTCTTGATGGTTGTAAGGGTTATATGGTAGTTCATGCATATTAGTGATGATCCATAAATATTTATAAAAAACCATAGAAAATCCATTGTACAATGTTTCCATATTCTCGATGGTTGTAATCACTGCCTAGAATTCTCAACTTGACATGATGGTTCTTGCTCTTGTGCTTCGTCTTCTTCTTGCAATAAATCTTTATGGGTTCTTGTGTCTGAAACTAGGGGAAGAGAGGGTAAAGGCCATGAAATGGGAATATCCATGGTTTTCATGGTCTTCCTCTCTTGTGATTGTGACCTTACATGTAGCTCTTGTACACCCCAATAATTCGAAGCAATCTCTATGATTTTGTCCACAAGATATGGTAATTTGGATATCTATCAAGCTCCTCCCTTGGATTCTTTAAGTAGATTTTTATGCACGTGCCTCTTTTAGTTTCTAAATTAGCTCTCTTTCTTTGGTATCAAACTCTTCTCTTGTGCTTTATGCTTTTCCTAATGCTGTGTTATGATTGCTATGAGATTGTCAATGAGTTATGCAAAGAGTTTCTAGTGTTTCTATATATGTGACCAAATTCTCAATTAGAAAATCTTGTAGCATGTCTTCCTATTGTTTACAGAGTCTAACCATACCATTGGTTTTAATTTGTAACTACTCTTTAAAATCCTAGAGGTGAACATCTTTGCTAGTGCTTTGATCTTTTTGTGATCTTTGTGAATGAACCCTATTTCTCTTGAAAGCTCTCCTAATCTCAAATTTTTTTCTTACTCTAGCCACTTTTCCGTGTGCTATAATTCTTAGTCTTTGGCTTCCTTTGTAGTGTTAACTTTTAAATCATTGTTTATGGAAAAGGCTTTCAGATCCTTCATAACCCTTATCATGCGATTGTCCATTTAAGCTCCATGGATGTTATGGAGGTGAGGAAGTGATGGGTATGTGTGATACATGGAAATTGGGAATGTAAGGGTAGAAAATCGTGGAGTTGTTGATTGTGTGATAATATCTACAAAGCTACCTCATGAGGTGGAAAAAGGAGATCGACAAGGCACCATGGCTATGGTCACTTACAGTTGAGGAAATATTCAAGTCCTCTCTCAAGAGTGTTCCACATATATCATCATAGACTAGTTTACCACCACGTGCACTATTTCCAATAGTTACACAGAACATATCCCATGATGATGGCAATGTGCATAACAATAATTTTTCTTTCATTTCAGTATCCATTTCCATTTTATGAGCTTGTAACTATGGTAATATAGCATTAAATACATTTGGATGAGCAGCAACACTCTCTATGTCCTTCATGCAAAGTTCATATAACTTTCTCATCAAGTACACTTTATTCGATGCAATTTCTTTTTCATATGTATTGCAGAACTTCTTCCAAAGCTCCTTTTCACTTTCAAATTCCAATACTACAAAGTAAACATTATCTATAAGGTGCAATCAAATGGTGGACCTAGCCATTTCATGCAACTCATCCCAATCATCTTCATCCATGTTAGCATGCTTCTTTGAGAATCCATTTAATAGGTTCCACTATCTCCTCTAAATTAGCACATCTTTAATCTGATTCTTCCATAGAATAAAGTTTGTGCCATCAAATTTTTGGACCTCAAAATGGTCTTTGCCTTGCAAGTTATAGCTACTCCTAGAAACACTAGCACTAGACCCAGATCCACAAGATGCGCTGGAGATTTTTTTATGCCATGATGATAGAAAAAAAAGTAGAATGAAAATGGAGCTAGAATAGTCCAAGCAACACTAAGACTCAACAAAGATGACCACATGTCACATTCTAGGAGAAATTCAATAGTGTCTCCATAGAAAAATGGATTAATGTAGTGATCAATCAAAAGGATTATGTGAGAATGTATGTGCTCACACCACTAAGTGTATCAAGGAGTAAATCGACCATTGTATAGTTGACAAGAAAAGAACTAGAAAATTTTGCTAGGGTACCCTCTGCAAAATGAGCATATGATTAGTGTCAAAATCTCATAAAACTACAAGTACTAGCATGTAAGCTTGCATAGTGATCCCTGATTCCACTACATATAATCACTTAACTGAAAGAAGCCAACTAGGCTTATCAAGCACCTATGAACAACTAACATACATCTCCTATGGCGAGGTTGGGTAAGTCTTCCATCTACATCATCAAAGAGACCCAACATCTGGGTGTCTTCAAGTTAAGGAAACCTCACGAAAACCCTCTTTATCAACGTCAAAGGCTTTATGCAAATACATAATTGCTATATCAATGACCACATGGATGTACATAAGCGATATAAGCAAAAGCATATATAGTGTGTATGTGCTCAATATATGTAGAAAAATGACATTGAAAGGCTGAATTTATAGTCCAAACACTATCCAACAACACCTCAAAGTGTCTATCAACTTTGTTCTTTAGGCTCAAAAAACATGCATAAACTTGCGATGGCTGGTCCCACGACAATTGAAACCTTCAAGAAACCTATAGATATACGAGTTTGGCTATAAACATAGCCTTTTTTTAACTAAATATTCATTGTTGGAGAAGTACAATGAATACTCTTCTTGATGTTCTTGAAGCTTTGTAAAGAGAACTATGCACAAAAGTACTCCAAAATGGCTCAAACAATCACCCCAAAAATGCTTCAAAAATAGTCTTTAAAAGCAAAGAATGAAGCTTTTAGGGCCCAAAAAATCTTCAAGGTAATGTGAACCATAGTCTTTCCCCTTTCTCAAGTACCACAAGAGCATAGATTAGTGTCAAGAGATTGTTAGTTATGTGAGCTTCGGGGGGAACAAACAGGGATGGGCTGACCTCTTGGTAAGTAGTGAGAACCTCCGTCTTCCTTGATCATTGACGTCCTCCCTTATGTGCAGCCAATGATGCCAACAGCGACTTTGGTGACTCCGATGACAAGGTATGCCAAGGTCTATGCCTTGGTTGTCGCCTTAATCGTAAGCCTTGGGGAAAGCCTTGGGGAAAGCCTTGGGTGGGTGGGTAGATGCTGGCACTAAAGAAACAAAAATTTTTCCTTCAAATGCTTTGATACCAGTGAAGTATTTCGATGGTTATGCACCATAATGGATTCTCCTTCCTTAGATCTCCATGCAAATACCCTTGTACTAGAAATACGATCTCCGGATGTTGCGCACAATACTCCACAATAACCTGCATAATACATAGAAAACACATACACTACATCGAGAGCATGAACATAGATTTCTTAGGTTTTACCAATGCGATGGAACTTATATTCAGTGGACGAAGAGGCCACTATATGTTTTATTGAAGAACATATACAAAAGTGTCCAGTGACCATTTGACATTTCACATCAACACTAACAGTAACAAGAGGAAGATCATTATTCCTTCCTCAATCTATGTGTAACGGTTCTAGTTTTTTGCTTAACCCCTTAGGTTTTTGCTTAAACTTTTAGGCTTAAGCGTCTTCTTTCTTCTATTCAATATAGTTTGAGGTGCTTTTCCAAATTTAGGTTTCCTTTCATCAGTGATTCAAGACATGCAAAGAGTTCCAACGTGAATCCTTTGCTCTAGCTATTGATTATTTCTACTAATTTTACAATGAATAAAATAGAAGTAATCGACGCTCAGCTAATGACTCAACGGTTGACTTTAAGTAATTTTTTTCTTTTTTTAAAGCAAGTTGGCATCTACGTGTTACCCACTTTTATGTAAAGACTCTATATGTAATAAAAACTGATGTGTTAGAAAGTGGAAAGCAAACATCTTCTATCTTCTAGGATATAGATGTTTAGCAAGTACTAAAGTTTCCTAGATAGCAACTTAATGGCATGATATAGTTATGAGAGGTGGGATCCCTAAGAGACTTAATGGCACGATATATTTATGAGAGATGGGATCCACAAAGTTAGCCAAAGCATGCCCAAGTTTACAATTTTCTATAGGAAAGTATGAAAATTCAAAAGCATTTTTAGTTCCAAGTTCGTAGCTTTCAACCATGGTTAGAGTAGTTACGTAAATGGAAGGTAAAACTTATGTTTATTTATCCTTAAATGGATTTCTTACAAATGAAATCCAAAAGAATTTAGTAGATGTTTAAACTTAAGCAATAGAGACATTCCTATAAAATCCCACATGTATCTAAAAGCTTCAATAAGAGAGCAATTTAGAGAATATAAAAAATAATAAAACTCTTGTCACTACAAACTGGTTGAGTATGAACAATAGGGATTGAATAGAAGAAATTCAAGTAACTTGGGATTATATTGGTTTTCTTTTCAAAGACCTCAAAAAAAGATAAGTCAACGCCTAAGATTGTGGAATGATCTCGTAGAGAGCAATGGATGCTTAGTACACACATGACAAGACAATGAATTGGATAGGGACGCTTAGTCCACCTTTATCATGCTATCCATATTTTGCGCTTGATTCAATTTATGGAGTGCAAAACTAGATGTTGTTTTTAATGATTTTTGTACGGATGATACAATGAAAATATTACCTACTTGGGTATTCAATCCAAGAAAGGATCCACTTTTGATTGGAAAAATAAACTAGAGAGATAACAAACATGCTTCTCAGTTTGAGCATGGGATTGGGAGGGATTATAAAGTACCTTGAAAAGTCTCAAAGTAATGTTGACATTAGGTACTTTTGGCATAAACAACACATGAGTGTAGCCTGGTGTTTAAGTCTCAAGGATGGGAAGGAGGAGGACTTGGGTTCAACCTTGAGCCGGAGCATGGGGAGATATATTTTTCTCAAAGAGATATATATCCTTATAACTCAAGTTAACATGAGTTAACTTGATTCCAATGAGACTAAATTGAAAAGGTGAGTATGCTTACCACTAGTGGACTCCAATAGAAAGTCCAAAAGGAGTGGTGGATAATGAACATACTAAAGTATCTCCAGTTACTCTAGTGGTCATGATTAATTCCCTAAATCTATATAATGGTGGGTGGGTGGAGAGTTACAATCATTTTTTCATGTGAGTAGTCTAAGATCTTCAACAAAAAGTAAAAGCTTCCTTCTTTTTATAAAATATAACGAAGATTTTCTAGAGGATTTTTGGTTCTTTGTGTCAAGATTAAGGAAATAAACTAGAGAGCTCTCCTAGCACAAAAGATTTTCCTATATGAAATTTAAAGCACACATCAACGGAGGCAAGATCAAAACATATTCTTCTTCTTTTATAAATGACTATATACAAGTTTCCCTCTCCGATATAAAAAGAGATGTTTCAATGTATATATAACAAAGTACATGAGACAAATCTTAGTTCGCACATGGTCATAAGACATCACTCTTAATATGGCAAATATGTCAAAGAAATAAAAATAGAATATCCCTAGAACATATTCATATAACCATCGCCAGTGCATATCCACATATGCATTGAGCATAGTTGACATCAAAGTCTTGATTTGATCTCATTTTGGCCTCCAAATGCACTATCCCAGTGAGTATGTAATTAATTTTTACCTTTGTGCCAAAGAACTATACAATTTTTGGTTCGCTAGTACAAGCACTTCAAAGTCTCATATAGGTCTAGTGGAGCTTAATTGGGTATTCTTTTCAACGTTTTTAGAAACACTTAATTTTCTACATCAAGATATCATCATTGGCCATGGTTGAAAGAAATGTTGTATTTTATATGTTTCTTGTTGAGGATAAGTTGGATGGTTCGAACCATCCATTGTGGGCATACATGATGTACCATGTATTGATAGAAAAAGGATTGTGGGATATTGTGTAGGGTAACACCCTTGTTCACCTACAAATATTGTGACACCAAGTGATGCAGGTGGTGTTCACGATTATGATCTTGATGTTCTTGGCCTTGCAATTCCTATTGCACCTACTATAAATAATTTTCATTGGTATAACAAATATGCATATGCACATGCATTGATAGAAATTTCTATCAAACATGCCATTATCCTGCAGATTCAATCATGTAGAACAACCAATAATTGCCAGATAGTCTAGGTGAATTGTTCTTAATGGTCTTCGAGATTGTTATTAGATTTTTATCTATTGTGTTTTTTAGATGATGAGAGGTGATCCAATTGCCTTAGCGTTTGTGGAGATAGTTTGTGAGAAATAGTTTGTGGAGATAGTTTGTGGAGCTAGCTTGTGAGAAATGTAAAGGTAAATCAAGCTTTTCTACTAGTGAAAAATAACCTACTAATGTTACATAGTCAAAGAAGGAAGATAAAGATGAAAAGAAAATACAACATTAAGAGTTGTCCTAAACTGGCAATAAAAGAGGCAAAGACGAAAGAGGTTGAAATGATTGTTATAGAGGTCTCTACTGCTAAAATTAAGTCTGCTAATCTCATTCAAAATAAGTAATGGGCATTTGACACTCATTGCAATCATGATTCATCTTCACATGAAAAGTTTGTCTAAAGTGGACTCAGATATTTGGAATTTCAAAAGTCGTGCAACCAAACATATGATTGTGCAATGTAGTTTTTCCACTTCACTTGAGCCTCCACCTATATGGAATATTACCACATGTGCTAAAAAAATCCTCTTTAAAAAAAAAAAAAAAAAAAAAAATATATATATATATATATATATATATATATATATATATATATATATATATATATATATATATATAATATGTTGCTAGTGTCAATATTAGCGAAAATTCGCTTAGTAGTAAAACTTGTTGGTAAGAAATTTACATTTCCTGATCACTCGAATGGTGAAAAACCCATTGCATCTAGAATGCTATGACATGGTTATTATAAACCCATAAAATATGGAAATCTATGAATAATCTTGCATGTGCAATTGAAGATTCTCAAGCTCTTTCAAATGTGAAACCTCCGCATGCACATTTTGGTCATTTGAATTTCGCTAGTTTCCTTTGCCTAGATAAATCTTTACCCAAACGTGAGGCACATTTTAAGAATTTTTTACCAGTTTATATTCTGGGTAAATTCAGCATTCTTCAATTCCCAAAGATGGGATGCTAAGAGCTAAACAAAGATTGTAGCTTGTTCACAATAATGTCTATGGTCCAATGAAAACACCTTCCCTTAGGAATTACATTTACTTTGTGACTTTCATAGATGATTATTCCATGCATTGCATGGGTGTATCCCTTCAAAGCAAAGTTTAAAGTGTTTATTTTCTTCAACATTTTTTAGTTATGGCTAAAACTTTTTGAGCATGTAAAATGGGCACCCTCCATTTCAATTGATGGAGATATGAGTATATATCTTTTGAGTTTAATGCACTCCTCACTAAGTTTTAGATAAAAAATAAGGTATATTCCCATTTGCACCTTAGAAAAATGGATTTGGTGAGAGGAAAAATAAGCCTCTCATGGAAATTGTGATGCGTGTGGTCAAAAGTTAGGATTTACCACATAGTTTCTAGTTTGGGGTTGTTATGTGTGCAACACAATTTATTTAACACATGTGCCACTAAATAATTGCAATCCATCAATATTTATGAGGCTTGGAATGGCTGCAAGTCATGCCTTTCTCATCTGCATGTTTTTTTTGTTTGGCATATGCATTAGTTCTCGTCAAACATGCAAAAAACTAGATGATAAGGCTACAAAATGTACTTTTGTTAGGCACAATTTAAAAGTAAGGCTTATTGTTTGTATAATCCATTGAATTAAAAAACTATACCCACTTTCATGTATGAAGGAGATGCCAATTAGCTCAGAATATTTATATGGCAATCTATTGACTTTGTTCACTCGTGGGCAATCAAGTGGATTTTCTCATGAGGTAATTTCTCAATGTATGGAGATTTCCAATGAGCATGCACGTCATTATATTTCTAGTGTTGATATACACCATGTAATTATTGATAAGAGAATCGAAATTGAAGAGGCCAATACTATGCCTAAATGGTTGGTGTTGACTTTGAGAGAGCAAGTTTGAGGCATCTTTGCCATATCGTACATGTTCATGCTCTCATATTATTAGATTGTCATTCAATTGTTACTTCTAGTCTTTTTAATAATAATGAGCCTCTCCCTTTTCATTATGCACATAATTCAGAAAATCGTCTGGTTTTCATGCAATCAAGATATGAAATGAAGCTATTATGAGGAATAGTAGTTGGTCTTTATGTGACTTGTTTCCTAGAGAAAAGTTTGTTGGCATTAAATGGGTGTATAAACTAAAGTGTAAGGGTCATGGAATAGTTGATCATTATAATGATACCTTTGTATCCAAAGTTTATGCTATAGAGAAGGTAATTGATCTCAATGATTCTTTGTCCCTGTGTCGCATGATAATAGTTCATAGCATCTGAGCACTTGCAACTCAAAGAGGTTCGCTTCCGGTTCTCCTAATTCTATGATTTTGTTGAATAGGCACACCGAGTTTACTTCAGGCAAAACATGAATTGTCAAGCAAATTAGTTGAGGAAGCTCGAGTTGGGTACCCTTCTGACTTGTCTCAACAATGGCATCATATAGTTAATACACAAGAAAAGGGAAAATAACATAATTGAGAATCGGCGTCCGATTACAATGCTCCAAACGGGATATAAGATCATTGCCAAAGTCATAGCCAACAAAATTTCCACCCATCTAAGAGCTTGGCTAAGCGAGGACCAAAAAGGTTTCATCAAAGGCATGTCAATATTGGAAGCCATTATAGATAGTTGGGAAGGTCTGGGCTTCACAAATGAGTCAAGACAAGATGTGGTTTTCCTCAAGATTGACTTTGACAAAGCTTACGACAGGCTAGAATGGGACTATGTTCTGAAGTCACTTAAAGATCTTGGATTTAGTCAGAAATTCACCAAGATGATCTCGACGCTTCAGGGAAATGCATCAAATCAAATTAATGTTAATGGCCAATTTTTTTTTTAATATAAAGGAAGTTCGGCAATTGCCTACTCTCCCGGACTTGAATTAAATTAAGAAACAAAGGTACAAAAGAAGGGGACTAGCGCCCACGGGACCCCCCAAATCCCACAAAGCAGGGGAAACTTGTATGGGTTCTAGGTTAATGGCCAATTTTGGAAGGTGATTAAACTAAGAAGATTGATTATAAAAGGGTGCCCATTGCCTCCCGTTCTCTTTGCCATTTCCACAGAAGGGCTTAGCCAGCTGGTGGAACAGCAGGTTGAAGCTGATAACATCAAAGGCCTCCGATTGCCCCATGACCAAGGCTAGATCACCATGAGACTTTTTGCTGATGATATGAACGCATTTGTCCACAACGATAATACCATCCTGGTGACATTTTGGAGGTCCTTGGATACCTTCTCTAAAGCCTCTGGATCCAAAATCAACCACTTTAAGACCGCTTTTAGAGCTATTGTCG
Source organism: Ceratopteris richardii (assembly GCA_020310875.1). NCBI lineage: Eukaryota > Viridiplantae > Streptophyta > Polypodiopsida > Polypodiales > Pteridaceae > Ceratopteris > Ceratopteris richardii. The sequence continues at coordinate 89,731,515 of CM035435.1, read as the reverse complement.
AGATCCAACCTGACCCTCTTTTTGATCATGGCTATCAAAACATTCCTCATGCCAGCTTTTTGGGATTCCCTTGGGATTTGGTATCTCGATGGAGCAGAGGTGGAGTTGGGTCTTGGCTAGACTTGAAAGTAAGTTAAACTATTGGAGAGGTATGCAAATCAATCTCGTTGGTCATGCAATGGTTATCAACACGTTTCTCATCTCGTCAACCATTTACTTCCTCTCTTATTGGAGAGCAAAAGAGCAAGAGCTGTCCAAACTTGAAAGTATTTACAGAAACTTCCTTTGGATGGGTGGCCACAATAGGAGGGGGGTGCCTAAAATCAAGTGGTCCATATGCTCCGACCAAAGAGATAGTGAGGGACTTGGCATTCCGGACATTGGGTGCATGGCTAAAAAACTTGCGACAAAATGGATGATTAAGGCATGGTGCAATGGGGAGGCCTCATGGGCCAAGCTAATCTTTAGAAACAAGAACGCGTTGACTCTGGTGGGATTCTCAAATTAGAAGAATCTTGACATTCTAACCCTTTTGTTTTCCCCCATCTCGGTCTTCTCAAAAGGCTCAAACCTTGTGTGCTCCCTATGGAAGAGTTGGAATAAAGTCAAAAGCTTCACAAGAATAAGTGAAGATTGGAAGTGGGCTACCGGTATCAGTCAAAATGACTCTATCTAGTTTTAGATCCATGGCATTTGGATCGTGTAATCTTGGAACATTGGAAATGCTAAGAGGCTATGGAACAAAGGCTTTAAAAATTGGAAACATCTCTGGAAAGAAGACACCAACTAGTGGATCAACTTCAAAGATATTGACCCTAGTGTCAATATTACCTATGAAGAATGGAATACTTTGCAAAGTAGATGTCTGGCCTAGGACCATTCTAAAGTTCGCCTCCTCATGGGGCATGACATGACGTGCTGGCTTGGTCTCAGATGGCACAATGATAATTGCCTAACAAAAATCCTAAACATCAAAGAAGCCATTGATTATCAGGTTAACCTCAACAACAAGTGGTGCCTATTGTGGACACGGCTGTAGTTGGACATGAAGTTCATGGCTATCTGGCACCCTCTCATAGAAATCAAAAAGTCTCTACTCTTATGGTAAATTCTTCATCGTGGAATCTGGACCAACCTAGGCTAGCAAAATTTGTGGGGTGCCTCCCTAGTGCAAGCGCTACTACTGGTCCATTGAAGATGTTTCTCACATCTTCTTTACTTGTCCCACCTTCAATAGACTCTGGCAGATTGTCGGAAAGAAAATTAGACTTCAAAAACAAATCAGTTGGAAACAAGCTCTACTGGGAGAAGCGATCGACTGCTCGGTGACTCTCTAGAATGCCATTAGAGGAGAGGTCCTTTGGAAGATCTGGTGAGAAAGATGTGCTTATAACTTTGGTGACTCCCCCAAAGAGTGGTGGATTGAGAAATCGATGTTCCTCCTCAGCAAAAGAATTGCTAATTGTACGAAATCCCCCCCTCCCCTTCAGACATCATCAAGTGCTCCTTTTGATCAACAACAAGCTTGCAAGTGGGCCCCGCATGAGCGTGATGAGAGGGTGATTAACCTTCTTTGTAAAGCCATCTAAACTCCATAAAAGCTACCCCTACTTTGTGGGATTCGGGGGATCCCATGGGCACTAGTCCCCATCACTTGTACCTTTCTTTTAATTAATACAAGTCTGGGAGCATAGGCTAAGGCTGAACTTCCTTTACTTAAAAAAAAAAAAAAAAAAAAATGCTGAGAAGAGAAGTCTTGACTGTTGTTTGCTTTAAGCACAAGAAGAACTCGTAAGATTTAAGAGATTTAAAGTTGAAGTCAATCAATAATTAAAACAAAGCTTCAATGTTGCGGTTAAGATATCAAAACACAACAAAACTTTGGTACTGTTACGGGAACGCAAGTGCATGTGGTCATTATATGATTAACGGACAAGATGTATCCAAGCACCCAATCAAATAACAGATAAAAATCATGTCATCAAACAAAGAGCAGGTCCCTCTGTTTGCAGCATAGTTCTGCGTATTCAAGAACAGATACTCAAACCATCTCTTAAGCACCTTTAGACAGCCATAGCATTAATCGCTTTCTGTATCATGTACTGTTAAGGTTCCAGGTGATTTGTGGCTGCAATTTCAAAATATTCTCAAGGGTTCGCCATAGTAGAAGTGACTTGGGGCAAGCAAAGCGATCGACTTCTCAGCGGCACTATGGAATGTTATAAGAGGGGAACCCCTTTGGAAGATTTTGAGGGAGCGGTGCGCCAATAATTTTGGACACCCTTCTAAAGAGTGGTCCATTGAGAAGTCTCTATTCCTCCTTGGCAAAAGAATCTCCAATTGCAAGTGGACTCCACCTTTTAGGCATCATAAAGTGTTGCTCATCGAGAACAACAAGCTTACATCCATGTGGGCTCCACATGAGCGGCACGGGAGGGTTGTTAATCTCCTTTGTAACACTCTCTAAACCCACAAGAATTGCCCCTGCTTTGTGGGATTTATGGGGTTCCAAGAGCACTAGTCCAATTCACTTGTAACTTTCTTTTTCTTTAATCAAAGTCCGGGAGAGTAGACCAAGGCCGAAGTTCCTTTCATTAAAAAAAAAAAAAAAAACAAAACAAAACAGTGTTCAAAATGATCAAGTTATGTATGTTATGCAAGGTGACAGCAAATGAACCAGACGCAGATCGTTTATAGTTTATAGTTGTTGAACTGTTGAAAACAGAGCGAATCAATTTGCACAAGAGAACTATATTCCAGCTAATGATTCGTGTGCAAAATACAGGGAATACGTGTGTACTGAAGGAATAAAAAGCGTGTTACCCCGTTTAGTTAGCCAAAGTCAGTCGCAAAACACATTCGTTTTCTCCATTTTCCATGGCTTGATTTTCGAAAGTTTTTTTTTTAAATAAAGGAAGTTCGGCCTTAGTCTACTCTCCCGAACTTGAATTAAATAAAGGAAAAAAACAAAAGAAGGGGACTAGTGCCCACGGGATCCCTGAATCCCACAAAACGAGGGAAGCTTTTACAAAATGTAGCTAGCTTTACAAGAAAAGGTTAATCGTCCACTCATCACCCTCAATCAGGGCCCACGTGGGTAAAGTCTGTTCTTGATCAAAAGGAATACTTAATGACTCCTAAAGAAAAAAGGGGGGGGGGGGGGGGGGTTCTTACAATTAGCGATTTGTAAAGCTTCAAGTAATGATCCACAATAGATAGATGATGACCATCTTCAATATTGACTTATTATTTCAATGGTCTTCACCCCTCAGAATTAGGCCATTATAGATAATCTCCAATATTCTGATTAGTATCCCATGAGCAAGAAATCCTCCACATTATCTTCAGTTGCAAACACTTCGAATGTTGCAAGGGTTGAATATGCAGCTAGTATCTCATCCATTGCATCATATGTTGCTCATAATATGCAGCTAGTATCTCATCCTTTGCATCATATCCTTAGTCACCAAAATCACTACTAATGATTCCCGCAAAAAACCTCTCTCTCTCTCTCTCATCCTTTATATAGGTCTCCAACAATAAGTTGTAGGGTTCCGATTGAATGTTTCCCATAGCCATTTGAAATCCATAAAATGCACGTGTCTCTAGTATTTGCACTTCACGCATGAATCAAACTGCAAGATTCTCAAGCACATTGCCATAAGAAGCCGCAAGATTGTCTAGTATTAGTCCAGAAGCTAGCTAGGGCCGTTTTGTATATCTTCCAGATTATCCACTTTATAAAAATTTATATGCTCCTCTCCCTTCTGTGACTATGAAAGCACCCTTCTCTTTTCCTCTAGTAGAATTGAGCGATACCTTCTTGACTTTGCAAAGCTTTCAAGTCATAAAGTTTGAAAATCATGCCTTTCATTCCATCATATAATTGTCCTTTGCATCTTTACTCTTAATGCTTTATTTGATTTGAAGCAAGTAGATATGAGAGTAGAGATACAGATCTCTATGACACTCACACCCTCTAAACGTGCACATGATTCTTGATGGGCCAACACCAACGTGTTGTTTCCTTCAAAAATAGAACCAAATCTCATATGAACATTGAGCTTTGAGAACAAATTTCATGTGCATGGGAATATAAGCAAAGTTCCTCTGCAAGGTGATAAAATGTAGCCCTATCAATTGCATATTTTGAAATGCATCATAAAAAAATTTGATGCAAAAGACAAGGTCATAGGCATTTGTTGATGAAACATGTGCAATCACTCACATACATTTCATATGTATATACATAAGTCCTTTTCATTGCTCAAGGTGCATGTGTAAGCTCAAAAGGTGCCTTTTCAGCAAGGTTGTCTATTGACCCTACCATGCATACTTTATATGCATCAATCAAACTTTTATGGTGCATATAAGGGTTGTTGATGCTCACATTATTGACAAAAATAGGATTAGCAATCGATTCATTCTATTACATGTGAAAATGCATGTGCATCTAAGGAAATTAAAAAACAAGTGTATTTACATCATTTCATGCATACTTAAAGTGCAAAAAACTCAAAAACTTGAAGACAAAGATAACTAAAATCTAAGAATCATTTTCATCCTCTACACTTTCATTGCTTTCATCACTCAAAGTACTTTCCATAGCTTTCATTGTTTCCTAAGAAACTTGATCACCCAAAATAAAATAAGGCATAAGTGAAGAAGGTTCAAGGAGCACATACACCATTACCCACCTTTGGAACGAGCCCATCGATAACATAGGAAGAGCCAAATTTGATAAGTTGCTTACAAAATAACTGGTCATGCACATATAATGACTATACCATCATCAACGTCGGCCTCGAGCAGATCGATTTATCAATAGCCAATCTCTCATCCCTATAGATACACACATATGAAAAACACATCCATCTGGGTGATCATCCCCCTCCTCCTCTCTATGTCTCCCCCTCAAGGGTGGGAATTTTTCTTCTTTTCTTTTCTTTTTGTTTATTTTTTTATGATTTGGCCTATGTTGCAATTGGATGCGACTCACGGCGCTGACCACTTGGTCAGGTTTGTTCCACCTGTCTACCAACACAACATAGCGTGCAAAAAACATACATATGATGTACATACACATATATACATGCTAGCCCTTAGCGAAGTTGGATGCAGCTCATGGTCTTGACCGCTTTGGCCAAAATGGTTACACTCACCTATCAACCCGCTATGGTGTATATCACAGAACAGATATAAACACGTAATTGTCTAGGCCTATGATGAAACTAGCATCAGCTCCCGGTCCTGACCACCCAGCTAGGATGACTCCACTTGCTCACTAACCCTTCATAGTGCACTCGCTAAATATATACACGCTTCTAGTTTTTGTTTTTGTTTTTTTTTCTCTTTTTTTCCATTTCCCATGTCTTGAGAGTTGGGGAGAGGCAAAAAGGAGCATTTGCTTGAACCTTCCTCCACATCATGCATACACAAAAACACAAAAACATGTCCATAGAAGCTGATAGATCGATCTTCTCCTTCCATTATTTTCTAGGGCATAATGATTATATGACATAAGTGACTAATCACAAATAGACTTACCCAACCGGATTTCCCTATCTTACCTTTAAGTCCCTCCTCAGCTATAATGTTGTACAAGCATGCTCTAAAGCCCCTACATAGCCTCATCCACAATCAATGGTCAACATTCTCTAGGCAGTGAGTCAGGCTCTACCTCAGGAGCCTCATCATCGTGCAAACCATCTCTTCAACACGTTCTCAATCAATTTCATGTTTTATCTTTAGACTCATCTTTGTGAAGAATCCACGTGATTTCTCGTCTTTTGTAAATAGTCCTCTACCGAAAAAAGGTGCTCAGCAAGGCGTTGTGCACTCTCATTTCCTATGTTCCTCAATCCTTCCACCTCCATAGCTAATTCCCTTAATCTTTGTGTATTTAGGTCAATATCATCTACTGTCACTTTGCAATCTACATACATCATCCGTTCTTGGAACTTCTCATTCTCTGGTTCCAATCCAAGTATCCTCTTTTCATTTTCTTAAAGAGCATTCTCTATTTTCCCAAATAATTTGTATAGCCTCTCAACTTTCTCTTGCAACATCATGTATTCCCTTTCAAGTTCCTCAAATCCATCTTTATGTTTTTGCTCAATTTCATCGATCTTCTCCACTAGACCAAGCTATTTGCATCTTCCTCCTTCTAAATTCTCTAGCTTCTCTAAGTCATTCCCTCTTGATTCTACTCCTTCAAATCTCATACACACTTCTTGAAAGCTCTTCTCTACATGTCTAGCTAGGGTTTCTACAATCCTCTTCAAAACATTCATCTCATCTATCTCTCCTCCGAATGTGATAAGCTTATCTATTATTGTCTCCAACTCATCTTCAATTCTATCTACTCTTTCATCTCTCTCTACATATCTCTATATTTTAGGTTCTCTCCATCTGACCCATCCATCAAGCTCCCCTTTGAGTCTCTCATTATTTTTTCCAGATTCATCCATTTTCATATCGCTTGCATCCTTAGCATGTTTTATCTTCTCTAATTTTGAAAGAAGGTCATCGTTGATTCTACCCGCTTGGTCACTGTGCGTGTAGATAACTTCTTGCACTCTCATGATATCTCACTCTCCTCACTTGATCCATCTCATCAAGTCATCCTTGTCTTGTTGGAAATCATCCTCAACTCTAAGGCTATAGCAATCTACTATCACTAAATCAGAACTGATCTCGAGTGCCTCTCTCTCTATTTCTTTAACCTTTCCCAATATCTTTCCACTCTCAAGTTTCTCAATTTTCTTTTTCAAGTTTTTGTTTTATCTTTTGAGATCTTTGTTTTTGCTTTCTATCAATCTCAATTGCTCCTCCCATGTCCTCATTAATTCCTCTATTTTTTATTGATTTTTCTCTAATCTCTCAACCTTGGCCCTTTCGCTATCTTGCTCCTCACATACGCAATACATTGTAGACTCTTTACAAGTTCTTCCAAGTCTTGATTTGGAGAGTCATTGGTGTTTCAACATCAAGCTTACACTATGTTTGAGGTGCATTTGATCTACATCAAAAGCTATCATTTGGATTACATCAAAAGAATATCTGTTCGAGAGTTCTTTTACTCATGCTCATTTATTGTATTCTTTTAAAAGGTTTTTCATGGATATTTTGCCATTGTAAAAGCCCAGAGATTCACACACGTAAAAGGATAAAAAGAGAGCCCAAATTCCATTATTTTGTGGTGGTTGAGTTGCAATTAATCAATCAATCAATCACCTAAAATTAGATCAAACTAGATCTTTACTTTTCCTACATTATAGGAAAGTAAATTGATTCCCTCCAACATCCTTCACCACTTTCATTTGAATTTAGAATCCACTTTTAGAATTTTTGGACCACTTTACAATTCTATATAAAGACTTCAAAACACTTATACATTACATGGAAGCAATATACATACACTTGTGGCCATCCTTGTCTTGCTCCTTGATTTTTTTGCATCATCTTCTTCAACAATAGTAAGCTTGTAGAGGCTGATGCTTTCTATACAGAGCTTCAAGTTGGATGAAAGAGGACTCATTGGAAAGGTAGTAGTGGCTTATGTATGTTTACACATTTTCAATGCATTGTGTCTAGTAGATTGGGCGAAATCTCAGTTTTTCTATGTTAGGGTCAATCTCTGCACATTCCTGAAAAATAAGAGGTACCACAGTTAAGTGTCTGGTTCATTCCAAAAGCATATTTTGCTTATTCCTTATAATCTTGTGCATTCTATACACTCAACCCTATGTGTATTGTTCCCATAAAAGGATTTCTTCTAATTGTAATCATGTTGGTCACTATGAGCATTTGAATTTCATTGATTTATCCAAAGATAGTAAGTTTTTTGAGGTAGTCGATGTGCAAACCTATCTATTTTATATCGACTCTCTCTCCTTGTTTCTCCAAAGTACATAGTGCATTTTATTGCACTTATTGCATGCCTGTAAAGTCTATTTGAGTCTCCATAAGCTCAAGGACTAGTCTTCTATGAGTTGTTGGACCAAACTTCATCGCTTTGCAACTCACTTTTCTACCTCCTACAAGCTTCTCCAAGTTCTTTCAGTAGTATCAGAGCTAGATCAAGATGGGTGATGGCTTTCCCTCAATGATTGAGAAGCTTGATCAACACACCAATGTGGGTTGGCAAATCAAAATGGAGGCCTATTTGCAAGGTATAAATCTTTATGGAATTCTAGCAGGTGATGAAGTTATGCCTATTCCAAGATCCAAAGGAGGACCTACATAAGAGGAGACATATAAGCTCACACTTTGGTGCACAAGGGATGCTCAAGCAAGATCATACATACTAAACTCTATCTCTCACTTTTTATTACCACATATTAGAGGATGCAAGACATCTCAAGAGACTTGGGATGCCCTAGAGACTTTCTTTCTACTAGTAGCAAAGCAAGAAAGAATCATCTTTGGAACGAGTTCAACCAAATGAAGAAGACACCTAAACAATCTATCACATCATTTTTTACCAAGGTCAAGGAGGTTGCGGATCAATTAACATCCATTACATAGTTGATTGAAGAAGAGGCCATCATGAGGCAAATTCTCAATGGGATTCCAAGTGATAAGCAATGGTAATCCTTCACTACAACTTATGATCTCATCACAAATGTGCAAAATCCAAAATTCAATACCTTTCTTGGAGAACTCTTCAATCAAGAGGTCAAAAATAACATAAAGGAAGGTAACTCTTATCATGGTAATTCAACTAGTGCTATATATGCAGATAAGAAGCATAAGAAGCTCAAAGGCAAGAAGAAGGAAAAAGATGAAGTAGAGAATTCCCAAGTCAACGTCGCAAGCAAGAGCAAGTGGAAAGGGAAGAAGAAATGACCAAATCATGAAAAAGCTAAAGGTTAGAATGATCAACCTTGTGCCATCTGTGATAACACCAACCACCACTCAGAATTGGTAGTTCAATGGGAAAACCTAGAAAGGAAGTGGAAGAGGTCAATATGGCAATAATAGAGATAAAGGTGGATACAACTTCAAGAATAACAATGGAGGCCATAATAGAAGGGACTACAACAATTATTCTGAAGATCAAGCACATGAAGAATCATTTCTTCTTATGAATTTAAGCCACAAAGAAGGTAAAGAAGATGATCATTTGTTTTACATAGATTCAAGATGTTCAAATCATGTTGCAAGCAACATTGCTCTTCTATCTGACTTGGAAAGTCCAAAGCATAGACATAAAGTACAAACAGGGGATGACACAAAGCACAATGTGGAGAAGATTGGTAATGTCAAAGCTTCCAATGGCATGAAAAACGTTTTGAGTAAGGTTCTCTATGTACAAAATATCACTGAAAACCTAATAACGGTAGGCCAAATAGTTGAAAAAGGCTTGCAAGTTAGGTTCACCCAACATGGAGCTTTTGTGGAAGATCCATGTCAGGGCTTCAAGAAGATAGCAAGAGGTGAGAAGCATGGTAGGATCTTTACTTTTGAAGTAGGAGAAACTGGGAACATAGCTCTATTCACTTTTGTTTCTCAAACCCTAAGTGACTGGAAGTGACACATAAGAGACTTGCTCATGTGAATGAAAGAACCTTGAAGGATATATGCATGGATCAAAGTGTTCTTGGACTGCCAAACATATAAAAGCAACACATGATCAATAAGTGTGATGCATGTCCGATTGGAAAGGCACAAAGAGAACCATTCAACCACAAAGGCTGCATCCACAACAACTTATTGGAATTAGTACATACAGATGTATGGGGACCTAGTGAAGAACATTCATTGGCAGAATCAAGGTATTATGTCTCATTTATTGATGACCATAGCAGATGGACTATTTTGTACTTTATCAAGAGTAAGAATGAAGTGTTTGATTGCTTCAAAAATATCTAGCACATATGGAGAATCATACAAGTAGATCACTCAAGAATCTCAAATCGGATGGAGGGGGAGAATACTTCTCCAAAGAGTTTGATGAGCTTTTGCAAGATAAAAGTATCAAAATGGAAGTGATTACTAGGTACTCTTCTCAACTGAATGAAATTGCCGAGAGGAAGAAACAAGATATTGGTTGGATAAGCTAGAATAATGCTTGAAGAGAAAAGGTTGCCACATTATCTATGGGCAGAGGCTATTTCAACTGTTGTGTACCTTGCCAATAGATTAACATTCAAATCACTTCAAGGTATGACTTCTTATGCAGCATGGCATGGAAGAAAACCTATTCTTGGACATTGCAAGGTGTTTTGTTCTTTAGATTATGTTCATGTACCATCACTAATAAGAGGTAAGCTAGATGAAAGGAAAACTAAGGTAGTGTTTATTGGGTATGACTCAACTCAAATGGGTTACAAGTTCTGTAATCCTTCAACCAAGAAATTCACTACAAGTAGAGATGTTGTGTTTGAAGAACACAAGTCTTGGTATGATGAAGACAAACAAAAGGTAACTCTACCATATGATCTTGATTCAGATTCCCATCGATTAGGAAGCAAGCATGATGCATAGGTATAGGATCCAAGAAATGATAAAGATGATGATCAAGATGAAAGGGAAAAATATTACAAACTATGGAAGTCAAGAGGCAAAGCAAAGATGCAAGAGTGTGAAGAATGCTCCAAGCAAGCACCTAGAAGATCAACAAGGGAGAAAATACAACCGGAAAGGTATGGATATGATTCCACATTTGTTACAAATCATTCAATCTACTTCACAAAGGACTCAATTTCAAAGGAACCCTCAACATATGAAAAGGCAAAGGGAAACCCTGATTAGGAAAAGGCCATGAAAGAAGAAGTAGATGCATTGAAGGAGATGGACACTTGGGATTCGGTTCCAATGTCATCCAATCAAAAGGTAATTGGTTGCAAATGGGTATATAAAGTTAAAAGAAACTCAGGTGGCTCAGTTTGTAGGTACAAAAGATTAGTTTCCAAAGGATGCTCACAAACTCATGGTATAGACTATGAGGAAACATTCTCATCAGTTGCAAAGATGACTACAATCAAAACATTGATAAGTGTAGTTGCTACAAGAAATATGAAACTCCTCTAACTTGATGTAAAACAATGAATTTCTAAATTGTTGGATATGTGAAGAGGTGTACATGTCACAACCTCCATGTTTTGAAAATCCTAATCATGCATCTTATGTTTGTAGACATAAGAAATCATTGTATGGATTGAAACAAGCTCCTAGAGCTTGGAATTACAGGTTGGTTACATACCTTCAAGGTCAAGGGTTCATACCTAGAAACTCAGATCCTTCTCTGTTCTTCAAAGGGGACCATCTATTTATGTGTATATGTAGATGGTATTATTGTGACAAGTGATGATCTAAATGGCATTCAAAGTATCAAGCGACACATGCAAGAGGAGTTCAAAATTAGTGACTTAAGTGAGCTCACATATTTCCTAGATATGCAGGTGATAGACATAGATGAAGGAACGTATTTGACTCGGAGGAGATACATTTAGGTTCTACTTCTTAATTTCAAAATGGAGAACACTAAACCTCCAGGTACACTTTTGGTGATGAATCATAAAGCTTTGTATATTCAAAGCTATGGCAAGTATTCAACCTATTAGAGAATGAAGACTCAAGAATACTTTAGCTTGAGGGGGAGCCATTGGAAGATCAAGCTTACACTATGCTTGAGGTGGATTTGATCTACATCAAAATCTATCACTTGGATTACACAAAAAGAATATCCGTTGTAGAGTTCTTTTACTTATGCTCACTTATTGTATTTTGTTAAAAGATTTTTCATGGATCTTTTATCATTGTGAGATCCTATAGCTTTACACATGTAAAAGCATAAAAAGAGAGCCCTAATTCCATGAATTTGTGGTGGTTGAGTTGCAATCAATCAATCACCTAAAAGTAGATCAAACTAGATCTTCACTCTTCCTAGATTGTAGGAAAGTAAATTGATGTGAGTGAGCATGTGTGTAAAAGAGAAAGAGATAGTATGGATGTGTGAGAGTGGTAGAGAGTGAGTGGGAAAGAGCAAGAGAGGAAGAAGAAAGAGAGCAAGCTAGGGTTGTGAGTGTGTGAAAGAGAAGATTGCATGAGAGGAACAATGAGATTGGAAGCTGACAAGTTGGAGTGCAAGTGAATAAGTGAGTGTGGGGGGGATTTTCGCTTATATCAACGTGTATTGATGGTTATGCAAGTGTGTATGATCAGGAATTGGTGTTTGAGTGTGCAAGGGTTTGGTTGTGTAAGTGTGTAAGCAAGTGACTGTGGGTAGGAGGGTGGAGGAAAAGGTGTGTTGGAGTAAGGAAGGAAGAAATTTCACAGCTTTGAGAGTGAGGTTTGAATGAGTGTAAAATGCAAGTGAGATGTGATAATAAGCGAGAGCTGGAAAGAGTGAAGTGAGAGTGAGTACATCGACAAAGGAAAGTAAAAAGGGAGAAAGATAGAAAAACAGGATATATGCACACTTGATCAATGCCTAGGCAATGATTAAGATTGCAAAAATTGGGATAAAAAAGGAACATGACAAATTTGACCATAAAAGACTCGAGAAATAGGTTTACAAGATAGATTGGTAAGCACTTCGTAGTTTTTATCCATTTGGTGATCCTACTGAGGATCGACAAAGCGAGTGCATTGGTGCATGAGTTGAGGGTGAGTAAAGATTTTCCAAAAATAGAAATCTAAGTAGTTTACTTGTGGAAAAACACTTCATATGCAGCTTGATAAAAGCCCATCATTTGACATTCCCAATGGAATTTGGCTTAGCATATCTCAGAGAGATTGCTAGGAGTTCGCTTGGTGCCCTAATTTTGTGGCACAGCTATTTGGCCCCATAGTTGCTTTGGGGTTTTCAGAAAGATACAATGAAGGAAAGATTGGGGTTTTCAGAAGACTGACACGAGGGAGATGAATTTTGGATGGACTGATAGACGCTCTAAATTTGATCGGGAAATGCGAAATCATGTGAAAAGACTTCCTTTGTTTGGCCCTATCTCAAACTATGTGAGATGCTGGTATTGCAATGAGATCGGGCACATTGCCGAATTTTTCCCTCGAGTGTCTACTCCTTTGGAATTCATTCCTGTGTGCACACATTGTGGAAAAAAGAGCTTATGTGAGCATGCATCCAAGGTAAAAAAATTCTCTGCTAAGAAGATCTCAACAAAGTAAACTAGTGTTGCTCGCTCTTCTCTCTATGTGGAGGTTGAAAGGAGTGAGGTTTCTCTGTCAACTAGGACCTCGAGCACACGAGTATAGAATGCACACGAGTATAAGGAATATGCAAAATATGCTTTTAGAATAAGCCAAACACTCAACAGTGGTACCTCCTATTTTTTAGGAATGTGTAGAGATTGACCTCAGGATAGAAATACTCTGATTTCTACTAATTTACTCAACCAAATACTCTAACAATTTATATACTACACTAATATCATTTCAATGAATCTTGTCTCGTCCAATTTGGAGCTCTCTAGAGAGAGCAGTAGCCTCTGCAAGCTTATTGTTGTTGAAGAAGATGATGCAAAAAAATGAAGGAGCAAGTCAATGATGGCCAAAAGTGTATGTATATTGCTTCCATGTACTCTACAAGTATTTTTAAGTCTTTGTATAGACTTCTCAAGTGCACCATGACTTCTACAAGTGGAGGCTGAATTCAAATGAAGGCAGTAAAGGTTGTTGATACACTCTTTCAGCCCCTCTTTCTTTTTCCCTTTTTTTTCTCTTTCTTGCCTTCACTCTTTGTCTCTTTTCCTTCCTTTCTTTTTTACACACATACACACTCTGTTCCTGTCCTTCTTTCTTTCACACTCCTCTCTCCCTTTTTTCTATCTTCCTTTCCTTCTCACACACCCACTTGCTTTCACTCTCACCTATCTTCTTTCACGTCCTCACACTCAAGCTCTCTCTTCCCCTTCACCCTTTACTTTCCCTCTTTTTCCCTTTTCCTCTCTTTCCTGCCCACACATACCTACACACACTTAGTTTCTTTCTTGCACATTTTATATTGATCATTCCCCCACTTTGAAGCAAGAGCAACAAGAGAAACATCCTAAAAAATTATTGAGATTCCCAGTCATTTCATGCCTATCAAATTGGTAAACTGAGGAGAAAATATATCACATGCATTCACAACATATTGCTACACAAATTCCCCATAGGTATATGCAACTATTATCGAATTTGGTATAATGATCCACCATATTAGGTCCATGGGGCTATTAATTGTCATTCATTATCAGAAGCCACATTTCAAGCCAAAAAAATGGGAAAAGCTCTCAGATTTTCAATTTCCCAGTCATTAAGTTTAATTCATGAGAAAATTAACTTACATGCATCAACAACATAGTGCTAGACAAGTTCATCATGTAAATACACATTGACTATTAACTTTTGCATGATTATCAACCACATCAGCCAACTACTTGAGTGGCTATTCCCCCTCCCCCCCTTCTCTACCCTCTCCTCCTAATGCTCAGTCTCAGTATATGAGCTCTGGCACATCCAATCAACTCGTACTTGCAAATATTGGAATGGAATGTCGACACCATCACAAAATTCTATTTTCGCCCTTACAACATCCCAGCTCTTCTCAATAGTGACAGTGCCCTCACCTATCAACTCCCAATTGACTCCCCTCCTTATGATGCTTCCCCAACACAGAGTAGAAGAAACCCCCGAGAGGGAACAGTCAGGCCCCAAAACGGGAGTAGTAGTCCCTCGGAGCTACAACAAAAACAAAGAGGCAACTATCTATCAAAGACTTTGAATCTTCCCCCGGTTCATGATTGCTAGTTCTCACAGAAACTGAACTTCAATTCCAAAATGAACCAAAAAAATAAAAGTTTTTGAAGAGGTGAGCACTGACACTTTCCTTCCATATATATTATTTGCATCAGTCGAGTGTCCAACTAGCATAGGTAGGCTCTCTATAAAAATCCTTCACAATGCTAAAGAAGTGTAAGCCTCTTGCACTTGTCTCTAGCATCTATCTTTCAGTGAAGATGAGTACTCCTTAATACATATCCCATCATGCCAAGTAGATAGTTTAAGGTCATCTTGCCCTATCTTGTAAATGGCTTGCAATTGAATAGCTTCCAGAAGTATCACTGCTCCCAGATTATAATCTACTTAAATCAATAGAACTACAAACTTGACTTGGGAGGGCTTCCTTTAATGATGATAATAGACCTTATCAGCCAGCATGCTCCAGCACATCTTCAATGTAGGCATGTTGCTTAGGGTCTCAATCTCAAATTGAACTCTTGGAACTTCAATGTTCTCTACCTGCTTCTTGGGTTAGTACCACATGACAAGGGAACATCCCCTTCAACAAGTTCCCTATATTGTACCAACAAGTTTTCAAGAAGATCATCCCCTTTATGCAGCCATTGATCTGGGGGTCTATTATCTTCAATCATGGAAGGACCTTCATAAGGTACATCCAAATATTGCCTCAACTCAAGGCACACAACAAGTATTGATAGAAGACCCTGCCTGATATGGCAAAAATCAATAGAATTGTTAGGAGACAATGCATACATAATAGCTGGCTTAGTAGAACCTCTTGATGTGCTTCTTTGTGTTACCACAAAACGTATGCTACAATAAGCACAAGCATGCAATTGAGCCCAAGATGTAACACCTGCCACTCAACCGTTGCATCACGATTGATGAGCTCCAAAATTTTCCTTTTAAATCTTTTTTATTGCTTCAATGCTCGAATTTTTGCATAGGCCATCACTGTTTCCACACACTCCTTCATAATGGGTGCAAGAGAATCAACAAAAGTAGGTTACCCTCAATTATCCTCTGTTATTACCCATGCATGCCATGAGCTAGAGAGAAAATCGATGAGTGCCTTGAAGTCCAACACTCTGTTAGCTTCCTTCTCTCTTTGTCCTTCATTGTGATGCTTCCAATCCTTCAAGACATGAGTCTAGTAGGCTATTCTCGACTCAATTCAAAGATCACCTCTCTTTAGAGCTCTTCCTTTGTGGCTCCTTCCAAGTGCCTCTTGAAGCCCCCACTCTCCAGCTCTCTTTCCCCCACTACTAGGGAGCAACAACATCCATGTATCATTATGTACACACAAGATCCTTGAGAACAAGTTGCAAGCTTGATTCAATAGTTGCCATGTCAAGAGATCCCCTTCTTCCAAATCTCTGGTCACATCTGTTCACCTACATTTAGATGACTCCTCCAAAAAACAAAACAACTTCCCCCCAATTTTCCTTTCCTCTACCTGCTACACTTCTCTCTTGATACCCTTTATGGTGCCCCAGCACCTAGTCAAGTAGAGTAGCAAAACTAAAACAAAGATGGGTGGGTGAGGTCCCATGCAACAACTAGATCAGATTTAGTCTGTGGTCCTAGCCTCATATCCATTAATTCTCATAGAGTGGTCCTCCATTGCATTCACCAACCATGTTGATCTTTGAAAACTCTCATCTACACCCTCGCTTCCTCTGAGAAAACACCTCTAGCTCCTTAATGCTCGATGCCTTCAAATTTTCTTCTTCAATATAATAGCTCTTACTCACTTGAATGTAACACCAAGATCAAGGCGAGTTCTCTTCTTGAAATCGATTATACTACCAACTGTCTTCATTGCTTTTGATCAACTCCATATAACTATGAGCCTATGAAAAACTCATCATCTGCTCTGAAAAATTTCACTT
The DNA here is from genome assembly GCA_020310875.1 of Ceratopteris richardii. Classification (NCBI taxonomy): domain Eukaryota; kingdom Viridiplantae; phylum Streptophyta; class Polypodiopsida; order Polypodiales; family Pteridaceae; genus Ceratopteris; species Ceratopteris richardii. The sequence goes on along the minus strand of CM035435.1, from coordinate 89,714,872 downwards.
CAAAGTGGCAAAATTTGTCTCACCTAGTCAACACCTGAGACCCCTGTGAACTTCAAGACAATCTTCCTTCCTTGATATCCTTGCCCACATGACCTGATCGTGGTCCTTTACTATAGCATGCAAGCCCCCTCCTACACACCTACTTTCTTTCCTGTTGAGCCCTATCCCTTCCTGATCCCCTTAGAGTCTTCTTCTCTCTTATTTACTCTGCTCCCTTCATTCTTGATGCATGCCCCACGTTCAACATTGCCTCCTCTCCTTTTCGTACATGTTTGCTCTCTAGACCCTCACCCCCACATCTTGCTTGATATCCCCAAAAAAACATAGAAAAGGACCCAAAGATTCTCTATGGGCATGATCCGACACCTTGAGACTTCACCAAAGTCGATTGAGCAAAAAAAATCCCTCCTGTCTATTCACCCAACTCTCTATAGCTGAGAGAAGCTCGTTTTCTTGCTCCCTCTGCTCATGTGTACATAATGGGGCTTTTCCCCCTTTCATCTGCCATCCTCTAATAGAGGGTGGGCAGACCACCACCCACCTCCCCTCGCCTCCTACGTGTACCTGCACAGCCACCACCAATAACAGAGAATCACAAAAAAAAAACAAAAAGAAAAAAACTTTTTTATGTAGGCTAACAAAGGTGTCAAATGGGATGAAGTCACATGGTGAAGATTTTGATGCCACCCCCCTCCCCTTGACTTCGAATCATACCCCCCATTGGGTATCTTGTATTCGACTCGACTAGGCAACAACGTGTAGCTCATAATATTGAACTCCTTATCAATTAGATATACTCTACATTGAGTTGAAAGATAACCAACAAGTGATACATTGGTGTAACCTCCCCATCAACACAATAATTCCACCACCAAGAAAAGTTGTTGTATAGATGAGGCAGTGACCCACCTGTTAAGCTATAGCAAAAAATGATAGTCTGGCATATGCATTAGTGCCTGAACAACAATGCAAGAAATTGGATGATAAAGTAGTGCAATGTATTTTTGTTGGGTACAACTCTAAAAGGAAAGGCCATGGTCTGTAGCATCCAAAGAGTAAATGCATTTTGGTTAGCTGTGATGTTGTTCTTATGGAAGATCTATTCAGTCATTACTTTCATGTACTTAGGAGACATCATTTAGCTCCAAAGACATGTATGACACTTTGCTACCTCTTTTTATAGGGGGACAGTCTAGTGCTAGTCCTAATGAGGAAACTTCTCATCCTTTATAGGTTTCATGTGATGATGTATAGATTATTCCATTTATGATGCAGATTTACATGATGCAGTTGTTGATGAGGAAGCTAATATTGAGGAGGCAAAAGCAATGCCAAAATGGCTGGTGCAGACTTTGTGTGACAGCAAATTAGATGCACCTCTCTCATATCGTACTCGTTCTCGCTCTCATAGTGCCTCTCTTGCTTCATGTTGCTATGTTATGGCTACATCTAGTCTCTTTGATGAGAATGAGCCTGTTTTGTTTGATGAAGCACAAAATTCAAAAAATTGGATGGATGTTATGCAATATGAATATGATGTTATAATGGAGAATGTTACCCGATCTTTATGTGAATTTCCTCCTAGTAAGAAGGCCATTGGCACTAAGTGGGTTTACAAGATGAAGCGTAAGCCGAATGGAACACTTGATAGGTATAAGGCTAGGCTTGTTGCAAAGGGTTATGCTCAAGAAAGAGACATGGATTTTGATGAGACATTTGCTCCTACTTTCCGAATGACTACTATTCATAGCATCTGTGCACTTGCAGCTCATCACAGTTGGAATGTACATTAGTTGAACATTAAAACTCTATTTTTTAATGGTGACTTGCTTGAAGAATTCTATGTTTTTTAGCCCCATGGCTTGGTGTAGAAAGGGCATGAAAACCATGTCTTCAAGCTGAAAAAGGCATTATATGGTTTGAAGCAAGCACCACGTGCTTGATATGAAAAGATACATACCTATCTCATTACACATGGTTTTTTGAATAGTCCAACTAAGAACACCTTATACATTAAGCATGCAAATGATGTGCTTTTAATCATTGTTATGTATGCTGATGACATGCTGCTCATTGGTCCTCATGAGAAGCATATTGCTGATTTTAATGCTGATCTGCATGCCTCATTTGAGATGTCCGATTTGGGGCATTTGCATCATTATTTGGGCATTCAATTTATGAAAGTTAATGGCGGAATAACTTTGTGTCAAAAAAAATATATTGACACATTATTGCAACATTATGGCCTTGAAGACTATAAACCTATTGCCACTCCTATGGAGATGGGTTTACGGTTGAGTCTTCATGATGCTCGAGATGCATCTGATGTTGTTCTCTATTAGTAGATTGTTGGATGTTGAATGGTACCTGATTACTTGGATTCTTTTATCCCAAGGGGGGGGTCACTACTGCCAGATTTGCATGCTTTTTTTTACTCTAATTAGGCTGGTTACTATGACACTCGTGTGTCCACTAGTGGGTTTTGCTTCATGCTTGGTAGCTCATGCATATCTTGGTTGAGCAAGAAGCAGCCTATTGTGGCCACTTCTAGATGTGAGGGTCACTATAGCGCAGCTTTCACAATGACTGTTGAGTGTGTGTGGCTCAAATGCCTTATGGTCGATTTGGGTGTTTGGTCAACCTTCTGCCACCACCATCTTCAGTAATGGTCAGAGTGCATTGGCAATTGCGAGGAACCCTGTGTTCCATGATCACACTAAGCACATTGAGGTGCACTATCATTATGTTAAGGAGAGTTCTCTATTGGAGAGATCAATTTTTCATATGTGCCCATGGAGGAGAACATATCAAACCTTTTCATCAAGGCTCTGCCTCAAGAGAAGTTTGAAGCTTTTCACAAAGCTTTGGGCTTACTTCCTTTTGTGGATTGATTCAACATAGCTTGGCACTTCCTTATACATGAGTGCCAGCTCCTCATTCACCCCATCACTCATAGGGAGGATTTGTTGATATATTTAGGTAGTGATGTGTGTGAACACAATAGGACCACCAAGGCACTTTAGGAGGTTCTTTCCTCTTTAGAAGATTTTTTCCCCCGGCTTGTGTGTATGCTTATAACCCTAATGGGTCACATATCTTTGTACATTATAGTGGTAGTACATTCAGTATTGTGTGTTGTGCTTGAAGCTTCTTCCTCTTCCTTGTGTTGTCTGTGTGCTTCCGCAGAACTCAAACTCTAATAAGTGAGTACTTTATTGATCATCTTGATTGTTAAATTTGGTACAGATGCACATCTTGATAGCCAAAATTTTATAGTCCTAACCATATATTCTTTAGTAGGTAGGTAATTATGAGGTGAGCTGATAATAGTAAAAAAATGAGCCACTATTTATTTAGCTTTCCATTAGTCTAATCTTCCCTAAATTGTGTGTATGGATGAAGCCTTGGCACTCAGAAAAATGAAGGGTTCACTTCTAGTAAATATGGTGCATCTTGCCAGTGCAACCACAATCTAGGATTTTTGTCTAAAATTTTTCTCCTCAAGAGATCATTGGCCTTTTCAAAATCTCCTTGAGTATAGGTAAACAGTGTAGCCATGAAGTTCACATTTTGGTCTAGATCCTTTTGGGTAGTCTTCTTTATATATTGGCACATTTGTTCCTTCATAATGCCATATGGTATATTAAATGGCTTTATAACTTTTTCAAAAGACCTTTATTCTTTATCTTTGCCTCTTTCATCACTCATACCCTCACATCTTCATAATTTTATGTCAAGCAAGACACCAATAGTGCCTACTCTCTATGACTTAATTATATAGTGTATAGCATTGGATGCTCATCAAGTTTTATTGCTTGTTGATCTTGGATAAGGGAATGAATCATGGGGGGAGAAAGAGGACACCTCTGGCTCCTTAGTAGTGAGAGTGGTGCCTTGCACTACTAGTGTCCCCATGTTTTTCTATGGAGCTTCCTTCTCATTTTGGATCCCAATAATTGCTCTCATAGTGTTGATATGATTTGATCTTTCTCAATTTTTGCTCCTTTGCCTCCTTGACCTCTTCTTGGACATTAATTTTGCTCTCACATACTATTCTAAGCTGATCAACATCTTGTTGACATTGTTCTTTATACTTTTCAACTGCTTCCTTCCATTTTCTTCTTAGCTCCATAGTGTGTTGTATATACCATGATTCCCATTGTGCACAAAGTGTTTGCTTCTACTTGAGATAACCTACATATGCATCTAGTTGTGCTTTGAAACCTTGAAGCTCTTTGTACAGTGTTGTTGTTGCCCCTATGGGTTCGTTTAACAAGATTGAAGTCATAAATTCTTTATTGTGGTTGTGTAAGGAATCTGCTTTGTCCATATATACTTTAATTTGTGTCTGTACAAGCTTTCTTGTGTTTGTGAGATGTACCTTTTCAACTTCACTTAAATCATATTGCTTCTTTACTTTGATATTCCCATTCTATAGCTTTTCTTGTTCCTTCTTCACTTCATTGAGTTGACCTCTCAAAGCTACATTCTCTTCTTTCAATGTATTGAGCTTTTTTGTCAATGCCTATAACTCCTTTTCTTTCTTGTCTAGTTCTGGTTGGGTCATCATGACATGCTTAGACAACTATTTACTTAGAGCTTTGAATTGATTTTTCTCGACATGCGCTTGTTTATAATCTTTATCTGCTTCTACTAATTGTTGTTGAGTACTCATAACACTCTGGATCATACACTATACCACTGGCTTGAGTTGCATTACATCCACATTTAGCCAAGTTTGTGGTAATATCAGAGTCTCCCCTATTAGAACATTTTTGCATTTCTTTATCTCTACAATCTTTTTGAAAGGTTGTCGGACTTGTAATCAAATATTTGGCTCAACCTACTTTATTGAAGCCTCCTTAGAGCTACTCTTGGTTTGATGCATGTCTAATGGAGATGGTTCTGCCATTACCTTGATCAATATGATCAGGTCTTTGGTCTTTGGCTCAGCGTTTTGTTGAGGCTCCTCCTTTGGATGAATAATCATTTGTTTCTATTCAGAATTAATTTCTTGGAATTTCAATGTGGTTGTATCATTGATTTGGAGAGTATATGTATTATTTTTCATCGGTGTCTATATACTTTCTTCTCAAGCATCATGTCTATCTTTTTATTTTATAAAAGGAAGATTGGCCTTAGCCTATTCTCCCAGACTTTAATTAAAATAAAGAAGAAAAGTTACAAGTGAATGGGACTAGTGCCCATGGGATCCCCCCAAATCTCACAATGCAGGGGAGGAGTATGTCAAGCTAGAGGGCATTACAAATGAGGCGGATAAATCTATCATCACCCTCATGAGGGACCCATTTGGGTTTCAACTTGTTGTTTTCGAGGAGATAAATACAGTGGTGTCTAAACGATGGAGATCTCTTATCTCGGGAGACTCTTTTACCTAGAAGAAACAAGGATTTCTCGATCAACCATTCCTTAGGAGTTTGGCCAAAATTGATAGCACATCGCTCCCTTCATATCTTCCAAAGAGTCTCGCCCCTGATGGTATTCCATAGCCTCGATTAGCAGTCGACCGCCTCACCCAACAGCACCTGTTGCTAATTGATTCAGTTCGTGAGTCTCAATACCAGGGTCACATGGTGCCAGATAACACGGGATGCAACCGAAGAACAGGTGAGCTAAATCTTTGATGCATCAATGGCAACGCTTGCACCATGGCGGCACACCACAGATTTTGTTAGCCCTTGCATTGGACCAGATACCTTTGTGCAAGATCTGCCACATGAGAACAAACTTTTTGATCTCAATTAGGGGGTGCCAAATAGACATGAACTTTAGTTCCCATCGAAGTTTGGTCCAAGAAAGGCATCATCTCTTGTTAAGAGTGTGATGAACGTCTAAGTTCTCTTTGAAGTTGGGGATTTTGGATAGTTTCTTTTGAGGCCCTCTAGGCAAGGAAGATCCTGAACACAGAGAAGGCGGGTAGTTAAGCGGTCCCAAGCTAAACACCTGCCTTGAAGAAGAGTCCATTGCTCTATGGTAACTCTAAGTCTCAGGTCCAAGTCTTCGAACCTAATCCACTGGTTGGTCGCTTGTTTCCACAGTTGTTTCCACTGTTTGAACCCCTTGTTCCATAATCGCTTTGCAGTTTGGAGGTTCCGAGACTCCACCCCCTAATGCCATCGATCGAGAACCAGATAGAGTCATTTTGTCTTATCCCCGCTGCCCACTTCCACTCCTCACTGATTCTGATGAATTGTTTGGCCTTGTTCCAACTCTTCCATAAAGAACACACGAGGCTAGAGCCTTTAGGGGACACCGGGTGAGGGGAGAACAAAAGCGTGAGAATCCCTATGTCTTTCCAACCAGGATGGCCAACCAAGGTAAGGTCTTCCATGTTTCTGAAGATCAATTTAGCCCAAGAGGACTCACTATTGCTCCAAGCCTTGATAAGCCACTTTGCCGCTATCTTGTCAGCCAACCCAGCGATATCCAAAATTTCGAAGCCACCTGAGTCCTTTGGGCTAATGCAAGTTTCCCATTTGATTTTGGGAATCCCCCTCTTATTGGGGTCCAGAGTCCAAAGGAAGTTTCTGCAGATTCTTTCCACTTTGGCCAAGTCTTTCTCCTTAGGTCTCCAACATGAGATAAAGTAAATAGTTGTACAAAGCATAAATGTGTTAACAACCATAGCACACCCTGCCAAGTTGACTTGCATACCTTTCCAATGATTTAGTTTGCTATCCAGCTTGGATAGCACCCACTTCCATCATTGGTTCATTAAGATGTCGAATCCCATCGGAATGCCAAGGAGACAAAAGACTTGACCTCTAGGGATAACTTGACACCCCTGATCTAACAACAATTGGGGTGTAGGTCCGCTGATTGCTCTAAAAGCAGTTTTAGCATGGTTGATTTTTGAACCTGATGCCACACAAAAGGTGTGGAGGCACCACCAAAACACCTCAATGCTGTTTATATTGTTATGCACAAAGGCATTCATATCATCGACAAAGAGTCTCACAATCATTTGGCCGTGATTTAGAGGTAGGGAAAGACCCTTAAGATTGCTAGCGCCCATGTGATGCTTACTACTTCATGATGATTAATCAATTGATCCAATTCATCCCATCTACCATCATCATTGATGTCATTGTTGAGTTAGTATTCAGCATAGATGGCTCATCCTTTCCATTCGAGTTAGAGCATGATATTGAGTTGTCAAAGCCTAACTCTTTGTATCGATCCATCTAAGATAAACTTTTTCATGGTTTTTTTCTTTTCTCTTGCTTTGTGCATTGGCCGATAGTGATGAACTTGAATAGTTAGGTTCACTTGTCCTTTCTGTATATATGAGTGGTCTAGAAGGCTTTTTGTAATTCTACCTCGATAATGGGAGGTGGTTGTATTAGGGTGGACTTTAGAATCACATGAATGCATTTGGCCGATGGAGTCGTAGATTCCTCTTCAAAATTCATTTTTCTTTTGGATCCTCTCATGGTCGATTGAGCACTCATTCCAGCCTCCTCAATGATCACAATCACATGCTTCCTTTTAGGTAGAGTTATTGATTTAACATACCTTTCCATTTCCATGGTAGAGCATATTTCCCTTAAATAATCATGGACATTCAATGCATGATAGATAAGTATGGTCAGTGTTGTAATGCCATTCACAAATTTCTTAATGCACCATATCTTTTTAACTTCAAATAACCTATCTTGAGTGTAAGGGGTCAGACTGATTTGGTTCCAAATGTGTTTTACTGCATGAGAGAGTAGTTGAACCACTATTTTCTCAGGTTCTATATACCTATGCCTGTTCGGGAAACAAAAGTGTTGATGCCCTAAGCACAACTCCTCCTCAATGTCAGTTTAGTTTATGTCCACAATACATTAGTAATACCATCCTTCATCCATCTAAATGCTTCTTTGATTAATTCATGGATGAAGCGAATTGTTTGCCATTTTCCTTGGAGATCCATGGCCTTAGTCTGTGGTACGGAAGGCTTATCTGTAGCGGCATGTAGTGAATTCATTACTTGAGTGCATCTTTCAAAATCTGTTTTATAAATTGGGTATTTCAAATAATCATGAATTCCCATTTTTTTCCATGTGTCTATTATGCATGGCGATTCACGGAGAACTTTGAAATCGTAACTCATTACCAGAAATTGATGGTCTCTATCCATGATTCTTATAGTGACTAAGAAAAGATGTTCTCTTGTTGGTTGGTCATCTCCACATTATTCAAAGATGAAGCAATTGTTAGTAATAGTTAGTAGAAGTCCTAGACTACTATAGTAAAATTTTTGTCCTATTTCCTTAGAAGGAAATATGCACCACTAAACAATTTGAAAAAGTTGTGTGCCGAATGCAGGGCCTTGTACTATGGCCCTATTATGCATACTCTATATGCATTTAGCTAAGCATGAGTGCAACTCCAATATTGGGTTTTCAACCGTTTTGTTCCTTGATGATCTTTTGGTCTCCACACTTGGTGTGTACATCAATTCTTTCTACTTGTTATTTGCCTTGGGTCTATAGTTGTTTCCTTGGTTTTGATTCTCCATACATATTTACCTTGCTTTTGGAGTTTCCTTTGTTTTTTTGGTCCTCCTCATCTTTTATGTTGTTGTGAGGCTTTGACGGGCTCCATCCGGATGTTGTTATTGTTGGTTACTTCTTGTAGTTCCTCCTTTGTTTTTTGCAACGCTTTTCTAGGTATCTATGTTTTCCATTGTTGTTGTTGAATGTCTGCTAACATTTTAGGTATCCATAGTTGATTTATCTTTGAGTTGTGATGCAATACTCTCAGTTCCTTGCTAGACCTTTACTTTCTAGGGTTTTGATTTTTTACCTTTGCTCTTGCATCTATATTCTTGAAGTTGATCCTTGCGAATCAATACTTATTTGATGCCTTTGTAATATTGGTGTTAGGTTCTTCTAGATTTGGGATCAGTTATCATGCCACTTTTCTCTTGAGAGTGGATAACCTTACTCGGACACTTAATAATTATATCTTGAGAAGGAGGGATGGGCTGATTACATGTACTAGAGCAAGATTTTTCATTGACACTCAGGTTAAGTAGAACAGTGGAATTAATAGAAAAGGGTTTTGATTGGGTTTCATTTACATGTATACTTTGTGATGGGACATTAGTTTTTTTTCATGCATAGAGACTTTAATGGGTTCTCATCTAGGAGACCAAAGACTTCTCTATGTCCTATCTTGGCTGGTATGCATCCTTATAGAAGATGTATCATAACCTCATATTCATAAATCTAGTCTTGACCTAGGATTAGTTCTTCTAGCAGATCTGAATATTACAGACTAAAAGTCCTTGTTGCATCGTGTTATTTCCTTGGTGTAAGGACAAAATTATTTCTCTTGAACATTTGATAATGTTTCCTCTGATCCGTATCATGTAAGTTTTGGTTTGAGTGAGTGGGATCTGTAGTTTCTCAACTTATAAATCACATACATTATGTAGAGCTACTCCTATATCAATTAAAGAATCCGCTAATTGATAGTCTTCCTTACCAATCCCTATATTTAAGTATGGTTGTCGTGTTTTGTTTTATAGGCTTTTCAAATGGTTATTGTGGTAGTTTTCGATGGGAATAGGCTTTTCTCCTTGCAAATAGCTTTTATCAGGCTGCAAATCCATTCTTTTTGTTTCCTAATGTTCTCTAAGGCTTTTGGTCTTGCTTCTTCCCATATCCTCTCATCTTCTTTCTTTCATTTGTGAGCTCCTAATAGTCCAGTCCGCATTTGTTCCATCAATGGCTCCATGTATTTTTTGACTCTACGTCAACTGATGTGGTTGGGTAAGATGTTGTTGGAACTGTGAAGTTATGAAGGACCCATGAAGCTATGAAGGCTATGGAGTACTTGGAGGCCTCCCTTGAAGCTAAGGATACTTGGAGGCTCAAAGCCTTGTGTGGAAGTCTCTCAAATTTCCCACTTTCTCCTTTTGTATACAAGTTCTTCATAGGAACTCTCCCTTATTTCCTTTTTTAAGAAAACCCATAAAAACTCAACCTTATCCTTCTTTTTTGTAAAATGCTTCTTTTTGAGTCTTTCCTTATTTTAGAAATGAGAGCTCTCATTTGGATATGTGCAAGAGCTCTCTCTCTCTAAGAAGATTCCTTTTTTGATTTTCCCAACTACCTATCATTTTTAGAATATCTTAATTAATGAAGCATTTGGCCACTTGTACTCAACGGATCCCTCCTCCTCTCTTATATAAGGAGGGGATCATTTTGTAAGGGGAGGTCCCTTGGCCATGGCCTTGGCCTCCATTTTGGTAATGGAAGAAGGTGTCATTTGGTTTCATCCAAATCCTTGTGTGCAATGGCGTTGGTCTTGGTGTATGGATTTGCATGTGTGTGTGCATGGTTGGGAGGATGTTCCCCTTTGCTCTTCGTGATGTTGGACATTGTTGCCATGAGCGTGGGTGAGCCTCTCCTCTCATTCTTTGCCCCAACTTGGAGAAACTTCTTGCTTCCATGTGAGGCGGTTAGGGTCCATTGTCACATTTTCTCAACAATTTGGCACCGTTGCCGGGGACGTCGGCCTTTAGCTGTTGGTTTCTCCAAGTTTGCGTGTTCATATTTCGTGAGATGCATCTTAACACTTGGAGGAGGATGAATACATGTGGCCTTCGGTTGGCCTAGGGTACCTCTTATTTGTTAATTTTTTGAATAGTTTATTTCTTTATTTTTGTTTGTTGCACAAAAACACCCCCTTAACCCCTTTTCTCTCACTCTCTTACACATACACACATTTCCACACATTCGCTTGGCATCACTCTCCACCACTGCCACCTCTCTTTCAGTGATTTCCTAGGGTAGGGGGATGGGTAGTCTTCTGTCTTATCCCTCCCTCTTTTCTATTTCAAGAGAAAAAGAACGAAAAAAGAGCCTAGACAAAAGAGTTTTTGAGCTTTTATCAGACACATTTTGAAAATGAGTTGGAGATAAGCATATCTTTTCATTTATTTCTAAGTTTGTCTTTGTCATTCATTAGATGTTGATGTGGGGGGGGGGGGTGAATTCAGCTTCTTTAATTCGTGGATGGTGGGGGGCAGTACATCTTCTTTATACCACTCTCAAAGCGAATCCAACGCCTGCAACTTGGACGTTTATGAAGTTTTGCACGTCCACTTTTATTCATGCATCTAAGCAATGGGCACCGTTTGTTCACCACGCGATGTGGCGCCATTGTTGGGCAGCTCATGCGGAGCAATTTTTCTCCCTCTCTTTTCGTCTCTATTTCATTTTGGGGTCAACCTTTCGCTGAGCTCCCCCTTGCAACTGCTGAGTTGTTGCTCCGCTATGGGCGAGTCGAGATCTGCTCCCCCATGGTGGAGACCATGCTCTGTACAATGGATTCAAGCCAAGCCACACTTCTTGCATGATGTTAAGGTCAAGCTCCTTCGGCTCCTGTTTCTTGTGCTCTATGCTTCCATGGTGGGTTCGAGCAGTCACGCTCCCCACTCTTCTTGCTTTCAGCACCCCGGGTTGACTTGGTTATCGGCCCTTTACTGTGTGGTCTCATTACTTGCAAACATCCCTTCTTGGAATGGCTACTACCAGAGGTTGATCTCTATGTGTGCTCCTCGTGCGAGGCCACCTCATGACGGATCAATTGTTGTCGGGTGCACCTTGCTCGGAAGGTGTGGATGTTGAAGACTCATGCTTCCCCATAAGACTCTTCCAACCTCTTTCCGCATCCCAGCTCATGGCCAAATTTTTGCCCATAGTGCCTCATTTTCCCCTTACTATTATATGCTAGTGTGACTACCTTGACAACCTCTAAGGTCTATGGTAATGCCTCCATATGGATTCTATGGTCACTCCGCATGCATTGGCTCTTGTGCACAAATTATTTTTTGGATCTTTGCGGGAAGATCCTTTTGACATCTTGGTTGCATCTCTACTTTCCTTCTCGCTCACACTTGAAGCTAATGTAGTCATTCGCTTTACACCAAGTCTGTATGCATGTAAGGCGTCTCTCTGAATATAGCATATGTGGCTGTCCAACACTAACATCCTTGAGTGGGGATTGAGTCCTCAATTTCCTTGGCTCTGTATATCAAGCACGAAAGTTGAACTAAAATATCAAGACTCCAAAAATCCAAATCGATCGATGCAATATCATTAGTTTCTACTAGTGTTGTTCTCTTGCTTGCTCATTTGACTTCTTGAGTGTGTTTTATGGAATTAGCTACACTTTCTTGCCACCGTGGGTTGTTTTTATTTGCTTTCAAAGGTAGAAGTTTGTAGGTATGAACCCAAAGCGACTTTGGGTTGTGCGATTTGAATGTCATTTGGTACTTGGATTAAGCATGCTCATTACCACACATGCAATTGAGGATTGTTTCGAATCAACATATAAGAGTTGCATATGATATTTGTCTTGCTACTGTCTAACTTGAAACATTTGTGAATTTGAAACTTGGAACTCACGAAGCCATGTGGTTGAGCTGATTAATGGTGTATTAGAGCTTTATTTTTTCCTCTTTCTATTGTACCTACTTCTCTCCAGGACAAAGCTATGCTTTCATGGTCAACTTACCTTTGGTTGAAAACTGCGATGAAGCATCATGATGGGACTTTCAGCTTGACGATGTGTCTGACCTAGGATTGTTGATGAGAGCTCTCTTGGTATCAAATGTATGACTGCAATCGGTGGTTGGATAGGGCCTCTCGAGTTTTTATGACTGCTCATTCATGTGTCTAATACTCCGATGGCCATGACTCAAAGGAATAACATTTTTTTCCTATGCCTTTGAATATCAAATCAGATATAATAATGATTCTCTTTCTTGTATTTAACAATACTTACATTCCCACGTCTTGCAACTTGGTGATGCACATATGTAACTTCATGAGATGTTCTCCCTCTTTTCAGCCTCAAAGAATACATGTGCATGTTTGAAAGGTTTGTGTTTGCCTCGATGCTTGTAGAGGGTCGAGCAATTCGGTGCTCTCCTATCTCATGTCCGGATTGCCATGGCTGTCGGGGTTTAGCAGGTGCTCACACTCTATGTTATGTGAGTGCTACTGTAGATTATGCATTGTTTTATGAAGTTGGTGCATGATTGTAGATTCATGGATACATCGATGCGAATTCGGCTAGTAGTGATCCAAATAGAAGATCGGTTGGTGCAAGTGCCAAGACTACACACTTGGATAGGCATGAGAAGACTTTATGTGAGAATGATTGAAGACCCATGAGAACTAGTGCTTATGGATAGTTACCTTTTATCCCTTGTAAAATGCATCTACATCTAAAAGAATCCTTGTAAATCCACTAAACTCATGGAGTTTGATATAATGAAATGCTACGACTTCATTTAGAGAGAATATCTCCTAGATTAGGGGATCACTTTTCTAGAGGGATCCAAATTTGAATTCAAATTCAAATTTGAAGAAAAGCATTATAAAAAAGAACACTTCAAAACTCGCAGCTTAGATACCCCCATTATTGAACTTAGAGTTTATCATTTTATGTAATACTAAATCAATTGCGCTATGTATAGTCAATCATTTTAAATGATACCACTTGGAACCATTAGCTCCTTAAGATAGTTTGATATGTCCAAAAGGAATTTTTCTAATTCCTATTGTACTAGGAGCATTGATCTGAACAAGCAACAAGTGTGTGAACCAAATTAGAAGTTTTTTGATGATTTGTTAATTGTGAAGTTATATGTTTTTTATCAATCATTACATGGATCATCTCCAAAGTACATAGGCACTTATTTAGTGTCATTGGAAAGCTAAAAGGGCCTACAACTGAACTCTGAAGTGAAACAGAGTTGGTACAAAGCAAGGATTATCATTACCAACTCCTTTCTTGGAGTGTCCATCTTCCCAACAGTGGTATCAGAGCAAAGCTAAGGTAAAATGGGAGATGGTTTTCCTTCTTTCATTGATAAATTGGACAGGAACAACTACCAAGCATGGTCCTTGAGGATGAAGACATACTTGCAAGGAAGGAGTCTCTATGGATACATCTCAAGAGATGAGGAAATGTCCATTTTCATAATCAAAGGACAACCTACAAGAGAGGAACATGAAAGACTGAATTCATGGTGTGCCAAGGATGCATTAGCAAGCTCATACTTACTTAACTCGATTTCTGACTTTCTTCTTCCACGCATTAGGAACTGTAAGACATCCCAAGAGACTTGGGATACATTGTCATCATATTTTTCTTCCAACACAAGAGCTAGGAAGAACCAATTGTGGATTGAGTTTACCACTCAAAGAAAGCAACCCAAGAAAAGCATCTCAAAGTATGTGACCAAAGTCAAGGATGTGGCTTAACAATTGGCAAGAATAGGAGAGGAGATTGAAGAGGAGAAAATTGTGAGACAAGTGATCAATGGCATTAAGGCAGATGAAAAATGGGAGAGCTTCACACCTGCCATAGACTTGTACATGGACATGCTGATTCTAGATCTTACCACACTCATGGGAAACTCTTTACCCATGAAGCGAAGCTCAACAAAAATGGAGATTCATCAAGAATTAATACTCCTATGCTCTATATACAGATAAAGGCAAGTCTAAAGATAAAGGAAAAAATAAAATATTAAGGATGAAGGTACAACCTCTCAAGCTAATTATGTAGGGAGAGGTAGAAACTCAAGAGGTAGGGGCAGAGGAGGTAAGCAAGGTAGGGGGAGACCTTTCAACTCTTCCCCATGTAATATTTGTGGTTTATCAAATCACACTACATATGAGTGTTACAGGACCTTCAAGAATCAGAGAGGTAGAGGTTTCCAAAGAGGTGGCTACACACAATCAAGAGGAAGATTCAACCATCGTCAAGGCGACAATAACAATTACAACAACAATTACAATAACAACTACCAAGGAGGCTACAAATTAAGGAAAGACCACAAAAATTATATAGAGGAACAATAGGATTCCCTTCTAATTATGAATATGACTTCAAAGCAAGGTATGAATGATGACCATCTCTTGTACATTTACTCAGGATGTTCAAACCATGTGGCAGCAATGTAGCTCTTCTCTCTGACCTTGAGGAACCTAAAGGAAAAAATCAAGTATAAACAAGTGATGACACCAAGCATTCAGTGGTCAAGGTAGGAAATGTTAAAATCTTTGATGGAAATAGAAATCTATTGAGCAGGGTTCTATATGTACCTACAATCACCAAGAATTTGATGAGTGTTGGGCAGATTGTGGAAAAAGGTTTGCAGGTCACGTTCAACAAATATGGAGCATTTGTGGAGGATCCCCAACATGGATTCAAGAGAATTTCCAAGGGAGAAAAGACAAGTAGGTTATTTACATTTGAACTTGAAGATACAAGGAATATTGCACTTTATAGCTACAAAGATCAAACATTGTCAGAGCTTGAAATTTGGCATAAGACATTAGGGCATATTCGTGAAAGAACCTTAAAGCAAATATGTAGAGATCAATGTGTGCTTGGGATACATAATTTATCCAAGCAACACATGATCTATAAATATGGTGCTTGTCAGTTTGGAAAATCTCATAGGTTACCCTTCTCCAAGAAAGGCTATAGGCATGAGGACTACTTGGAGCTTGTCCATACAGTTGTATGGAGACCAAGTAAGGATCCCTCGATTTTTGGATCAAGGTATTATGTATCTTTCATTGATGATTTCAGTAGATGGACTATCTTATATTTTATGAAGCACAAAGATGAAGTATTCAGTTGCTGTAAGAAGTATCTTGCACTTGTGGAAAACCAAACAGGAAAAAGCCTAAAGAGACTAAGGTCAGATGGAGGAGGTGAGTACTTCTCAAATGAGTTTGATGCATTCTTGGAGGATAGAGGAATCAAAAGGGAAATCACAACAAGGTATACGCCTGAGCAAAATGGGGTGGCAGAGAGGAGAAATAGATTAATTGTTGAAACAACTAGGTCAATGCTAAATGAGAAAACATTACCTAATTATTTGTGGGTAGAAAGTGTATCTATTGCCACTTATCTTGTTAACAAATTGCCATCAAAATCTCTTGATGGGATGACCCCATATGAAGCATGGCATCGGAGAAGACCTTCACTTGATCATTGCAGGATCTTTGGATGTGTTGTTTATGTGCATATCCCATCTCAAATCAGAGGTAAGCTAAACCCTAAGGCAGAGAAGTGCATCAATATAGGGTATGACTTGAATCAAAAAGGATACAGGTTTTATAATCCTTCCAACAAAGGATTTATGTTCAGTAGAGATGTTGTCTTTGATGAGAATGATTCTTGGTTTGAAAGTGAATGTAGGAAAGTAAAGTTGCCTTATGACTTGGAAGAGGAGTTTCCAAGCCTCACCAAGGAGGAGCCAGAATAGATTGAAGACATCAAATCAGATGATGAGGACATCATCATCCTAGAAGAATTCAAGGCATGGAAATCCAATGGCAAGGTTAAGATGAAAAGTTTGGAGAACATAACTGAATCATCCAACCAAGCAATCAGAAGATCACAAAGGGAGAGCAAGAAACCAATCACATATGGGTATGACACTTCTTTAGTTACTAAGCATTCTATTTATCTTGCCAAAGATTTATCACTTGAAGAGCCATCATCATATGAAGAAGCAAAGACCAAAATAGAATGGAAGGAAGCTATGGATGAAGAAATTGAAGCATTCAAGGAGAATGATACTTGGGAGCTAGTGCAAAAGAAGGAGTCTATGAAGGTAATTGGTTCTAGATGGATCTACAAGATCAAGAGAAATTTAGATGCTGCACTGACTTCCACATCCTCCTAGATCTTCTTAGTCTTGGGTCACTTCTCCTTGTATCATCGACATGTGCCTTTCTTACGCCTAGAGTCTTCACGAAGGGAAATCCAAGCTCCTTAACAAGTCCCTTCTTAGGACCTCTTGAACCCCCGTCAATGTCTTCAAAACTTGTAGATGCTTTACTATCAATAGAAAGCTTTTCTTTACCATTCTTAGATGTAATTGATGAATTTTTTGAACTCAAATCTCCAAGAAATCTTCCACTCCAAGGATTTGAGTTGGAACTATTGCTCACTGACACATCAAATCCACCCAAAACTTGAGATTTTGCACTTGATATTTTAGCATTTATTTTGTCATTTGAGTCAAGATTCATTCCATCTTTGGCATTTGCATAGAAGCTTAACATTTAATAGAACACCATATCTCTTCTTACCTTCGCCTATCGTGTGAGTGGTCTATAGCATTTATATCTCTTTTGCTCAATGGAGTACCCAAGAAAGATATTATTTTTTCTTTTGAATCAAGATTCATCCTCAATTCATGTGGAACATGTTCAATTGCAATATAGCCAAATACTTTCGTATGTGATAAGTTTGGCTTTTTACTTGTAAACTTCTCTTCAGGTGTAGCTTGATGTAGAGTAGCAGTTGGAGTTGTGTTCATGATGTATACAACAGTGTGCACAACTTGTGCCCAATAACAATGAGGCATATTTTTCTCAACCATTAAGGCTCCTTCTATTTCTTCAATATGTCTTTTTTTGCATTCAGCAATGCCATTTTTTTGTAATGTGTACTTGCATGAAAACTATCGTCAAATTCCATGACTTTTTAGATAGCTATTAAACTTGTTTGACATGTATTCACCTCCTTCATTAAATCTCAACATATGAATATAATTCCCTATTTGCTTTTCCACCATAGCCTTAAAGTTCTAGAAATGAGTGAACACCTCACTCTTCTCTTTCATGAAATATACCTATAATTTCCATGTATGGTCATCAATGAAAGCTACATAGAACAAGCAATCACCCATACATGTGGTCTTTGGAGGACCCCAAACATCTATGTGTACTATTTCTAGCAAATTCTCACTAACATGTCATGCAAAAATGATGCCCTTGGTTGTTTACCAAATTCACATATTGCATATACCTTTTGCATCTCTGCAACCTTGAAATTTGTGAAGGGCTTTGGTGTGCAGAACAAGAAGAGAAAGGAGGGGATGGAGGAACAGAGAAGAGAGAAGCGATGTGCACACATGCGTTGGAGCCTCAAACCCACATAATGATCTCTCTTGAGGCAATGCTATATATATGATGGATATATATATAAATATGAGGGTAAGGTCACATGACCCTTACATCCCCAACAATCTCCCACTTAAGGGTCAATGTGACCATAAGTGGTAACACATACAAAGACTGATGTAGGACTAAACAATAATATACAAGAAGAGTTCGCATCTCAACCCATACAGATTAGCCTACACCAACTGCCTTGAACAAGGTGTATCCATGCACCTCAAACTACTTTAGGCTCATATCAATAAGATTCAAGCTCACATATGACTGATGCAATAACTGATGAAGTTCTTGCAAAGCTCCCACTTGACTATGCTTGTGTCAATCATCGAACGACTGACAACTCCAAGTGCAAATGCTCGAATAGCAACTACAACATCTAGTCTCGAGCATAACAACTCATACATTAGACTCCTAAATGCTCATGAAACTTGTGCTATCTTGGCTAGCCTAAGCATGTCAACCATCCCTATATCCAAGGCATCCAAAGCACCATCGTCAAGACCAACATGTCCTGAAATATCTATGTCAACATCTAGCATGAGCGAATCCAAGAATGACTTCATGATCACTTACTCATCAACATCTAAATCAATCCTCCTCTCAACCAAGGATGTGTCTAGCTATGCACCCGAAGAGCTACTATGCTCTGGCATACACAATGTATCATAAGAGCTATCTTGTTGTACCACACCAAGTGTATCCTCATGCTCCACATGAGCTAACTACACAACATCAACACCAAGATCAAATTGATGATCAAACTCTAATTGAGTATCATCACAATGCTCTATATGAGTATCCACATCATGCTTTAAAGCATCCAAATGATCTTCCAAACTGTGTTGCATATGAGCATCCATATGATCAACAAAATAATGCTCTACATAAGCATCATGAGCATCCAAAACATGCTCTACATGTGCATCCATCTAAGCATCTAAATCCTACCATACATGTGCATCATGAATGTCAATAGACCTATGTGTAGGTAGACAAAATGAGACATGACAAGCTCACATCACACATAAGGCTGAAGTCCCACTGAGACGATACTGTCTCTCACATGAAGTATATATAGTGGATACTTGTGCCCAATCCTAGCAGCTCTCACAAGCATAAGCTGTCCCAACTGCAACTGAAAATGATGCTCACCAAAGAATGCATAACATCAGCTCTCCAGTAACTAGCTAACTAAAATCAAGCGCATAGGGAATGAAGGCACATAATATACATGTCTAAGCATAAGTGATGCTCCACTAGGTAGCATAAGGTATACATCTCCTACACCCTCAATGTCATATGTCATACCATCGGGCATATGCACACATCCATGACTCTCACATGAGAATCACTAAAACCACTCACGATGTGGAGTAACATGAAAAATGGCTAATGCATCAAGCAACCAAGCCATATTTGTGCTCTCCAGTGAACAAGAGGAATCCTGAGATGATGCATAGGAGAAAGTGATATCACCATCATTAGCATAATCAATTGCCATAGACTCTCTTGAAATCACTACCTGATCTGCATCACGTGCATATCTCTGACATCGTCGTCGCATCCATCTGAAGCAACATCATCGAATATAGCCCTCATGACCACAATGCCAACATCAAAGCTTTCGATGTGATCTATGTCTCACATGAGTCAAGGGACTCACATACATATCATGTAGTCTCTACCATAATGCACTACTCATCTACTCATACATAACAGACTCATATATAGAATCCACAAGTTGTAAACAATTAGTGGAGCTAGCCAATGCATCCATATCCATTCATACATGGTTGGGCATGTCACAAGGCCTCTCTGCATCTCTATGCACATACATGTGTAACCATGCATGAACCAATGTATGCCACATCTGAGCTTTCCATCTTTAAAAGTCAATGCCATCAAATTGAGAAGACATCATGCTGGCAATCCAAGAGACTAGCAATGTAACAAGAGACTAGAAACAATACTCTATCACCAATACGATCACATTTGCATATCCATATGCATAACTCACATTACATGTCTCACTAGAGAAGAAACCATGTGAATCACATGTCACATAACCATGCATCTAGCATGCATATAAAACAATAAGCATAAGCCTGCTCACCAAGTCTCCAAATTTATCAAGTAGATGTGAAAAGATACTAGGAAAAATTTAGTAGAGTATCCCCTAAAAACTGAGAAATCAAACAAGATAATGAATAACGAAAGAATAATGAGTAGACTATCACCACCTATCACCGATCCAACCAAGGGTAATGGCAAATACACATGCCAAAAACTGATGGCAATATATGCAAATACAATGGTGATACACCCCCACTCAAGAATGAATCTTGTAAAATGGCCAATCTCTCACGAACAACCTATGACCGAGTCCAAGTGAATGGAGATAAGCAATGATCCAAAGCTATCGCACAAGCTTCAAGATCCGCTAGAGTTCTCTTCTAGCATAAAAGCTGGCAACATTTTGACAACATATCCTCTGTAAAATGGACTATGAGTCAAATAACCATGTGGGAATCACCATCCATATATGCCAAGAATCACACTGGAAAATAAAATATCAAATCAATGATCATATGCTAAAATAATAGCCAATCAAGGTGACAAATGAATGTGCAAATGAGGCTCCAATCCATGTACTTGCATGAAAACAAGAATACATGTACCAACCAAGATCCAAAAACAACTCTCAAAATATGTGCAACCGATAGGTACATCCGTAACCAAGTGTCATAATCAAGATAAAGAGGAAAATTCGACTATACATCCAATGACAATGCTATTATCAGACCCGTCATGACATAGACCTCAAAAAAGAGTATACCACAATGTCATCTCACATGCCAAACACATGACAAGATCATGCTCTACTCGCGTATGGAGGAGTTACCACAATGATCATACATGGATAATACCTTCAAGCTCTAAAAATATGAGCTTGCACATCAAAAAATATCCCTCAAAGAAGTTCCAAAACAACTTAAACCTCTAAAAGCAACTAGGGTTCTTGAGATGAAAATATGTTGCTTTGTGTTTTGTTGTTTCAAAGATGATAACCTCTAAATTTGAGCTTTTGTTCTTTAACAAACTTCAAGAAATTTTTCTTGGCTACATAACAATATATAGAACACCTCAATCGGAGGCGCATAGCTCAAGATATACACAAAACAAGCATCTACTATTAATTCCACCTTCACCTGCAGTATGGTTGCTCTGTATTTTGCAATTTTGGCAACCTAACACTCAAAACTTGGACATTTCTTAGTTAAGAAGTTTTAGTTCTTTATTCAACCTATGCATAGCAAGTCTGAATCGCTCAAATTTGACTTGTAAAATGCAAGTTATGGCCCAAAAACTCGCCTCTTGTACAAGTGATTGTAGATTTTTCTTCTACATGAGTCTACATTTTTCGAATTTTCAGCACTTTAGAACTCCAAACTAGGTTCTACACTCATCTGCAAACTTGTAGCCCTTTGTCTTAGCTATGCAGTGAGCTTTAAAACACATCAATTCAATCTTCTTAGCTCACGTTATGACCAAAATACCGAACAGCTATTGAGAGATGTTGAACTGCACACTCACCTCTTATGACCTAAGCTTCCATTGAACCTTCTTGCACACAATACTTGAGTATGCTCTGATACCAATGAAGGGCTTTGGTGTGTACAAGAGGAGCAAGGAGGAGATGGAGGGAGAGAGAAGAGAGAAGCGACACACACACATGGGTGGAAGCCTCAAACCCACATAATGATTTCTCTTCAGCCAATGCTTTATATATGATGTATATATATAAATATGGGGATAAGGTCACATGACCCTTACATCCCCAACAATTTGGTACTCCATTGACATGCTCCTTTGATTGCATCAATTTCAGCCTTTGCAAATTTGCATGTCCAATTCTCTTGTGCCAAATCTCTATATCAACAATAACATCAGCACCTTTTGCAAACATGACTGCATTTTTTTCGGGAATGTTCAAATTCAAGGTGAACATGCTACTAACTTTATTCCCTTTGGTGACCAACCTTGCATTCTTTTTATACTTTGAACCTAACTTGTCATCCCTAGTCAAATGTTTGTCCACGAAAAGCTAGATTCTTTGTTATATTTGTAACCTGAAGCACATCAACAAGATGTTTTACCTTCTCATCCTCTGCAGATAATGCTATGTTTCTTGTATGCTTGATAGGATTTTTTGCAAACTACTAAACCTAATTGGTCATGTGATTTGAAGCACTTGGATCAACATACTAGACATTACCATTCCATTCTTTAAACATCGACAAACATCAGATTCATCATGTGATGTTGGACCATGAACAGCTTCTCCAAATCATCTGCACTTGTGGATGCATAGTTCTTTTGTTTCCTTCTTTTATTTTGATTCTTCACCCTGCAATCACATTCAAAGTGAACAGGTTCACCATAATTCTAGCATCCTTTATTGTCATTGTTAGGGGAGCACTAGATTGTGCTCTTTGACTACAGTAGACAAGATTTGGGAAATATGCTTCTGATTACAAGAATACCCACATAGGGAAAACAATACAATAATATGTAGCTGATACAAGAAGTCCCATAACCCGAGACTGATAGGTATAAATAACTCAGCTAGAGATAATGACGGAGATCCCACAACCCGAGATCATAAATATGGAGCAAGATCTTTGGATTAGAAGAACTCCCTTGAGGGAGATGAACTAGCTACAAGAAATAACTTGAAAGGATATCATACTATGAGATTGCAACAAGACAAGAGAGTATGTCCAAGATACAAGACTAGACAAGACTAGAGGAAGAGACAAGACTAGAATTTGAACTGGAACTTGAAAGTACTTACTTGGTGATCAAGACTCCTTGAGCTCCCAAGACTAGCATTGGCAAGACTGTGAATGAATACCACCAACCCCTCCTTATATAGGTTTTCCAAGGGTGATTCAAGGGTGGTTACAACTTGATGATATCATCGATGATATCATCAATTGGAAACAAGACTTTCGAGTTTCAGAAATCAACAAGTAGACAGTTGATCTTGGGGTTTTGACACATTCCGGACATGGTAGCATTAGTTTCTCCAAAATCGTAACCAAACATGAGATATAGGAAATTCACATAGAATCTAAGGTTAAAGATGGTTGTATTTGTGTCCATGACATCACCTTCCCCTCAAGTGACGAGTTCTATGAGGAGCAGCCATGTTCTCTACCTTGGGTTTCATTGGATTCTTCTTATGGAATTCACAAACCTTGATTTTTACTCTCTGAAGATTTTCTGTAAGTTTCCAAGTATGATGTCTAATGTCATGCGCTTTCCAATGAATAAGGCATTCCAATCTTCTTCAAGAAATCCTTGAATCTAATACATGCACGATCTCAAATTCTTTATGATCCTCAATCCTCATAGGTGATGAAGGACTAGGTCTCTCTTGATCTATCTTGGGTTCATCATGTGATAGATCCTTTGAGCCTCTATTGGAATGTTATGGTGTTTCCAAGATCTTTGATGGAGAGCATTGAGTAAGCACATCTCCTTGATTGAATATGAACTCCTCCTTATCCTTTACTTTTTTGATATCTTCATAACATGTATACTCCATATCATTTGTAATGGCTTTTTGGGCTTCAACGATTCTTGATTATTCTTGAGGAATAATGTCTTCATTATTCAAGATTTGTGACTCTTGGACTTGGCTTTCTTTTAATAATTGATTCTCACATTGAATTGTTTGATTGATAGCCTCATCCAAAGTATTTAACTGAGATATAGAGGATAAAGAATTCTTTATTTCATCTCTAAGACCACCTTGAAACTAATTAGCTAGATAGTCTTCTTGATATGTGGATCCTTGAACTGTAATTTTGAAGTCCGATGCAAATTCTCCAACTAAGAAATCACCTTGCCATAGCCTCCCTTCAAATTCTTGAAGTTTTTATATATATATCATCCAGAGTAGACTCGATATTTTTGAGTATGGATATGGAGTCCATCATTCTTGATAGGGACTTGATTTGGATAGTCTTGCCAAAACTTCAGAGGAGTACTAGATTGTGCTCTCTGACTACAGTAGACAAGATTTAGGAAATATGCTTCAAATTATAAGAATACCCACATAGGGAAAATAGTACAAGAATATGTAGCTGATGCAAGACGCCCCACGACCCGAGAGTGATAGGTATAGATAACTCAATTAGAGATACTATAGGAGATCCCACAACTCGAGATCATACGTTTGGAGTAGGATCTCTATATTACAAGAACTCCCTTTAGGGAGATGAACTAGCTACAAGATATATCATATAACACAATGTGACCAAAGTGTTCCATGCCTCTTTTAGAGTCTTTGCATCCTATGTGCCCAATCATGCTATCATGTACGCGAACAGATATCCAATACATTACCTTTTGTGCTCCTTTATTCCATTCTTCATATGCTCTTAGCTTGTCTCCAATCTTATTCATCTTTGGTAACTACGAAGCATTTTGGTTCTCTCCTTTGATGAACTTCCAATATCATTTTCCCATCAAGGTATTCTTCATTCTACATCTCCAAGCATGGAAGTTATTCTAGTACAACGTATTGCAAATAAGTAGACTCATTCCATCAACACTTGCCATTTATGCAGGAGTTTTCAACACTAAAAAAACACTAGAAGTAGAACCTCTGCTTGAATACTGTCACACTATGACGTGAGAGTTTTCTCTTAGAAAACCAGAGTTTTCATGTATGAATAGTACAAATAATCACTTGAAATTATGGATCTGGAATATTTGAGTCTTTCCAAACAAAACACACAATAGAATTTTGCTAAATAACTTGGTTTTTCCATGGGCCTCAACTTGTGGGCTCAAAATAGAGGTTGAGATGTATCCAAAAAAAACTCTAAGAAAAACAAGTGACCCTAAAAGAACAACTATCAAATGGTTTGACACCTTCTACCTTCACACCAATTTCATAGCAATCTAAGGTTGCTTGTGAAGTGCACGTTATGCACATCTTCTCATGTACTCTTCGCTGTCAACCTTCTCCATGAGCTCTCTACAACCAACCTAGCTCTAATACCATGTCGAGAGAAAGGAGATAAGGAAGAGAGCTTACTCACACACTCTCACACTCAAAGAGGAGCGCACATAGATTGAGGCAAAGAAGAATCATCTTCTTCTTTTTCTTCTTATTCTATTACATAAAGATAATATACAAGAATGACCTAATACAACAATACAATTGGTGCAATATATGAAGAATAGTACATAAGGAAACTCTTAATGTCCGCGAATGAGTGAGCTAGCAAGAAAAAAATGTGTCATCACTCTTGAAGATAAATTTAGTGAATTTCAATGAAGTATCCCTTACATATAATGGCATGACCACTATACATGTCAGAGAGATGAAAAAGCATTACATGTCATCTTGGATCATCATATGTTGAGCTTGATATCTCAACACCGATTGTTGATATTCTCGCTAAAGCACTTGAAGCAGAAAAGTTGAAGAAGTTTCGAAAGATCCTTGGATTGTAGGACATGATGTTCTGCTTGAAGCGGAGTGTTGAGTTATTAAGCTCAACATGTGATGATCGAGGATGACACATATCACTTTTCATTTCTATGAATGTATAGTGGTTATGCCGATATATGTTAGGGATACTTTATTGAGATTTACTACATTTATCTACGAAGAGTTATGGCACATTTATTTCTTGCCAGCTCACTCATTCATGAACATTATGTTTTTCCTTCTGTACTAATCTTTATATATTGTAGTGGTTGTGATTGTTGTATTAGGTCATTCTCCTATATTCTCTTTATGCAATAGAAGAAGAAGATCATTCTTCCTTGCTTCAATCTATGTGTGCTCCTCTCTCTTTGTATGTGAGAGTGTGTGAGAGCTATCTTCCTTATTGCCTTTCTCTTGACATGAAAAACATAGTAAGGTGTGGTAATAAGTAATGCAATACCAAATTCATTGCATTCATCATATGAGCAATTTAATTGGTCACACCTTGAGGTAACATACACATACAAACCAATCTAAGAGGCATATTTATAATGGTAATATCTCTACTTTCCACTAGCAATTGGAATTCATCATAGCCTAAATAAAGATCTCCCATAGAGTTTATTGCATTTCCTACAAATTCCTTTGCAAACTCGTCGATAATTGGTCCAATGCCAGCATTCCTTATGGTAACTTTATTGACTAGTTGAAGATCTTGGATAAAAAAAGGTTTTCCATTCTTCTTAGACATAGTAAACACATGTTTTGAGTACGGTGTAGATGAAGAATCAACATTATGAATATTGATATTATCTTTTATCAATCTCGTTAATTCACAAAGTATGCTCTACGCACAAGAATAAAATGCAGATTCCAAGCTATGTGATGCATTGTACAAATAATAATTGGTGTAATAATATTTGGATCTAAACAACCTATTTTGTGAGGATCAAAATGAAATCTTTACCATGCTTTCTTATGATCTTATCAAAATAATCTTTCTCTATAGAAAGAAGAGAGCAGCTAGCATCAATTATAGCTTTTTAAATTGTTTCATTAGTAAATTCATATCCAATTCCTGATCTATCATGAAGAACTGAATCATGACTTATTTTTAATCATTTCGTGACTAAATTTTGGAGCTTTCTTATCTATAGTCTTGTATTTCATATTTATGTTAGGCTCAAAAACATCAAAGTAATAATATTTTTGACGCCAATTGCACAAAATTGCATAGATTTCCATTGATGATAATGGCACAAGTTTTGCTAATGCTTGTTCTTTCTTCATGAAGGTTTCTATTTCCTCAATGATCACATCAACATAGGAAACATACTCGAGTACTCCACATATCATTTCATCTTCATCAATTAAACTATCATTTTAAGTTTTCTTTCTTGTTTTGTGATTATTATTTTCTTAATTCTAGAATATATAAATTGACTTTGCACAAACAAAATTTAACAAAACGAAAAAACAAAACAAAACTATTCAGGAACAAATGTATTAAAATGTGGGAATTCATGGATAAATGCATAAATGCACCATTGTTGAACCACATAATAGTGGAAGTTACTTGAACTCCTATTCAATGTGCATGAGAGAATATTTCCTCAATGGTTGCCAGTTCCTAGGATTATCAACACAAATGGTCATAAAAATACAAAATTTAAACCATCTCATGAACAAATTTATGCATAATCAAATTTCATCATCCATAACTTTGGTTTCCATATATTATTCATAAATAAATGGCTTACCTAGAATAATCGGTTATGAGAAATCTTCATGCAAAAAGGAGTAATGATCTTCCTTCACATCTTCAATACATAGAGGCATATTAGCATAGGGGCCTAAAAGATAACATGGAGCAATATTGGTAGCTTTCATACACCATCCATGCGCTCTATATATAGGCCACCTTCCTTCTTCATATAGTTCCCTAGAGACTACATTAGTTTGAGATCAAGAATCAATTTGAGCAACATATGGTTTGGGATTGTTTCAAATATTAACCATAGTCTCAATCGTTCCCCTTGCTCAATAGTTTTGAGAAAAATGGCTTTTAGGGATAGAATTACTTTGATATTTTTTTCCTTGGTCCTAAATAATTTCTTCTTCCAAAAATGTATTCCGTTTTATGTTTGTACACATGTACAAGCATCCCCTACTATGTGGAACATTTAGGTTGTGACATCATTAAAGATGGGGTGGTTTTCAAGTTCCTAGGTATCATGATGGGTTTCAATGTTTCCTTCCAACAAAGGTGGAATTGATTTCTTGATAGATTGAGGAATAAGATATTTTCTTGGTACCATTCTAATTCCTCCCTAGCTCATAGGACATTCTTGTTGAATCATTTCTTACTCCCTTCTATAACTTATTTTTTAGCTTGTTGGATTCCCTTCAGAAACGAATTGAATTAGATAATTGTCCTATCTAGGAGATTCTTTTTGGGAGGTAATGCTCAAATGAATAAAATCCCCAAAGTTGCTTGGACCACCTACTGTCTACCCAAGCTTGAGGGGGGTCTACTGATAGTTTGTGCTATCAAAATGTCTACTAACTTGTCTGCTAAATGGATCTATAGATCTTTGACTAATGTTCATGTATAGTCTTCCCTTTTGCA
This sequence comes from Ceratopteris richardii, assembly GCA_020310875.1. Classification (NCBI taxonomy): domain Eukaryota; kingdom Viridiplantae; phylum Streptophyta; class Polypodiopsida; order Polypodiales; family Pteridaceae; genus Ceratopteris; species Ceratopteris richardii. The sequence continues at coordinate 89,686,713 of CM035435.1, read as the reverse complement.
TAGGAACATTCATGGCTTCCATTTGAAAGGCTACAAAGCATGGAAATATAACTCTTTATGGGATATTATATTTTCCCTATAAATTTTTGGTCCAATTCAAAGCCCATTGTCTTGTAGATTCTAGAATATCTAGATGGAAGTTAAGAAGAATTTTTCTCCAAATGATAAGTTGGTAAACAATAGTGAGTGTTATATTCAGGAATCTCCTTGGTGTGGATGGTTGTCTCTCTGGAGTGGAACCTCTGAGTCCATTAAGGAACATAAATGCTTCAAAGATGGTTTCTAAAAATGGGAATATCTTATGGAGGATGGAGTACTGAAGCGTGACACATCTTTTAGATCTATGATTTATCTATCCTCTGCTTCTAAATAGGACGTGTGCATCCAAAATTTGCTCTTTGAGAGAAGATTAGAAAGCTACATCAAAAAGGAGTTAAAGCTTGCAGACATAGCTAAAGAAATGTGGATTTCCTTCAAGAAAAACAAAGTCTTTGTGGCCAAAATTATTGGAAAGCTCAACCACATATGGATAATCAATTGGTCCATGGTGCAATGGAAGTACAAATTTATGCGTTCAGGGCATTCCCATTGAATATAAATCACTCATTTTCACAATGGAAAATTATCCATATTGGATTGTGGCTTGGAAACAAAGTCAAGATGCTTAATATTAAGGAGGGGATCTGTTCTTTTTGTGATAGGGGAGGAGGATTCAACCTATCCATTTGTTGAATGCGATTATGCCAAGAGATTTTGGTAACCTTTCGAGTCATACCTCATTAAATTCAATCTAGGTTCTATAGGTCATCAGGAGATGATCCTTGGTACTTGCAAGAATATTAATGTTCATTTATGGCATATTTGGAGAGGGAATATACTCTTGCACATTTGGTTCAATAGAAGCTCTTTGAAAGAAACTTTATATAGATCCAGAATGATGTGTATGAGGTGTATCATAGATGTCCCTGAGGAGGATGTCCATATCTCTACCCTTGTGTATGGTATGCATTACACGAAATGGAGAGACTCTCTACCCTTCTCTATGATATGCATTACACCACACATCTCTTCTTCGATCACATCAATTTAAGCTTCTTGCACCAAATTCTCTTCAATATGAAATGGAGAGTCAAATGAATGTCTGAATAACTCAAAATAGTTGCAAAATTGATATTTTCTCCTTTTCATAATTAATAAAACTCATACCTTAATGGTTGTAAACTACTACTTAAGTGAACTCTAGTGATGATAGTATTGGGATGGATGAGTATAAAGTTTCTTCAAGTTAAAGCACGTCAGTTGATCATCATTGTGACCAAAGCAATCGTTGGTGATATTGATTGCACACGTGTGGACATCATTGGTGAAGGAGGTCATCCATCCCAATACTATCATCACTAGAGCTCACTTAAGTAGTAGTTTAAGCAACTAAGGTATGAATTTTATTGATTATCAAAAGGATAAAATATCAATTTCGCAACTATTTTGAGTGATTCATTCATTTGACTCTCCATTTCATATTGAAGAGAATTTGGCGCAAGAAGCTTAAATTGATGTGATCGAAGAAGAAATGTGTGGTGTTGGTACACTGAGCCACATGGCACATGTAGAGAGGCATTCACACAATCCATCAACTAAGGAGAGGAGGCATGAATCTTCTTCACACGATAGTCATAGGTAAAAAATGGAGCACATAGTGAGGAGTACACAGAGAGGCAAAAAATCGACCCGAGTGAAAGGCTATGGCACTGACAAGGCCCAAAGTACTACCGAACGAAGTCTCAAGCCCAAGCAATGCGCAACGAAGTCTCAAGCTATACCCATTGTTATATCCTAACATGAAAATCACATAGAGAGGTTTACATGCTTTTTAAAACTCGGATTGGGATGCGTACTATGACATTCATGTCTCGATAATCGATTTTCACCTCATGCTTGATGGCTCATGCCTATCTTGGTTGAGCAAGAAGCAACCTAGTGTGGCCATGTCTAGTTGTGAGGATCAATATAGAGCAGCTTTCAGAGCTATTGGTGAGTATGCTTCTAAGTATTATTACGAAAACTCCCGTACAGCTAATTAAATAGAGATTCAAAAAGGATTTTCACATAAATTTGTAGGAGTACATCTTTGCTTTAGCTTTCCTTCTGTACACCTCTTGGGCCTGGGTCCATGCGACACCTTTTTGTCGCCCTTGACTGCAGCTCATTATGAGGTAGTTCTAATGTCACTCTCGAGTATTTGTTGGTCCATGGCCATATCCTTGGAGCACCCAATGTTGGCATCAAGCACAACTCCTTCATCATCACATCACTTGCCACAAAATATCTCTCAAAGATGTGCATGTGATGGGTTCATAGCTGTCTTAGCCTCGGGAAACATGCAACTGTGACCTTTGATGTCAATGTTTCTCTCATATCAAAAAACATGTGCATGCAAATCGAGAACCCCACTTTCTTCAACTGTTTCTGTATGATCTGAAAAGAAAATATAGCATGTTTGATTTCAACAGAAGCACAAAAGATATTTCTTGTTTAAGGTCCAATCTCCATAGCTAAGATGATGTCCTCCATACAATCTCCATAGCTTGAAAACGAACAATGACACACATATGTTAACTTCATATGAGCAGTGAAAGACAAATCATAGTAGCTTTCTTCACATTGAGACATGATAGAACTAAAAGCTCAGAGAGCTACAGCTATGACGCCTTGGACAGAGAGAGATGTATGTGCAGAGAAAGTGAGCAAAATTTGATTTAATAGGAAAGAGTATTTATATACAAGGATATGCCTTGGGCGTTAAGTGAAGGTCAAGTAAGTAGATGGAAACGATAAGCTTACAAGACATATTACAGACATACGTGTGAGTTTACTTACAATTATCATTCTCATATGGTATATAGAGTGAAAGACACATGTGAATTATGTGGTTTCCTTGTTGAATAAAATATCTGAATGTATATAATATAGTACATTGACCACAAATGTGGGTTATCTATAGTACATTGACAAACACATGTGAGTAAAATAAAATATAGTACATTGACCCATTCATGTATGTAGAAGAAAATATAGTACATTGACCCACACATGTGGGTTATCTATAGTACATTGATAAACACATGTGATTAGAATAAAATATAGTACATTGACCCATTCATGTATGTAAAAGAAAATATAGTACATTGACCCACACATGTGCGTTATCTATAGTACATTGACAAACACTTGTGAGTAGAATAAAATATGATACATTGACCCATTCATGTATGTAAAAGAAAATATAGTACATTGACCCACACATGTGGGTTATCTATAGTACATTGACAAAGACATGTGAGTAAAATAAAATATAGTGCATTGACCCATTCATTAAAGAAAACATAGTACATTGACCCACACATGTGGGTTATCTATAGTACATTGACAAACACCTGTGAGTAGAATAAAATATAGTACATTGACCCATTCATGTATGTAAAAGAAAACATAGTACATTGACCCACACATGTGGGTTATCTATAGTACATTGACAAAGACATGTGAGTAAAATAAAATATAGTACATTGACCCATTCATTAAAGAAAATATAGTACATTGACCCACACATGTGGGTTATCTATAGTACATTGACAAACACCTGTGAGTAGAATAAAATATAGTACATTGACCCATTCATGTATGTAAAAGAAAACATAGTACATTGATCCACACATGTGGGTTATCTATAGTACATTGACAAACACATGTGAGTAAAATAAAATATAGTACATTGACCCATTCATGTATGTAAAATAAAATATAGTACATTGATCAACACATGTGGGTTATCTATAGTACATTGACAAACACCTGTGAGTAGAATATAAAGTACATTGTGCCTTTGAAAGTATATAAAGTAGAATACTATCAACATACATGTGAGTAGAATATAAAGTGCATTGCGCCTTTTCTCAAGTACATTGACAAACACATGTGAGTTATCTATTTTGCGTCTCAAAATAAAAAATTTGAAAGAACTTCCAAGAGAAATATTTTATTGGAAATGTTCTTTTTGTATCTCTAATCTTGTCGCCTTGCATGAACGAAAGGTGCGCACTAGAAAGAAACTCAATTAGGAAAATTTGGAGATGATGATTGGGTTAACTGCAATCACTCATCTTTCCACATTCAGTTGCATGACCTTCTAGTAATAAATCTTTTTGTCACATTTGGTGAGCACCTAGTCCCATAGTTGGCTCAAAAAAAAATCTAAAAGCATAACGGTATTTTACACACACATCGTTATCCAAATATATCAAGAAATACAAGTCCAAAAAATGGATCAGACCTAGTTGAAGTCCACTATAAATTTTCTACAAGCCAACATTTTCCAGGAAAGGAAGACATTCAAAACTTGATGATCCATGTTGAGATTTCACACTATAACAAGAGAGCTAGTGAGAGAGCAAGAGAAAAAGTCTCTCTCCCCCTCCCTCATGCGCAAGAGAGTAACACCCAACGCCATAATTTATGCCTCGACTACGTCCATGGAGGTTATCTCTGTGTGCTATGGAGGTTGCCTTGTGAGACCGATAGCAAAAGGAACTGTTTTTCAAGAGTAATGGCTATAGAGAATTCTTATAGAGTACAATAAAGGGGCCCTTGGGCATCACACTTCGACATCGTTTGGAGTGTTGTAATGTCAGGGAAGAAGGTTATGATAAATCAACAGATGAGAGAAAGATTCCTGATATTTTGTTTTTTAAATAAAGGAAGTTCTGCCTAGGCCTACTCTCCCGGATTTGAATTAATTAAAAGAAAAGTACAAGAGTAGGGGACTATTGCCCACGGGATCCCCCATAATCCCATAGAGCGAGGGTAGCTTTTACAGAGTTTAGATGGCATTACACAAAAGGTAAATCACCCTCTCATCACCCGTTTGCGGGGCCCACATGGGTTTAAGCTTGTTGTTGATCAAAATGAGCACTCGATGAAGCCTAAAGGGGGGGATTTCTTACAATTACCGATCCTTTTGCCAAGGAGGAACATTGATTTCTCAATCGGCCACTCTTTTGGGGAGTCACCAAAGTTACAAGCACATCTTTCCCGCCAGAACTTCCATAGGACGTTCTCTCTAATGGCGTTCCAGAGAGCTGTAAAGCAACCGATCGCTTCCCCTAGCAGAGCATGCTTCCAACTGATATGTTTCTAAAGCCCAATTTTCTTTCCGAGCCTTCATGGAAGACCTTGCAAAGTTTACATGAAGTTGCGAGGTTTATCAAAGATTCCTGATATTCTTATCCTGAATGAAGCTCCCATTGATTGAGTCATGTCTTTATTTTTCACATCTCTTCATTGTTATTGCGACAATTCATATTTCACACGTGTCCAAGGGGATGGATTGATAATATCGATTAATTATGGGAATACTGCATACTCATTTACAACTAGAGGATCCATGGTTCATCTTCAGGTCCAGGAGTACTCTTTACATCCATACTAAAAGATTTGGAGGAGATATGGTTAGGGGAAATGTTACACACATGAACTTTAGTGCATATACTATTATAAGATGTTGGGAAAACTCCACAAATGGAACAGAAAGAGGAGCATTTGGCTTTGTCAAAAGTAGTTTTGACACTTATTAGGTGTAATACTGAGTGAGTTCCCATTTTGTGAGACAGAAAAGTAGGTGAATTGAGTAAGGGATTTCAGGGGAAACCATATTTATGTGTAGTATGGTGTATGGAGTCTTAACTAAATTGAAGAAATCCCATGAATTATTCAATAGAAGGGGAGTCTAGCCTCCTCAAAGTACTCCCTCCCACCGTTTTAACTCAGCTTATTTCACAGATGGTAGGTTTATACATGCCAACAACTTTCTGGCCATATCTCTCTCATCCGATGTTCATTTTTAATACGTGACAGCTCATTTTTATATAAAGGAAGTTCGGCAATAGCCTACTCTGCCGGACTTGAATTAAATTTAGAAACAAAGGTACAATAGAAGGGGACTAGTGCCCACGGGACCCCCCAAATCCCACAAAGCAGGGGAAGCTTGAATAAATCCTATGTTGCATTACAGAGAAGGTTAATCACCCTCTCATCGCCCTCATGCGGGGCCCACTTGGGTTTGAGCTTGTTGTTGATCAAAAGGAGGACTTGATGGTGCCTGAAGGGGGGGGATTTCTTACTGTTAACAATCCTTTTGCCAAGGAGGAATAGTGATTTCTCAATCGACCACTCCCTGGGGGGATCGCCGAAGTTGAGAGCACACCTCTCCCGCCATATTTTCCACAGGACTTCCCCTCTGATGGCGTTCCAGAGTGTCGCAGAGCAGCCGATCGCTTCTCCCAAAAGGACTTGTTTCCAACTAAGCTGTTTTTGAAGTCTGATTTTCATTCCAACCGTCTGCCAGATTCTGTAGGAGTTGGGGCAAGTAAGGAAGATGTGTGGGACATCTTCGATAGCCCGGTGGCAGCGTTTGCACCAAGGAGGGATCCCACAAAGTTTGCTAGCCTTATGGTTGGTCCAAATTCCTCGATGAAGAATTTGCCATAAGAGGACAGACTTCTTAATCTCTATAAGGGGGTGCCAGATACCCATGAATTTCATGTCCCACCGAAGCCGCGTCCAAGACAGGCACCACTTCTTGTTGAGGTTGATCTGGTGGTCAGCCGTTTCTTTGATGTTCGGGATTTTGAGTAGGCTATTCCCATTGTGCCATTTGAGACCCAGTGAGTTCGGTGTGTCGTGTCCCATGAGAAGGCGAGTCTTGTGACGATCCCATGTGAGGCATCTGCTTTGCAAAGTGTTCCATTCTTCGTAGGAGATGTTTATGCAAGGGTCAATATCCTCGAAGTTGATCCAGCTGTTGGTGTCATGTTTCCAGAGGTGTTTCCATTTTTTGAATCCTTTGTTCCATAACTTCTTGGCATTTTGAATGTTCCACGACTCCACACTCCGGATGCCATGTATCGGAAACCAGATAGAGTCGTTTTGTCTGATTCCGGCCGCCCACTTCCAGTCCTCACTAATTCTTGTGAAGCTTTTGACTTTATTCCAGCCCTTCCAAAGGGAGCACACGAGATTGGAGCCTTTCGGGAAGACGGGGATCGGGGAGAATAGCAGGGTCATGATGTCAAGATTCTTCCAGTTTGGGAACCCCATGAGAGCCAACTCATTCTTGTTTTTGAAGATCAGCTTGGCCCACAAGGCCTCCCTATTGCACCAAGCCTTAATCATCCATTTGGCTGCCAATTTGTTAGCCATACACCCAATGTCCAGGATACCAAGCCCCCCGCTATCTCTAGGGCTAGTGCAGATGGCCCATTTGATTTTAGGCACCCCCCTTCTGTTATGATCGCCCGTCCAAAGAAAGTTTCTACAAATACTATTCAGTTTGGACAGGCCTTGCTCATTCGGTCTCGAACAAGAAAGGAAATAGATGGTAGAAGAGAGGAGGAACGTGTTGATAACCATCGCACGCCCAGCGAGACTGATTTGCATACCTCTCCAATAGTTAAGCTTGTTTTCGAGTTTGGCCAACACCCAGTTCCATCGCTGCTCCATAGAGACGCCAAACCCCAAGGGGATTCCGAGAAGTCGAAAGATTTGGCCCTGCGGAATGATTTGACAGCCATGATCAATGAGAAGGCCAGGATGATGTCCCACAATAGCCCTAAAGGCGGTCTTAGAGTGGTTGATTTTGGATCCAGAGGCTTCACAAAAGGTAGCAAGAAACCTCCAGAAAGTTTCCAGGCTGTTATTATCATTGTGAACGAACGCGTTCATATCATCGACAAATAGTCTCATGATGATTTGACTGTGGTCGTGAGGCAGCCGGAGGCCTTTGATATTGCCAGCCTCCACATGATGTGCCACAAGTCTGCTCAGTCCCTCAGTGGCGATGGCAAAAAGAAGGGGGGCCAGAGGGCACCCTTGTCTAATAGATCTTCTAAGTTGGATCGCCTTCGAAAGTTTGCCGTTAACGTTAATTTGGGTCGTTGCGTTTCCGAGAAGGGTCGCGATCATCTTGGTGAATTTCTGACTACATCCGAGATCTTGGAGAGACTGCAGAATATAGTCCCATTCTAGCCTGTCGTAGGCTTTGTCAAAGTCGATCTTGAGGAAAACCACATCTTGATTAGACTCATTTGCAAATTGGATACCTTCCCAAATATCCATAATGGTTTCCAGGATAGACCTGCCTTTGATGAAACCTTTTTGGTCCTCACTAAGCCAAGATCTCAGGTGGCACGAGATTCTGTTGGCAATGACTTTGGCGATGATCTTGTATCCTGTTTGGAGCATCGTAATAGGCCGCCAGTTCTCGATTCTGTTCTTTTCCCCCTTCTTGTGTATCAACTTGATAATTCCATTATTTAGACAAGAAGGAAGAGCACCAAACTTTAGCGCTTCTTGCCAAACCATCCGAAGAGGGGTGGCAACCACCAGCTTGAAGGATTTAAAGAACTCGTTAGTGAGTCCGTCGGGTCCCGGGCTTTTACCGAGAGGGAGGGCATCAATGACCTCAATGATTTCTGATTCAGAGATAGGGGCATGAAGCAGGGAGTGGAGGTTGGGTGGTATCCTCCGGGGGGAAACCCTAGAAATGGCAGCCATACAGTCCCTTCTATGGTGGGAGAGGGGGTTCGAGGTTCCCAGGAGTCTCGTGAAGTGCCCTTCGATGATGCCAAAATTATCTTCTTCCGAGTTGCATACATTGCCATGTGGATCTAGCAGTAGGGGGATCGATTCTCTGTTGTGTTTCCTTTTAAGGATACGGCACATCTCTTTGGTGGGTTTGTCGGCTTTGCCAGCCCACCACTCCTTGAAGAAAATTTGCAAGTTTTTCCTTTGTATTTCTTCCTCGTATCTCAACACCGCTCTGATTTTTCGGAGACCTTTCTGGGCTTGGGGTTTTCCTTTGTTCACTTCCTCCTCGAGCCGCCAGAGTCTGTGGTAAAGAGCTTCCCTACGAGCCCGCCGCACAGTCTCCAGCATCTTCTTAGTTCTGATCATGATCTTCCGAGACTTGTCGACCGCACTTCTCCAGCACTTGGCTGGGGCCAAGCCAGAGGCGAACGCCACCTTCCACACATCGGCAATTTCTTGATGGACGGAGGGGAGAGAGAAGGTGGTTGCGTTGGCATGGAACCACGGAGCCTTGCGGATCTTGTTGGAAGGTTGAAAAGTGATAACGATCGGGTAGTGATCAGAGATAGTGAGGTCAGTGCGTTGCGTGATGGCAGGGTGGCCCCACTGATGAGTAAAACTCTGAGAGATGTAGCATCTGTCGAGTCTAGCTTTCCTCAGGTCCTCGCCCGCTTGGAGATTCGACCAAGAAAAGCCATTCGAGTCTTTGAATTCAACCAAATCCAAGTGAAGTTTGGTCATGTCCCACGTTTCTTTCTCCCGACTGTCGATGACCCTGCCCTTGCCCATCCATCTGTCCATAGGGTCCTCCACCATGTTGAAGTCTCCACATATAAGCACGTTGTGGGGAAGCGAGTCTAAGGAGGCCCAAGTGTTCAGTCTCTCCAAATCCCCGTTAGGGGCGTACAAAGAAACCATAGTAACACAAAGAGGAGCACCCAAAAGAAACAGCAATCCAACGGTGACTTACATCTTCAATGGAGTTTTCAAGCTTTTCAAACCAGAGTTGTTTAACACCGATAGCCGTTCCTCCAGACCCCCGCTGGTGCTTCGTTGGGATCCACACATGGGCCGAGGAGACCTGTCTGAGCCGTTTCTGGAGGTCTTCTCCGTCAATTTTAATCTCTTGAATACATATAAAGTCTGGGTTTAAGCTAATGTCGCGAAGCCATTGACCAATGATGGACGCTCTTGAGGGGTCGGTTAGCCCTCTAGCATTTAGCGAGATGACAATCATTTTTGTATTGATCCCTCTTTGCGGGAGGGATCTTTGTCCTTTCTTCTCTTGGCTTCATCTTTCTTTTTCGCTGGGATCTGATCCCGACTTAGAAATCGGTTCTTGTGGGGGCTTTTCCAGGGTAACTCCATAGGCTGTTTTCCTTTGCGGGATGCCCCTTGCTGGGGAGACTTGGGCCCCGTGCTCGGCACCGTTTCCGGGATCGTCGATCCAATGATGGAACTTTCACTATCCATGTTGTCTTCGTTACTATTGGTGAAACCATCTTCTTTGCTTGTAGTGTAGCCCTCCTGGGGGGTTTCTTTATTGTCAGGGATCTCTAGGGCTTTGTCGTAGGTGTCTACCTCAAGTAGCTTCCCACCTGGGTAGTCAAGCTCATTGATCTCCTTTCCTAGATTGCAATACAAATTGCTATAGGGGGTAAGTGGCAGGTTGTTTCTCTCACCGTTGGCCCTAGGGCTTCTTTTCCTTCTTCTTCTAGCTTCAATAAAGCCATCAGCATCAGCTTGTGGATTAAGGAGGCCCTTGCCTTCCCCTTCCTTGGTCGAGTGGGTCAAATCGCCAATGTTGTCTTGAGCAGTTTTGGAGGCTTCTTGAGATCGCTTGCTTTTTTGCCTGAAAGGGCAATCTTTAATCCTGTGACCTTGTTGGCCACAACGAAAGCACGCGTTGGGAAGGTTTTTGTAGCTGACGTCCTGCTCCCATACATCTCCTTCGCCCATGTCCACTTTGATCATTGATGGAAGCGGCGAACTGAGGTCGGCCTCGACACAGATTTGGGGGTGCCACCTAGCATTGAACGAGTGTCTTGCACCTTCATAGATGAGACCACCAATGTCTTCGCGTGAAGCCAGCGGCTTGCCGATAGGAGAGACAATGTCCCACACAAAGTTGTACAAGAAGTAAGGAAGGTTAGGTACCGAAGCGATTTCGATTTGTCGGGAGTAAAGTCCGGGGACCATCTGAATAGGCACAGGGTCGCCCGACCGAACTGCCAGGTGCCAACGCTTAGGGCTTGGAACGCCATCTCTTCATTTTCAAAGACTAGCAACATGTGGCTCATTGGTAAGAACTGACATTTGCTAACAATTAGTCCTCGAGGGAACCACTCTTTTCGAAGCCATTGTCGTACAGTTTCGAGCGGGAGCCTAGGGCCAAACACTTGGCCGACGAGGCAAACTTTCTTGAGCTCCTCCTGAGCTGACAGAACTGCGGGTCTACTGAGGGATACAATGGGGGATTCAACACTTTCGGATGCCCCGGGGGCGGCACACGACCCCCCCTCCAGCAGAGCGGCCAGGATATCGGTCTCCCCAGGGGGAGGGGCCCGATTACTTTTCACGAGAGAGGATGAAGCCACATCCATGGCCAAAAGGAACTTGCACCACTTTTACTTTTCAATACCCAAAAGCAAATCCCTCCAACAAGGAGAGAAAACTGACCACAAACAAGGAAGACATAGGTCCCCCTTCCGATCACATCGAAGCCTAACACTCCTTTTTTTAAAGGGAAAGACTATAAGACTTTGAAGAAGGTCACCGCAATTTTCCTTTTTAACTTTTTAGAATCTTCCAGATGGGAGGCGAAAGATTGCCACGCGCAGACGCACTCCAATTCATTCGGAGTTTGGTTCTGGTTTGTAATGTCTTCAAAGTCGTACGAGTTGACTTGTCTTCTTGAAGTGGCGACCGTTGCTTTTGGAGCTACTGCCTTCTAATTCCCTTTTTTTTCTTTTTTGTTTTAAATTACTGCGCCATATGAGCCTCCATCACCACGTGGCCAACACGATGCACATCTGAGGGGCCAGGCGACAAGGCCGTTGTGAGAGGCACGCGCCCAGGAGCAAACACGACGGCGCACGGTCGCGAGGCACAGATGTGATGGTCCGCCTGACAGGCATCCGACGATCACGCTGCACCTAGAACGGCGGGAAGAGAAACCGCCAATCTAAACCGCCGTCCCGCGATAGATGCTCCGGCGATTGCTTCCCCACCCGCGACACTCGGGCTCCGGCGACACTCCGAAAGCTTCCCCGCCCGCGACACCTGCGCTCCGGCGACACACCGCAAGCTTCCCCGCGACACACGGGCAACGACAATAGAAGGGATACACCGATTGCTTCCCCACCCGTGACACTTGGGCTCCGGCGACACTTCGAAAGCCCCCCCGCCCGCGACACCCGCGCTCCGGCGACACGCCGCTAGCTTCCCCGCGACACACGGGCAACGGCAGAAGATGGGATACACCGATTGCTTCCCCACCCGCGACACTTGGGCTCCGGCGACACACCGCTAGCTTCCCCGTGACACACGGGCACCGGCGACACACTGCCTCCCGCGACAGAGAGCCTTCACCTCTCCGAAGCGCTTACGACCTCAGTGTTGGCACTGTTCAGCCGTAGCAGCGCCACAAGCTCGACGTGAAATCTGATCTTCCTCCGCAGGTTCCTTTTCACTTCCATCGCTCGTCCATGTTCCAAGAGAGCCTTCACCTCTCCGAAGCGCTTACGACCTCAGTGTTGGCACTGTTCCGTGACAGCTCATTTTGAAGAGCAAGATGAGTAGTCTGCATTAATGATGTTGGTTTATGGTGGAACAATGGGTTTCTTGGTTTTTAAAGTATGCTGATGTCAATTGAATATGTCAAAATTGATTTTTCCCCCCCGGAAAGGAATGGAGCAGTAAGCATCTAAGTGCTTAGACCCATAATATGTATCATTTATAGTTCATAAAAGTAGGAAAATCCTACTCGACTTTGTAATTGTACATTTTTCACACGTTGATGCCTTAAGAATTGTATCTATAAATATACACTTATTAGTGCTTTTGTAACACGTTTGTGATGCTCCTTGAAGGAAAGCATTATTTTGTTATTGAGAGAAAAGAGGAGAAGTGAAGCAGTGAATGCACATGCATTTCAAGAATTGCAAGACCATGGGAAGATGACATGGATAAGCATTGGGGAGGTGAAAGCATGGCAATGTCAACACTATTAAGGCTTACATGCAGCTTTCTTACCTATCACTTATTACTTGCTCCATTAACTCATTGTACACTGGGTCAATCATGGGTACTTGCTCCTCAGATTTTGCATTCATGCATGTTCAGATTCCATCACTATTCAGTAGTATGTGGTAGTCTTTGAATGTTAACTGTGGGAAAACACTAAATCTCCATTACATAGGTAAGCATAGTGGTACAGAGTGGCATACTCGAGAGCATGATGCCACACGTTAAGACATAATTTTTTGTATAGTGATTAACAATGAACTACATATATATTTCATATGTGCCCATTCATAGCTCATTTCGTGGATTATAGAGTTCATATGGCTAGGTGGGCATAAGCAATAATTTTTCCAACACACCCCCTTGCTGTGAAATGTCAGAAAAAGAGATGGTGGAGATTTATTCATGAAATCTACTCTATATGCATAATGCATTACATCATCACATGCAAGATGATAGATAGTCTAATTGAACATCTCATGAATTTGAACAATAGAATTTGCTCTTTAATCAAGTTGGATTTCTATACTTCTTCAATCATTCTATTTCTTCCCCTCCATCATCTTCAAATGCAAAAACTATGTGAGTACGTTTCTAGTACCAAATGGTTCGTAAAGGAGATACAACAACATCACTGAAATAGGATCATAACATAGAATGGCATCATCTATGGAGAGGATAAGGAAAATGAGTTGCATGAAGCACTAGTTACTAGGTTGCAGGTGAGGTAGGATTGCAGAAAGGATATGTTCGATTGCCAGTCTGGTACATATCTTTGTATGGGCAGATAGAGCTTCAATTTGGAGGTTCTTTCTATCATAGACTCATTGCAAGTTTTTTTGGGTAAGGCACTTGTTCATATTAGTAAAGGGTTGAAGGATTGTTTGTAGGGTTCATGGGTGAAATTTTCTCTTCCAAAGATTCACTTAGAAAACTAAACCACAATAATGTAGTACCTCAAAATAAATGGAAAGGATGATTATATTGAAATGATTCCTGACCACAACAGGATTGATTCGTGTAGTGATCAAGGAAAATCTTTGCCTCCATGGGCTAATGTCATGGATTATAGTTAGGCAGACATAGTCATTATTTTTTCCAGCATCAAAATGCATGTTTCTTCCTCTAATCTATTATGCATGTTCTATTACATGTGCATAGTACTACCATATCTAAAGGTCATTGACTATAGCTTCTTGTGTTAGACAAAAGAGGAGTTCCACTAAAAGTATGGCCTTTTTCTTACTAACATTGACCTGCTGATCATATCAGAGAGATCCATCAGTGAATTAAACCATCTATTTATCTTTGAGGCCACAAGAGTAAGGGGAAAAGTAAAACTTAAGCATGTAAGGCCCGAGATGTTTGATGTAGTCATGGTCTTACATTAAAAGGTCTACCAAGAGATACCAATAAACTTTGATCTCACTATACTCTTTGCTAGAGGGTTCGCTTATGAGTTTTGCATGACATCAAAGAAGTCTCCAAACAACTCAATGTACAAAGTTGCCTGGGCTATTGCAATGGAGGTTTTTTGTGGAAAGATGCAAGAAAATAAGAACATTACCACAAAAAATGGAAAGTTTTTTACTATGCGATCAATGGGGATGTGGAAAACACAAAATTAAGTATCATGAAACCATTGCATGAAATAAAAACAATACAAAATTCATGATATGGGTCAGACTCTTTGAGTATTAGTGTGATTAATGTGCAAGGTGATGGATTGTTGGCAACATTCCATGAAAAATGGAGAGGGAAAAAGGAAACTTTTCTAGCATCCATAGAGATTTGGATATGGAAATAATAGCCAAGGAAATTGATTCAAAAGTTATAGAGGAGGTGGAGGAGACAAGGAAGAAGCTAGAAAGTGCTAGAACTAAACTAAACCTTGAAGCATATTTAGATGAAGGTAGAAAAGTGAAACTGGAGACACAAATATAGTTTTTTTGAGTGAACCTAGAACTTCTTGGAATTGATGAGAATGCAGAAGATATAGTGCCTATAGTACAAGTACATTGTGGATTGAGTTATTTTTTTTTTTGTATTGAGTTTTATCAAGGATTCTTGTGATTTTCATGTAGGTTCAGTATGATGAGCATATGTGATTAGTAGATCAACTCACTAGGCAGCAAGATTTTGTCACCAGGCTTCAAACAATGTTTCAAACACGTGAGCTACCAAAAAAACTTGCCTATTTCTCCACTTGTGTACCCCACAACAATCAAATTTAGTGTATCATCCGCATGCTTAGCATGTGTTTTGAACATTGTAAACAATGTTGATTTCCTAGTACATTTGATGCTTTGTGGCCATACATATCACCACATATGTTTTGCAGCTATTTGCATAACAACAAATGTTTGTGTGGGTGAATGTTGCAATGAGATCCCCATTAGCCTCATGAAGAAAATCGCAACATGGTACAAATCATACAATGTAGGTCAAATCAAAACTGAAGAAGGTAATCTCATAATCTTAGGGCTTTGATGTAGCTAATAATTAGTTTTCTTTAAGCTATGATCTCTATGTATTAGCTAATGTTATTACTTTGATATCTTTCAGCTAACACTTCTATCTCTTAACTAATGGTATTTCTTAATATTATTTGACCAAATCAGTGTAGCTATTGTCAAGGGATCACTAGATTGTGCTCTCTGACTACAATAGAAAAAATTACAAAACAATACAATGATATGTAACTAATACACGAAGTCCCACAACCCGCGACTAATAGGTATGAATAACTCGACTAGACATTATACATGAGATCCCATTACCCAGGATTGTAAGTAGGAAACAAGATATCAAGATTACAAGAATTCCCTTTTGGGAGATGAACTAGATACAAGAAAGAACTCGACAAGATCTCATACTATGAGATTACAAGAGGACAAGGATAGATGTCGAAGATACAATACTAGACAAAACTAGAACAAGGAACAAGACAAGAACTGGAACTCGAACTGGAACTCGAACTTGGAGAGTACTTATTTGGTGGTCACAACTCCTTCAGCTCCCAAGACTGGTATTGGCAATACTGAGTATGTATGTGGCCAAGGCCTCCTTATAAAGAATTTAAAGGTCGGTTCCCAAGGGCATTTGTGAGTTGATGATATCATCAATGATGTCATCAATGTGAACAAGACCTTTGAATGTCAAAATTTAGCAAATAAACAGTCGATCTTAGGGTCTTCGCACGTTTCAAATGCAATGGAAGCATTGGTTTCTCTTAATTTTGAACAAATCATGAGATATAGGATTCAGATGGAATGTGAGGTTCAAGATGGTTTCCTTTGTCCATGAAATCACCTCCCCCTCAAGCAACGAGTTCCAGGAGGAGTCGTCATGTTCTCTAGTCTCAGATTCATTGGATTTCTCTTATGGAATTCTAGAACCTTGATTGGTGCTCTTTGAAGGTTTTCTGCAAGTTCCCAAGTACGATCATCGATTTCATACCCTTTATAATGAATAAGGTAATCCAATCTTCCTCAGGATATTCTCAAATCTAGGACATGCTCGACTTCAAATTCTTCATGATCATCAATTTCGATAGGTGGTGAAGGGCTAGGTCTCTCCCCCCTCAATGGTGAAACCTGATATGGTTCCAACATGGTTACATGGAAAACTGGATGTATTCTCATGGTACTTGGTAGCTAGAGCTTGAAGGTGAATGGATTAATCTTGGCCAAGATGGTGAATGGACCAAATCTTTGATTATCTAACTTTGCACACGGCCTTTAAGTTTGCAAATTGTTTCTGAGTAACCATACTTTATCCCCAATTTGATACGATGGATTCTAAACATGATGTTGATCTCCATAGTACTTATATTGTTCTTGAGCTTTATGGATCTCTTCCTTGAGTTCCTTGTGAATATCCATCAAGTACTGGGACTTTTCTTTGTAGTTGGGTTCTTGACATGATTTGAGAGTTGTATATCTGAGTTCTATCGTTTTATTCGCTCCAAAATGGCATGCTCCAAGGTTTTCATGACATTGTTGAAGTACTTGGATCATGGGCTTTCTTGGGGGGACATACAATAGGTTCTTATAGAGTAGTAAGCCATCCTTTTCCTGAAATTTGTTTACTTCTTGGACTTTTCCTTCTTGAGCTTTCTGTTGAACATTACAAAAAAATTCATCTTGTGGTAGATTCTCAAGGATCAAATGATTCAAGCCTGAATCTTCATGATTGCTTGAAGAGATAGTAGCTAAGTAGAGATGCTCATGCTTGAGTAATACACTTTCTTGTTGATCAAAGGCTTCTTCATCCTTCTTTGGTGAAAGGTAAGAACTTCTAGGTAGGGCATCTGACTCACATTGTTGACGTCCTTGACGGTATGTGATGACAAAGTCGAATCTGGATAAAAGGTTACTCCATCAAGATTGCCTTCTACTGAGGATCTGGGTGGTCATAAAATACTCTAAGCTCTTGTGATCTGTATACACAATAACTTTGTGAGTTGATCCTTCTAGATGATGATGCCAGGTATCAAACATGTCTACTATGGCAAGAAGTTCCTTATCATGGACTTGATAAATAATTTTTGGAGGGGAAAATTTCCTTGAATGATATGCAACTAGATATAGGTTTCCATCATCTTCATATTGGGATAGAATGGCCCCTAGGGCAAAGTCTGATGCATCTATTTCTAGGAAGAAGGGTTTGCTGGATTCTAGATAAACTAAAATTTGGGCAGTAATGAATGTTGATTTCAAGGTCTGAAAGGCTTTTTCTACTTTTTCGATCCCTAGAAATTTTGAGTTTCGTGTAAGCTTGGTAAGAGGTGTTAGACGTTGGAACCTAGTTACATCTATTTGGAAGCGAAGCTCCAAAAGAAATGTTGAGAATCGGAGGTAGAAGCGAAAAGCAAGTCTAAAGTGGAAGAAATGATGGTGAAGGCTGAATTGAAGAGATAAGATCCGATCGAAAAAGAAAAATCCAACAATTTACTAGCCAATTATGCGTGTGTGATTGGGGAGCACTTTTCGATTAGAGAGACATCAAGATGAAGGATATTTGAGAGAGGATCATGTGGACAAGTGGGAAGTTTTTCCAAAAAAGGTATTGACTGTGGGGTCAGAGCTACGAGATGGTGTGCGAGAAAGCATCAAATCGGTACTCAGGAATTTTAGTAAGGCCTTTGCGTGGTCATACAATGGTCTAAGAGGGATCGATCCTCAGATTCTTTTGCATTATATAGACTTGAAAGAAGGGACCTGACTAATATGTCAAAGACTTAGACGCACAAATCTAGCCTACTCAAAATTGATCAAAATTGAATTAACCAAGTTGTTGGAAGTAGGATTCATATACCCCATTGCATTCAGTGAATGGGTATCACCGATTGTGGTTGTCCCAAAAAAAACAATAAAATTCACTTTTGCATAGACTACCCGAAGTTGAATGAGCGGACAAAGAAAGACCACTTTCCTTTGCCATTTACGAACCAAATCTTGGATAGAGTGGCTAGTCAAAAATTGTACTCCTTTCTAGACAGCTTCAATGGATACAATCAAGTTCAAATCTACAAAGAAGATGAGCCAAAAACTACTTTCACCATAGAGTGGGGTACATATGCATATCATGTCATGCCATTGGGGCTATGTAATGCAGCTACGTTTCAAAGAGCAATGACTGTAGCACACCAAGATTATTTGCAAGTCTAGATGGAGATATTCCTCGATGACTTTGCCATCCAAGGAGACTATGAGAATAAGATGGAAAGTTTGAGCCCATAAAAGTCACATTGGTCAAAGTCAACCACAATCAAGGTTAAAGGGTCAAAGTCAACATGTTCAAGGTCAAGGTTAACATGGGAAAATTCAAAGTGTTCGGGTGTCAAAGTGCATAGGTAGTGCACAATTAATTGTTCACAAAGGTTATATCTTGCAAAACGTTGGTTGCAGGTTGCAAAGCATCTTTCTATAGTTTCTCTAAGGTTCAAAGTGTTTTAAAGTGTTTGGAACGTTTAGGAGAATCCTCTCTTAGGTGCACAATTGAAGAATTAAAAGGCAAACTATGAAGGTATGTGAAGCGGGAGCGTACGCAGAAAATGAAAGTATGGCACCCATTAAAAATTTTCTATTGTCCTACCAAAGTCACTAAAGGACAAAACAAGGATTTGTTGGCTGCTGCGCACACCTTGGAGACAATCTTGGGACATACAAAGGAGGCCAATCTTGATCGGGTGCGGGTTAACCTCATTGCCCAAATTGCACGTGATTAGTCGATCTTCCAGTACATAAAACTGTTGGGGCATGGACATATCTTTCAGTGGGGGGAGTAACTATTGATGATCAACAACATCCAAAACATGATCCGCCATTGGTTCCACTTTGTCAGTGAGAGGTACTACCGTACAAGCGGCCGTAGTCCAATTATCCATTATGGCTTGCAAGTTAACAATACCCAATGGTGACAAATCCTGGTTAGCATTTAAAAAAGCTTCTTCTTCTTCATCCGAAAGGCCATCCAACATATGCACGGGTTCTGCCATGTAAGGTCCTGCATGTAAATCGCAGGGCCTCATATCATCCAAGGGTACAATATATTTTCGGTGATTGCTTTTAAAAATAAGTTCGTGTGCAAACCAATCCTATAACACTTTTGCTTGTTTTAGCTAGGGCCTCCCAAATAATAAATTGTAATCCAAGCTTGATTCGGGTAATTCCAAGAAAACAAAAGTCATTTTGAACACTTCTCTCTCTAAGGTAACAGGTATATCATGTACCAAACCCACTGGATGTACCCTGGATTGATCAACCATTCTTACAAAGAACTAGATGGGTTCAATCTAAGTCCATATTAACTTCTTATAGAGTCCGGTTGTAGCAATATTAACCCCTGAACCTCAATCACTTAATACTTGTGTAATTTTGTGGTTTTTATACCATACCGTGATTAAAGGAACAACATGATCCATCATAGAATCAATTTTTGGGCTGATGGTTGATGTAGCAGGTGTGCACGAAGATCTAGACTAATTTGTTACTGAAATTGTTGTCAAATACCAGGGACCAATGATAAAAGTTACCCCAACGAGATCGTAAGAGATGCTTTTGATAAAATATTCCACATAGAATCACAATTCCGCGTAGTCTGTTGGTGTAAATCACAAGCCTACACATTTGGCTTGGAAGATATCATGAATACTCTACATACATGAAGAATCATAAGAACATATGCTAGTGGTTAATTACCACTTTATCTCATTGTAAAAGTCAAATTGACTTAGAATCTTTTGTAATCACCTACCTAAGTGATTCCTGGAAATAGTAACTCACTTGATTGAGAAAATATCTCCAAGCATTTAGGAGCTTGATCATAGGGAGCCAAAAGTTTGAATTTGAATTCAAATTTTTAGTCATTTCCTATAAAAATGGATATGAAAAACTCGCGTGGAGATCACTTCACTTCCGAGCTTCATTCTACTGTAATTGAGTGTGTGTGTGAGGACTATACCATAGCCTACACCTCTCTACACCATTAGGCAATGTTATTCATGCCAATGGGATTGTACACAAGTGTTAATTTATAGATACATTTACATCATTCATCTTTGTGTTCTCTGCTAGTCTACTCAAAAGTCTGTCAACTTGTGAAGTGTATATCTCGGTCAATACTCCACCGAATTCAGTGATTCAAAGCTTGTTGGATTCAGCTTGAAGCCTACTACATGCTATTAGAAGTTGAAGACATTCTATTCAGCCAATTCAGAGAAATCTGCGTTGATATGCTCACTGGTCTATTTCTGCTACAGTCCTAAAAAATCAGGGGTATAGATTATCTTGCTAAATTGATTTCTCTTAGCATAGTCTATCTTTTTACATCATTGTTGCAGAGCTAAAGAGCGCACAAAGCAGAGAAAAAGACGGGCCCCAAAATTTTTCCGATTTGGACACACAACTTTTGTATCATAACCACTCTTGTATATATTTTCCGTTGTAAATGCACTAGAGGAGTCCTCTAGATGCATCCCCACAGAAGATTAGTGATTTACCCATGTACAATAGTAGGAAATTAGTCTTTTAGTGAATAAAGTGCCGGTCTCTTGTGTGAAAGGACCAAACTTAGAGCACTAGTATATAAGTCAAAAGTGACTCTTTGTAAAGGACTTTTTGTCATTGTGAAGAAGAAGCACTTCTGAATTTTCGAGTTTGCCTCTTTCCTGCTGATTTTGATCTTCATTTTGCTCTTGTATGTGTGTGTGATGCTTGAAATGCATGTGTAGGACTGTTGTCTACCCCTTCCCCTTTGTTTTGAGCTGCTGTAGTGCGTGCGTAAGCTAGGAGAAGCTGTGGCACGGGTGTTTGTGACTCCCGTAATTCACTGTTTTTGCCATAACTTGAAGTAGAGTGGTGAGAATTGAGTGAAACCACCACCATTGGATGCGTCTCGTCGAGAGCTTCGAAATGAGTACCCTATTGCCTATGTTCGGAGTTCTCGGCTGGGAGAAAATCTCAAAATACCAAAACTGCTTAAAAGAGGCTTGCGGCAACACTTTCAGTATTTCAGTAGGTGTGAGAGGTAGTAGTCTTTTCTCATGCGTGATTAGCTAAACCACTTCATTTTCCATCACGTGTGCACACGTCTTCATACACTTGGTAAGTCGCTCCTTAGGATTGACATTTAAATGTGTGTTAAAGATCCCACTATATGCACTTGTGTGGCAATTGAGGTATAGTCGCATTGGCACAAGTCCTTGAGTCTTCGTGGCTCAAGTACACACGTTTTTGGCGCCGTTGCCGGGGAGTCACTCTACCAAGGTGCCTTCGTGATAGTTATAGAGCGAGTGTGATCGAATCGTACTTGTAGACGCAAATTCATCCTTTGGCAAGTAGTCCATCAGTTCAGCACTTGTCACTTCTCATCTTCGAGGTGTGTATGATAAGTTTTAGGTTGAGGTTTAGGAGGAGGGAAGAGAAGGAGGAGTTAGGGTTAGGTTAGAAGGAGAGGAGAAGTGAGGAGAAGAGGAGTAGGAGTAGATCAAAATCCCCAAAAATCACCAAAAAATTTCCAAAATTTCAAGTTCTGTCCAAAAAAAAATATAAAAACCAAAAAATTGATTCATTTGATACTTCACTGCTCACTGGTATCGTCTGCGACAGCGATCGGTATCGTGCGTGCAGTATCGTGTGCTTCAGACCTTTAGAGCTGGTGTGAGAGTTCAAAGAGCAAGCAAGGGTAGATAGAGGTAAGATTTTAACAAGAACATTCACCTAAAACTCTCTAAACTTGCACAAACAAATGATTAAAAGGTATGCGCAGTATCGGGAGGGGGAAAATTATTGAATGTTTGCATTTTTTGTGAGAGACAGAGGCCTAGGAGTGAGGAGAAGGGTGAGAGGTGCAAGGGGTTACAAAAATTTTCAAGATTGGAGACCTTTTGGCTTGAGTATCACGATCGGTTGAGTTTTGGTATCGCGATACCAAAATTCCCTTGTATCGCGACACTCGCCAGAGGTGTCGTATCGTTGGATATCAGTCTTGGTATCGCGACACTTTTTCGGTATCGCGACACTGAGTTGGTATCGCGATCGTGTCCGATCCCTGGTATCGTATCGTATGGTACTAACACTTGGTATCACGACACCATTGTGGTGTCGTATCGCCTAAGTTTTTAGTATCGCGACCTCACTTTACCGGGTGGTATCGTATCGCTTGATACATTGGTATCGCGACACTACTTTGGTATCGCGATCGTACCCTCCCCAAGTATCGTATCGTTGGTTACTTATCTTGGTATCGCGACACCGTAGTGGTATCGTGTCGCCAAGGTTGGTATCGCGATCGCGCTTATCGCGGTGGTATCGTATCGCATAGACCTCTGGTATCGTATCGTCGATCCTTGTCAGTGTCGTATCGCCATACTTCCCAGTGGAGTATCGCGACACTATATCTGATATCGTATCGTCGGTCTTTTTGAGATCGTATCGTGTCCCTTGTGAGATCGTATCGTGTCTTGAGAATTCTGATATCGCGACACCACTGTGGTATCGTATCGTCTGTTCATCAGGACAGTATCGCGACACTGTCATTAGTATCGTGTCGCCGAGATTTTCAGGTATCGTATCGTGCATAGTTGAGGTGTCGTATCGTTTGTTTTCCGGGATAGTATCGCGACACCAGATTGATATCGTATCGTCTGGGTGTCTGGTATCGTATCGCATAGACCTCTGGTATCGTATCGCGGTCAGTGCAGTATCGCCGAGAGCAGTATCGTCAGGAAGTGGTATCGCCCAGGTTGACCCCTTCTTTTGGCAGACAAATTGAGTCATTGGGAGAGCTACCCAAGGGGAATCTAAGAAGCATAAAGAGAGGCTTAGGAGAGTGAATGAACTTGAGGTCAGGAAGAGTTCTAAGTAGTCGAAGGAGTGTCGTCTCTTCAGTGGGAAGTGCAGCCCAAGCTAGCCATCACTCTATCTACGCTGAGACCTCTAGTGACTCGGAAGAGGGAGAAGTACCTATGGCTTCGGAAGACGTGCAAGGTCCCACACCAACTAGAAGCTTCATGACTACTGTGGAGGGGGACTACCGTACTACCCTGCAGTATGTGTCCACCAATGCCCAGGAGATTCCAATCTACCTGGACGGCTTAAATAGGTCTGTGGCCAGGATGGTAACTTCCCAGAATGCCACAATTGTACCCCGACCAGCTGTCAAATACGAAGGAGGTGCATATGTTGACAAAGTTGGCCACATCTACATTGTAACCGAATTCCCGGAAAGGATCAATGAAAGAGGGGAACTCTTAGACCCTGAAAACCTAGGAAGGACACAACCAGAAGAGTTTGTGACCACCCCTAGAGGCAGATCCCGAGTGTCACGTGTCTTGAGAGGTGACTTGATACCTCAAGACGACTATTTGTTAGAAGTCTATATGATTCACGGATCAAACTTATTGTTGCAAACCGATTCACCTGTTCCAGGGAGAGAAGAAAACCCCATGACATTCTATGAGCTGAAAGATCCGAATGACGAGACTAGACTCACATACCTGGATAAAGATCAAAGGAGGTATTGGCCTGTGAGTGTCTTAGACAGGTCTCGATTAAGATATATGGGTACACCTGTGTTTCCTCAGAGAGAGCAGGCAACAACCTCACAAAATCCATTTGGAAATCAAGAAGAAACAGAAAATATTGCATCAGGATAGACCAGCCATAGGAGCATACCTAATCATGCTCATGTACAATTTGCCACGCCAGGAACACAAGCACACTATCAGACCCAACCAGGGATAGGAAATCAGTACAGACCACCGGTAAGAACACAACCCCCGATAGGAGGACAGCCTGGAATGCCACCAATACGACTAGCTGTCCCTATTCTTCCTGTGATGCCCAGACCACCTGAACCGATTAGAAGGCTTAGGCCTATTCAAGTGGCAAAGTGTGTACGAAACCCTTATGATGGATCGAGAGAACCCTATGATCACATTGCAGAATTCAAACAAGTCCTAAGAGCGGAACAAGTGGACGACTTCTTTGTACAGTATGAGGCGTTTGGACTCACCCTCATAGGAACAGCTCTGACCTGGTTCCAACCCTTAGATCCCAATCAATTTGGAAACATGGAACAATTTTTTCAAGAATTTATAGGAGAATTCACTAAGAGAGGAATCAAACACAATTCATCTTCGTTAATTCACAGCTTCAAACAAAATCCTAATGAAACGGTGAAGACTGCTGCCAGAAGGTTCAACCAGTACGTGGATAGATGCCCAGTAACAGAGAGACCGACTCAACAAAAAATGATTTCACTATTTCTGGATGGGCTCACTAACGGAACCTTGAGAACGCTAGTGTACGTGAAAAGACTACAAACTTTGAGTGAGTGTCTTCAGGAGTGTATTGATTTGGAAGATAACTTGGCCGAGGACCTCAACAGCAAGTCCAGCCACACTAAATCGGACGATTCGAGGAGTACCATTTCTTCCAACTCAAGTCATGTGGAAGAGTTAGCAGAGCTATTAGCCAAGAAATTAGGGGCTCAAGGGCAAAGAGCTTATCAACACCCAGCTCAAAGATTGCCTATGCTACGGAGATGTAGCTTATGTGGAGGAGATCACCTCACTCACCTGTGTGTTCGAGGAGGGGGCAGTGCACAACCAGCTTATCCATACAACAGGCAGCAACAAGGGACTTCTTGGTACTGTCACATAGAATAGAAATACACTAATCACACTACTGAGAACTGTCCATTTAATAGGCAAACACACCCTTTCCAACCACCTCAGTATCGACCGTATGGATATCCACCTAGAGACCCGAACAGAGAGATCCCAAGATACAACCCTTATCCAACACAGACGGGAGTACCTAGACCAATTGAACAAATACCATACCCACCACCACAACCAGTGCTAGGACCCCAACCATCGCAACCTCAACAAGTAGTATCAGTAAAGTATGCGCAACCAGAAGAAAATCTAGAAAGAGCTATAGTACCAGCCACGACAATGACCCAGATAGAATCAACAAACCTTGGATACGAAACCCTACCAAGTGAGTACTATCCGTATGAAGCCTACATGATGGAATACGAACCGGCATATGAGACTACATACTATGGGTATGAAGGCTATGATCAGACTTATGGAGCAGAGACTTCCACTCTAATGTACACAGCTCCTAAGGCACAACAACCCATGAGACCACCCAGCAGACCACCAGTACAGAGAGGACCATGCTATAGATGTGGAGGAGACCATTTCATTAGAGAGTGCCCTCGACCATACAACCCTCCACCACCTAGAATCTGGGAAGGATATTGCAGTGATTGCGGAAAGGAACATCTTTTTAGGGATTGCCCTAAGAACCCTGTAAAAAACCAAGATTCGGCACCAATCAATGTAATAGAGGTCATAGAAGGATCTGGAAGTGATAAGGAGTACACCGTGCCATTAAAAGCTATCACTAGAGCCCAAGCAAAGCTACAAAAGGGAAAACCATCAGAAGAGATAGAGAAGAACAATGAAATGCTAGACTCTGAGACTCAGGTAGTCGAGGATTCTGAGATCCCACGGGAAAACTCACAACATCTCAGAGTACAAAAATGGAAAGAAAGACGGGAAAAACTCAAAGAAAAATGGGCAAAAAATAAGAGTCGGGACAGAAGGAAGCAAACAAAGGAACGGGAGGAACACAAAGAACAAAGAAAACCTAAAGAGACCCCCGAATCACAACGAATCCATACTGAACGAGAAAGGCCAGGATCGATCTTAGCGGACC
Source organism: Ceratopteris richardii (assembly GCA_020310875.1). NCBI lineage: Eukaryota > Viridiplantae > Streptophyta > Polypodiopsida > Polypodiales > Pteridaceae > Ceratopteris > Ceratopteris richardii. The sequence goes on along the minus strand of CM035435.1, from coordinate 89,660,590 downwards.
TAAAACTGGATGACTTGGATATGTGGTTAAAAGCATACCAAGCTAGAATCAAAATGGGACCGAACATAGAGCAACATGAAAAAATCTACCCTAAAGGGGAATTAGAAAAGGAAAGACTAGCCATATGCAGAAAACTCATAGAAGTAGCACAAACAACCCTAGAAAAGACTATCCCAACCCTACCAGAGACAAGGATTGCACAGGAACCTTATGAAGAATGCATCAAACCAAAGGATAAAGAACTTAGAAAAGAAGGTTCCCAAGGTGAACAAGAGACAGCACAAGATGGCCCTGTATCAGCCATACCAGACTTAGAAGCAGATTGGCCCAAGGACTTGTGGGATAGAATCAGAGAAGAGCAATGGAAGAAGAATGGTGTCGGTCCACCACCATTTGATGAAATAGATGTGGAAGACTGTCAACCCCATCCTAACCTCGAGGAAGTCTACGAGGAGGTCTCGAGACTCGATAGAGGTAGAGAGGAGACCGTAAGCATTTCAACATTGCCTAATTATATGGGAGAGTACGAAAGAGAATCAGTGATAATACGAGCACCCACGGTGCATGGAAAAGAAAAAGGAAAGGGAAAAGAAAGTTCGCATAACCTAACGGAACTAAAGAGAACCAAAGTGCAATGCCAATTGACGGTGGAAGAATTGCTTCGACTTAAACCCCAGTTATGGAAGCAATTGGCAGACCAATTAAAAACACGACCAAAGAATGGAGGATCAAAAGAAAAGGAAATGGAAAATAAGTCCACAATACAAGTTCCAGTCGATAAAGTAGGAGAGTTCAGTGAAGGGGATGAAGGGAATACCTGTTTACCTGTCATCTACAATGGGTACATGACCAAAGCTATCTTAGACACAGGAGCAGGGGTAGGAATTGCAACGAAGGAGATTTGGGAAAAGTGGGGAAGACCAGCCTTACGACCCACTCGTATGAAACTCCAATTAGCAGACGGTCATGTGGAGAGACCCCTAGGAATATTGGAAGGAATTAAGTTAACAACATGTGGAGTGGAATTTGAACACACACTAGCCATATGTAAATTCGAGAAAGCAAACAACTATGAGATGATATTAGGACGACCCTTCATGAGACAATTGCGGGTAGTACAGGATTGGGGCAGAGATTTATTATATCTCCAACATCAAGGAAACACCACCAAGATAAATTTGCACACATTCGCTTATCGGGATGTCCCTCCGTTACAATGGAATCCAGTCCACAAAGAAGAAGATGACCTATCCATTCACAGTGCTGGATCAAGTGATCAATCTTGGATGCACGAGGATGCCCAGTTGTGGATGTGCAAAGAAGCAAAGAAGGAGGAGTGTAAAAAACAAATGTGGCCAATAGGACACCCTAACTATCGATCGATAGAAGACCCCGATTACATGCCTAAAATTTTTTCAGATGAACTCTTCGAACCACATGGTTGGATCGAAATTCTAGCCACATTAGACGTGTGTGTGAATGAGGAAGTATTGACGATGAACGATTGTATAGACGAAGAAGGATATGATGTGAACCTCTACATGGTTGTCCTCCAAGAAGTAGAAGAAGGGGAAATTGAAGAGAAAGAGTGGAAAGAAGAGTACGAAAGCATAGAAATGGAACCAGAGTTTGATTCTGAGGAACAATATTTAAAAACTATGCAAAAAGAATCAAAAGAAAGACCAACAAAAGTCTTAGCAATCGAAACCATCCCAATAATGCATGAGCATAGAGAGGACACGAGTAAAGTGGAACCGGAACCAGACCTTTTCGAAGTTCCAGAAAATTTTAAAAGATACGAAGTGGAAGAAAGAAAAATAGCCACTCAAATGCCTAAACGAGAGGCCCGGGATGGAGAAGCCTATGACAACAAGGAACAAACCAAGAAAATTGTTGTAACGATAGAAGACGGAGAAGAAAGGTGCACATATATTGGGAAAGATGTATCGGAAGAGGAAGAAGAGGATCTCATACTACTCATCCGAGAATATCGAGATGTGTTTGCCTGGACGTACAAAGACCTCAAGGGTGTAGAACCCAGCATATGCGCCCATCGAATCCCTATGACATCAGATGCAAAACCTTCTAAACAACGCCCTTATACGTATAATGAAGTTTACGCAGCAAAAATAAAGGAAGAAATTGACAAACTACTAGCGGCAGGATTCATTTATGAGATTGAACACACAGAATGGGTATCGCCACTAGTAGTAGTGCCTAAGAAAAACGGAAAACTAAGGGTGTGTATCAACTTGAAAAAGGTAAATGCAGCAACTATACGTGATAGTTTCCCATTACCCATCACGGACCATCTTCTGGAAAGAGTTGCCGGCAAGGAGGTCTATAGCTTCTTGGATGGATTCTCTGGTTACAACCAAGTAGCTATTGCAACTAAGGACCAGCATAAAACCGCATTCACGACTGAATGGGGAGTCTATGCATTTAGAGTAATGCCTTTTGGGCTCACTAATGCGCCAGCCACCTTCCAACGACTGATGTGTCATGTATTCAAAGAATTTCTGAGAAAAAGTATGGAAGTATACGTAGACGACCTTTGTACATACTCAAACCAACGACCAGACCATATACCGGAACTGAGAAAAATATTCAATAAATGTAGACAGTACAGAGTTTGTTTGAACCCTGAGAAATGTGTCTTCATGGTGCGACAAGGAAAAATCCTAGGACATATCGTTTCAAAGAATGGAATATCCACGGACGAAGAAAAGATTAAAGTCATCTTAGAGTTACCAAGACCCAAGAATGCAAAGGAAGTACAAGCCTTTATGGGACACTGTGGATATTACCGTAGGTTTATTCACATGTATGCCATAATAGCTAAGCCTTTATATGGTCTATTGACTCAGTTCACTTGGACAGACGAGTGTGAGAAGGCCTTCAACGAGCTTAAGAAGCGGCTGAGTACAGCCCCAATTCTGAAATCACCCAACTCGAGCAAGCCTTTTCATATTCATGTTGATGCTTCAAACTATGCCATTGGATGTATCCTAGCTCAACCGGCTGACGAAGGGAAGCTTGACCATCCAATCGCTTATGCGAGTAGACAATTAAACCAAGCAGAAAGAAATTATACGACTACTGAAAGGGAAGGCTTAGGAATGGTTTATGCAGTGAAGAAGTTTAGACACTACCTCTTAGCCAACAAATTCAAGTTCTTCATAGACCATCAGGCTTTGTTGTATTTAGTCAATAAGCCTTGCAACACGGGAAGATTGGTACGATGGTTCTTACTATTAATGGAGTTCGACTTTGAGGTAATAGTCAAAAAAGGAAACACACATGTAAGAGCAGATCACCTTTCAAGGCTAACGCATGGAGAACCACCTAGCGGAGTACCGGATGATTTACCAGATACGTATTTGTTTAATCTTGAAGTATGTCCGAAGTGGGCGGAACGACTAATTCCTATACTCACCCATGGCCCTCAACACCCAATAAATAAGGATAGCAAAAAAGAGATTCTTCAAACAAGAAATTTACAGATTGTTGCTGGAAGCATGTATTATAAGGAACCTAACGGTGTCTTATTAAGATGTGTCGAGGAGGACGAACAGAAGCAACTAATTCAGCAGGCACACGTAAACAAGTGGAAAACCCATCAAGGGATGCATGGAACAATTCGAGAATTAAAAAGGTTAGGCGTCTATTGGCCTGACATGCCAAAAGACGTTCACGATTATGTAATTAATTGTGCAGAATGCAAAGAGACTATCCCAGAGGATCACATGTCTTTACCTTTTTCGACCATAGCGCCTAATTGGAGTAAGACATTAGTACAATTCCTCAAAACGAAAGAGCACGAAATAGGAGCTAGCTTAGCAAGAAAGCGATCCCTAGAAGAAATGAGCAAGGATTATGTGATAATGGGAAAACAATTGTTTAGAAGAGGAAAAGACAATCAACTCAGATTGTGTGTGCATGAAGGAGAATATCTTCCCATATTAGAAATGGCACAGGCAGGAGCTGCTAGAGGACATTTTTCCGCAGACAGAATTGTTAAGATGATTCTCTTTGCAGGCTTGTGGTGGCCAACTCTACATATGGATGCGGAGACATACGTGAGAAGCTGCGAAACATGCCAGAGAGCGAAATATCCCATTCGAAGAGACGACATGCCTTTAAGACCCATGGTTTGTGCAAGAGCATTTACCAAGTGGGGTATTGATTTCATAGGACCTATCAATCCACCGGCAAAAGGATCACATGCGGAGTACATCATAGTAGCCACCGACTACTTAACCAAGTGGGTAGAAGCAAAAGCCACTAGAAAGAATGATGCTCAAACTACAGCAAAATTTCTCTTTGAGCATATTTTCACACGCTTTGGACTACCGATCGAGATTGTGAGTGATCGAGGAACGCATTTCCTAAACAAAGTCATTGAGTCGCTAATGAATGACTTTTTAGTGATTCATAAAAAATCAGCCCCATACCATCCTCAAGCTAATGGACAAGCTGAAAGTTCCAACAAGGTACTATGTACTGTATTGACAAAGATTGTCAATAATGGAAGGTCAGATTGGGACAAACAATTGCATCATGCAATTTGGGCATTCCGAGTTGCATATAAAACGGCCATTGGAACCACACCTTTCAATTTAGTGTATGGGCAAAATGCAATTTTGCCAATTGACTTCTTAGTACCTACATTGAAAGTGGCCCAGCAATATGAGTGGAACGGTCATGAATTGTCCCAGTAACTAGATCAAATTGAAAAGTTGCACGAGACTAGATTGCAAGCTGTAGCAGGCATTTATGCTGCTAAACGGAGACAGAAGGCATATTATGATGCACATATAAAAGACAAGGGACTCAAAGAAGGTGACTTAGTCCTAGTATACACCCTAAAACAACATGCAAAGAAGCTACAAAAACGCGGATATGGACCCTTGATTATAAATCGAATTTCTACTGGTGGTGCAGTCAATCTCGCCACACTAGACGGAGACATTCTCCCCAACTACATCAGTGGATGCAGAGTAAGACGATTCATGGAGCCCTTGACTGATCAAATGCTAGCGCGTCTGTTAGGTGCTCAAAATAGGAAAAAGGAAGAAGAGCGAATTAGAGAGGAAGCTCGACAGGAAGCACTAGAACGCATTAGGAAACGGAAAGAGTGGATCAGGCAAAGAGATGAACGCTATCTCCAAGGAGAAGAGCCCATCCCTATGGCAAACTATCAGGTCAAAAATCATGATACGACGGGTATGTGTAAAACGCAACCTTATCTAAACTTAGGGATTGGCAAGACAGAGTACAAATTGATAGATGCATTGATAGACTCAGGAGCAGGCCTTAGCTGCATGCGAAGGAGAATTGCAGAGGAGCTTCAATTAGAATTGAATCCCACGAAAGCCCAATTAATAGGAATTGGAGGTCACACCATAGAATGTATTGGAACCACGAATGTATCCCTCCACCTAGGAAATTCCTCCATGGAACAAAGAGTCCTAGTGTGTGAGGATGAAGATCTGGTAGAAGACTTCATTCTAGGACACGACTCGATCATTGAGACAGAAGCATGTATCCATCTAGCTCAAGGTTATATTTCGGCTACGATAGGGCATAAGGAGATTTTCAGCTTACTTGAAGTGAAACCATGTAACCAAACAATATTAAAGCCAAGATCAGAGGAGGTTCAAAAAACGACAGGAGAAAGTATCAACTATGCTCACCACTCAGAAAGCAAATGCATAGAAGCTGAAACTTCCATCCTAGCGACGTCCACAATAGAGTCGAAGTTATCCAATGCAATTGAGGAAAAGCCAACCCTTGAGGAGATGTGCTCTCCCACGCAGGCTCGAAACATCCAAGGATCGCACTATTGGCAACCAACAAGCAGATACGCGAACCAAGACCCACCCAAATATAAGTGGGTACGCAAGGATCAGATACAGAGTCAAAAAACATCCACACCCACTCTGAGGAAGGAAAAAGGTATCACCAAATCAGCTGCAAGGAACTACAGACGAAAAGAATCAGTGCAAGTATGGATTCCCAAGCCCTTGTTTGAAGCTCAAAGATCGCGACATCAGATATGGATCCCCAAAAAGGTCATACAAGCAGCTAAACAGGCTGTAAGGACAAAGGAGGAAATACACATCAGACAAGGCAAAAGTCAACAACACATAAGAGTCATCAGAGAAAATCGCAGAGCAATGCCAAATTCACTCGGGCAATGGATAAAGCAAAGGGAACACGAGCAGCTGTACGAATCGAGAAAACCAAGCGACCTCTCTCGGTGTTCTCAGAATGGATCTGGAAACCAAAGCTACCACAAGGAGCGGATGATCGAGGAGATAAAGCACCCGATTGCACTCATGTAGTATCTGATGCACCTCAAGTAAGCATGATAGGGCCGCATTACAGGGCCAAGCATTCGGCACAGGATGTACAGTATCAAACTAGTGGTGCACGATCTCCAAGTGAGACTAGATCTTAGCTTTAACCTGATAGGAATGGACATACTATGTACATAAACTGTGCTTCGGCTATACTAATGATTGTCTTCTTTCAGAAAAAAAAAATATACAAAGAGGCGGTAAGAGATCTCACTCATGCAATAATGGGGAAGGAGTGACGAGCGACCATAATCACAACAATACACTACATGGTCTCATAAAGGCCTTTCGAGCTAATGCACTTTTCCTTGTAAGTGCAGATGGCTTCTGAAGACTCTGAAGCTACAATCCAAGAAGAGGTCCAGGAATTTCCTCCCCAATGTCTTACGAAAGCAAAAGGACATTGGTTCAGAGATGAGCAGCCAGTTGAGGAATATCTATTCTTGGCCAACATAAAGATCATGGATACAGAGCATCACTTTCCGATCATGTCCCAGGACTTCAAAGTTTTACATGGACTGCCATCCACAATCGACATCATGAAGAAAGCAGGAATTCATAAGTATTTTGAACTACCTATCTATAAACCGGATTTCCAATGTTGTACACAAGTCATGAACACCCTACGACCAGCACTACATGATCCATTGACACCAGAAGCCAATGTGATAGATAAGAATGGAGAATGGGTGGTCATTCAATTTTCCCACGACTTAATCAAAGAAGCATTTGGATGGGAAAAGGATGGTGTCAACACGGTCAAGGAAGAGAGTCGTGGAGCAAAAACAAGAACTTTCGTTGACATCAATAGGGTGGACATCGAAGAGGAAGTCAGATTGATTCACCGACACTTCTGCTTCCCGAGCATGAATAGATACACGGCCCCTCAAAAAATCATTGTGCAATTATTGTCTCATGCCATAAAACAGATAGGCAATCAGGTTAACCTCACACCCTATGTGCAAGAAAGATTATTTGAGGCAAAGAAGAAATGGGATAATAAGAAGTTCCTCAACAGAACTACTGCGCTAACAATTATGATTTACCACGCATTGGGCATGCGCGAGTACTTACAGGAGATGCCATCTTCAATGGAGTTGGCTCAATTTGTCAAAACAGCTACTGTACCGAAACAGAAGAAAGGAAGCAAACAAGTAGAAGAAGCAGAAACAAGTTCTCAACCCCGAATGAGAGGCACAATGAGAGGCACAAAACGACCTCGAGAAGTCCAACAAGTAGAAGAGGAAGTACCAAAAACAAAGAGAGTACACGTGCTTCCTACCACCACCACTCAAGGGACTAAAAAGATCACGGAAGAAGAATTAACTCAAGCGCTGGAGGAGACTCACAAATATACAGAAGGACAAATTAATCTGCCAGTGCAGGGTCATCATTATCAACAGTCCGAACAAGCTAGGAAACCAAAAGGCAAACTCACCAAGGTACATAGATATCGGGAAATTGGGCTAGACAACTCTAGTTCTGGATCCGACGGCCAAGAGGAACCCAATGCATCACTATTGGATGTGGAGATTCAAAGCGAATCCAAGGATGATGGCCAGTGGGCCGAATTACATGAAGTAGACTATGGTGAAGACCAAGAAGGCCACAAGGCTAAAGCTCAATCACCACTGGTAGACCAAAATACAACCAACGCGAAGGCACGAGAAGAAAAACAGCACCCCATTCAACCAAAAGATGCCTCCACTACCCACACCAAGGAGGGCAAATCTGAAGATGAGGAACATTTAATGATATCAGAGGATAAGCCTCAGGAAGAAGGACAAGAAGACGAAGAACCCTTCACCCCACTAAGGGTTGTGGCAAAGCCGTCCCCCATGGATGTCACATTTCAAGGGAGTGCCACGAAGGTTCGTAATGTGGTGGAAGATGACGCAGAACCGCAAATACAACTACAGGTTCGACAACCACATAACGAAACGATCCACGTCGAAAAAGGCAAAGATGTACAAACAGGAGAAACCCCAGACATACCAAGGACATGGCTGAATGTTGATATCGCTCAGCTCAAGCCTGTGGTGCAGGATATGATTCGAACTACACTAGACACTCAACAATTGATGCGTGACGCTGATGAAGATTACGACCAAGCCATGCTCGAAAAGCAAGAGCTTCAAAAAGAAGGTATGAATTTGGCTAAAAAATTATCAGAAGCAGAAGCTCAAGTTTTAAAGAAACAAGAGGAAATAAAAACGACCAAAACACAATACAGAATATTAGAAACGGAAAATGCCAAACTAAAAGAGCAAGTTTTGGAGCTCACGAAGAAACTAGACATGACCGAAAAAGAGAAAACAAGGATCCATGCTCGTAGTAAGGTACTCGAATCACAGCTCAAGGTGAGTATGGAGGAAGCAGACCACTTAAGGGACAGGAACAAGGAGCTCATGACAGCTCTCCTCAGTGATCAACCACCGGCAGTTACTGATAAATCAAACGAGGATATAAAAGAAATGGAAGAAAAGATGAGCAAGATGGCAGATCAGCTCAAACAGGAGCAAGAAATCATCGCTGATTGGGAACAAAGGTATATGAATGACACTACAGCTCTACGCAAGAAATGGAAAAAAGCAGAGAAAGATTATTTCCAACAGTGCAAAGAAGACACAGATCACATGAACATAGTTGCAAAGGAATTAATCAAACATCAGGAAAAGATTACAAAGGTTGAAGAAGAACTTAAGAATAAGGATGAAATCATCAAACGGCTTCAAGAGCAGATAGAGCTAAAAGGAAAGCAGGGGACACCAGTAGTTCCACCAGAGACCACGGCTACTGTGGAGGAAGAGGTACGTCCTCTCTCTCCCCCCTCGTATCATTCACCAATAAGGGCGGAAAAGGAGGTTCCATTAAAACCTAACACACGAGAAATTGCAGAATTAAGCCGACCAGAAAGGGCACTACTGGTGTCCCAGCTCACCGCTGATTTTGAAGATCAAATTATCCAGATAATGAAAGAACCTCAGATAGAAAACAAACAATTAGATCAAATTTTGAAGCCATTCAATGTACCATACGGTCCACTTAAAGAACAGACGCGGATGTATATAAAGTCTACAACGAACAAAGATCCAGACCACAACCTTCAATTCCAGCATGACACCTTCAATTATACCCAAGAGGAATTTGAGAAGGCAGATCCAATATGGAGGCGAAAAATTTTGGAGAAGAATCCGACATTGCGGGTACAGTGGGAAGCATCACCATATGCACTTCAGGTAAATCCATCTTTTTGTCCTGTACCCCGCAGACGCTCTTGGACGCAATTTTGGGAAGGACAGCGTCAAGGCAATATCAATAATCAATGGCTTAACTATCCGTTACTACCTAGTCCGCCACATAATTACCTACCTACAGAGGAATATATGGTCAAAACAATGGAATTTTGGATTGCAAGATATGCTACAGTTCCGGACTTAGCCGTCAAGATGACCAACAAAATATTCAGCATGCTCATTACAGTGTTGAAGGTGTTCCAGCATGCTAAATATACATTCTTAAATTTCATTGGAATTACGCAAGGCTCAGAGGCATTGATTTTTGATTTATCTACAATTCCCAGCAGACTTACCATTATGGCATATTATTCTCGCCGTATGTTTTTGCCATCGACATATATGCAGACTTTTGAAGAAGCATTTTTTACAGGCTTCTTCGAAATGGATTCAGAAATTTTTGTTAAAATGACTTCCAACTTGAATGCTAGACTGGTGGCCTACGAAACCAGTTTCTTTGCTGATCATCGACAGGCGCCAGAAGACGGAGTAAAGTCTCAGCAATGGAAGGAATTCATGCTGTGTCACGCAAATCTGCTGAACCAACGAGAGCAAACCGCCATTCAAACATACACACGTCGCCACAGAAAGCCTGTCGAGGACGACAGAGTTCAGGAGGAGGGTCGTGTAGAGGGACAATCAAGCAAAAAGAAAAGAAGAAGAAAATCAAAGTCTAAGATGGTGCAATAAATACACATCTCTGCAGGAAGCCCCGTAGGGGCGCATTACCCATCTCTGCACAGAGCCCCGCAGGGGCACGCATCAGGCAAAAAGAGGATCATCCAGGTCATGCACGGTGGAAAGAAGTAAACAGCCTCAAAGCAATACAACAGGGTCAGATGTGTGCAACCAGGACAAATCAGAGGACCAAAAGTTATAAAGGGGTAGAGGCTGAAAAGTTTAAGAGGGTGACTAAGAACAGCACATTCCTAGTCACTGGTGGCGTGCGTGGCAACCCAAGTCAACAGGCAAGACAAGTGCAACAGGCTCTCGAGTAGTAGAGCTTGAATCAAGAAGGCCATCGAATCTGCATGTCTGTTTAACTGCAGACAACACTGACCAAGGGAAGCGTGCGGAGAAAAGCAGAGCGCCTCTAAAACGTAATGCAAGATCAAGAATCAGGCGACACTGACCACTGGACGCGTGCGTGAAGCAAAGTCTGTCAAGGGACGACAGAGACGAAGAGGGGGAGAGTGTTGCAGAGCTAAAGAGCGCACAAAGCAGAGAAAAAGACGGGCCCCAAAATTTTTCCGATTTGGACACACAACTTTTGTATCATAACCACTCTTGTATATATTTTCCGTTGTAAATGCACTAGAGGAGTCCTCTAGATGCATCCCCACAGAAGATTAGTGATTTACCCATGTACAATAGTAGGAAATTAGTCTTTTAGTGAATAAAGTGCCGGTCTCTTGTGTGAAAGGACCAAACTTAGGGCACTAGTATATAAGTCAAAAGTGACTCTTTGTAAAGAACTTTTTGTCATTGTGAAGAAGAAGCACTTCTGAATTTTCGAGTTTGCCTCTTTCCTGCTGATTTTGATCTTCATTTTGCTCTTGTATGTGTGTGTGATGCTTGAAATGCATGTGTAGGACTGTTGTCTACCCCTTCCCCTTTGTTTTGAGCTGCTGTAGTGCGTGCGTAAGCTAGGAGAAGCTGTGGCGCGAGTGTTTGTGACTCCCGTAATTCATTGTTTTTGCCATAACTTGAAGTAGAGTGGTCAGAATTAAGTGAGACCACCACCATTGGATGCGTCTCGTCGAGAGCTTCGAAACGAGTACCCTATTGCCTATGTTCGGAGTTCTGGGCTGGGAGAAAACCTCAAAATACCAAAACTGCTGAAAAGAGGCTTGCGGCAACACTTTCAGTATTTCAGTAGGTGTGAGAGGTAGTAGTCTTTTCTCATGCGTGATTAGCTAAACCACTTCATTTTCCATCACGTGTGCACACGTCTTCATACACTTGGTAAGTCGCTCCTTAGGATTGACATTTAAATGTGTGTTAAAGATCCCACTATATGCACTTGTGTGGCAATTGAGGTATAGTCTCATTGGCACAAGTCCTTGAGTCTTCGTGGCTCAAGTACACAATCATTCCACTTGCAAATGGTAGCTTACTAAGCTAATTAAATACCCCTAGAAGTAATTTTATCAATTGCTAGTGTGCTGGTCACACTGAAGCAAAACATTCAGCAGGTGTCAAGACATAAATAGAAGGTTTTCTTGGATTTGTGATTTCCAAAGTTATCTGTTTTGATTCAATCATTGCACACATCATTTCCAAAGGACATAGGCCATTTCTTGGTGTCATTAGAATGCTAAGGAAGTCTACTAATCAAGTCTGAAGCAAAAGAGGGCTGGTACAAAGCAGGTTTAGTAGTACCTACTCAGTCTCTTGGATCATCCATCCATCTTTCCCAACAGTGGTATCAGAGCAAATATGGTAAAATGGGAGATGGTTTTCCTTCATTTATTGATAAATTGGGTAGGAAAAACTATCAAGCTTGATCTCTAAGAATGAAGACCTACCTACAAGGAAGGAGTCTCTATGGATACATCTCAGGAGATGAGGAATTGCCCTCATTCAAAGCAAGAGGATTACCAACCAAGGAAGAACAAGAAAAGCTCAACACATGGTGTGCTAAGGATGCATTGGCAAGGTCATATTTACTCAACTCTATTTTTGACTTTCTTTTGCCACATATCAGAAAATTGCAAAACTTCTCAAGAGACTTGGGAAACTCTGTCATCATATTTTTCCTCCAATACAAGGGATAGGAAAAATCAATTGTGGATTGAATTCACAACACTAAGGAAGCAACCTAAGCAAGTTGTTTCAGAATTTGTGACCAAGATCAAAGATGTTGTAGATCAGTTAGCAAGCATAGGAGAAGAGATTGAAGAAGAACGAATTGTGAGGCAAATAATCAATGGAATCAAGGCTGATGACAAGTGGGAAAGCTTCACCACTGCAATGGATCTCTACATGGCCATGCACACTCCAGATCTTACAACTCTCATGGGTCAACTATTTACACATGAAGCAAAGCTAACCAAGAGTGGAGATACATCCGAAGGTAACAACTCCTCTGCCCTATACACTGATGAGAAATCTAAGGATAAAGGCAAGAGTAAGAAGGTGGAAGATGAAGGCTCTACCTCCCAAGCCAACTATGCAGGGAGAGGTAGATCTTCAAGAGGAAGGGGCAGAGGAGGTAAGCAAGGTAGGGGGAGACCCTATAATTCATCACCATGTAACATTTGTGGTTTATCAAATCATACCACAGATGAGTGTTTCAGGAATTACAAAAATCAAAGAGGAAGAGGCTACCAAAGAGGTGAATACTCACAGTCAAGAGGAAGGTTCAACAATCACCAAGGCCACAACAATAATTATAACAACAAATACAACAACAATTACGATGGGAACTACCAAGGAGGATTCAAAACTTGAAGGGACTACAACAACTACATAGAAGAGCAGGATGACTCTTTTCTGATCATGAACATGACTTCAAAGACAGGTACAAATGATGATCACTTATTTTACATTGATTCAGGGTGTTCAAATCATGTGGTTGGTAATGTGGCACTACTCTCTGATCTTGAGGAACCAAAAGGTAAACACCAAGTCCAAACAGGTGATGATACAAATCATTTCGTGGTTAAAGTTGGAAATGTGAAGACTTGTGATGGTAATCAAAATTTGTTGAGCAGGGTACTTTATGTACCAACAATTACAAAGAACTTAATGAGTGTTGGTCAGATTCAATCAATATGGAGCATATGTGGAGGACCCAAGACATGGATTCAAAAGGATAGCTAAAGGAGAAAAATCAGGTAGACTTTTCACTTTTGAGCTAGAAGACACAAAAAATATTGCACTATACAGTTATAAAGATCAAACACTTTCAGAGCTTGAGATTTGGCACAAAAGGTTAGGGCACATAGGAGAAAGAACCTTGAAAAAAATGTGTAGGGACCAATGTGTGCTTGGGATACCTAATGTATCCAAGCAACATATGATTTACAAGTGTGGTGCTTGTCAATTTGGTAAGTCTCACAGGTTACCCTTCTCCAAGAAAGGATATATGCATGAAGACTATCTAGAACTTGTACACACAGATGTTTGGGGACCTAGCAAAGACCCCTCAGTCTCAGGATCAAGGTACTATGTGTCTTTCATTGATGATTATAGCAGATGGACTGTATTATACTTCATGAAGCACAAGGATGAGGTATTTAATTGTTTTAAGAAATATCTTGCATTAATTGAAAACCAGACAGGAAGGAATTTGAAGAGGCTAAGGTCAGATGGAGGAGGTGAATACTTCTCCAATGAGTTTGAAAATTTCTTGCAAGACAGAGGCATCAAAAGAGAGATAACCACAAGGTATTCTCTTGAACAGAATGGGGTACCTGAGAGAAGAAATAGGTTAATTGTTGAGACAGCTAGATCTATGCTTAAAGAGAAGAAATTACCTAACTATCTATGGGTGGAGAGTGTTTCTACTGCCACTTACCTCATAAACAGGTTACCATCTAAGTCACTTGATGGTATGACACCCTATGAAGCATGGCATGGTAAGAGACCATCATTGGATCACTGCAAAATATTTGGATGTATAGCATATGTGCACATTCCTTCTCAGATAAGAGGTAAGCTAGACCCAAAGGCTGAAAAATGCATTTTCATTGGGTATGATTTAAATAAAAAAGGTTACAGGTTTTATAATCCTACCAATAAGGGATTTATGGTAAGCAGAGATGTGATCTTTGATGAAAATGATTCTTGTTATGAAAATGAATGCAGGAAGGTCAAACTACCCTATGATTTGGAAGAGGAATTTCCAAAACTTGCAAAGGAGGAGCCTACTCAGAATGAAGCCTCAAGTTCAGATGATGAAGATACTATCAACCTTGAAGAATTCAAAGTATGGAAGTCTAAGGGCAAAATGAAGATGAAGAAGCTTGAAGACATACCTGAATCATCAACTCAATCAATCAAAAGATCTCAAAGAGAAAGCAAGAAACCTATCAGATATGGGTATGATACATCTCTTGTTACTAAACATTCAGTTTATCTTGCCAAAGATTTGTCAAATGAAGAACCAAGTTCATATGAAGAAGCAATAACCAAATCAGAATGGAAAGAAGCTATGGATGAGCAGATTGATGCTCTTAAGAAGAGTGACACATGGGAGTTAGTACCCAAGAAGGATTCTATGAAGGTAATAGGATCCAGATGGATCTATAAGTTGAAAAGAAATTCAGATGGGACAATTAATAGGTACAAAGCCAGATTAGTAGCAAAGGGTTTTGCACAAACCCAAGGCATTGACTATGAAGAGACATTTTCTCCTGTGGCCAAGATGCCAACAATCAGAGTGTTGGTAAGTGTGGCTGCATCAAAGAATTGGAACATGTACCAATTGGATGTCAAGAATGTTTTCTTGAATGGATGGATTTCAGAAGAAGTTTACATGTCACAACCTCCTGGCTATGAGGACCCTAAGAAGGAAACTTATGTTTGCAAATTAAAGAAGGCTTTATATGGATTAAAGCAGGCACCTAGGGCATGGAATTACAAGTTAACTACATACCTCCAAGACCAAGGTTTTGTCATGAGCAAGGCTGACACTTCTCTGTTCATTAAGAGAAGTAATTCAGAGGTAATCTATCTCTGTGTTTATGTTGATGACATCATCATTACAAGTAATGATGTCAATGGAATCAAGTATATCAAAAGCCAGATGATGAAGGAGTTCAAGATCAATGATCTTGGACTATTGAAGTATTTTTTAGGGCTTGAATTAGTTTATACTAATTCAGGGATATACATTACTCAGAAAAAGTATGTACAAGATATGTTGAAGAAGTTTCATTTGCAGGATGCTAAAGTAGCAAGCACTCCAATGGAGGTGAACCTAAAGTTAAGTGCCCATGAAGGTGATGAAGTCAAGGACATTACAGGTTATCAAAGTATGGTGGGTAGCTTGAACTATGCTACTCTTACAAGAATTGATATTGCATATGGAGTTAGTGTGCTAAGTCAATTTATGCACAAGCCAAGGATACCTCACTTGGAGGCTGCCAAGAGAATCTTGAAGTATCTCAAGGGTACACAGAACCATGGTTTGTATTTTCCTTTCACTTCAGATATTGATATAAAAGTCTATTCAGATGCAGATTGGGCAAGATGCAAGGATGATAGGAGAAGCACCTCTGGATATATCTCTTTTGCAGGTGACAAACCAATTTCATGGTCTGCAAAGAAGCAACCAACTATTGCATTGTCTTCTACAATAGCAAAGTATAGAGGGCTAGCTAATGCCACTCAAGAAGCAATTTGGATTAAGCTTTTGTATACAGAATTGGGCTTATATGGAGATAATACAAGTTCTCTTCACCTTGTAGCTAATCCTATCTATCATGCCAGGACAAAACACAAAGAGGTTCATTACCACTATGTGAGAGAAAAGTTGATAAGCAAAGAGATTCAACTTACCTATGTGTCAACCACTTTGCAATGTGCAGATTTGTTGACTATAGCTTTGGATGGAACCAAACTTTGCAGGTTCAAATCTATGATTGGATTGCAGGATATACTTGAAGATTGAAGATGAAGACTTAAGCCAAAATGTTTGGCTTGAGGGGGAGCTGTTGGTGTAAATCACAAGCCTACACATTTGGCTTGGAAGATATCATGAAGACTCTACATACATGAAGAATCATAGGAACATATGCTAGTGGTTAATTACCACTTTATCTCATTGTAAAAGTCAAATGGACTTAGAATCTTTTGTAATCACCTACCTAAGTGATTCGTGGAAAAAGTAACTCACTTGATTGAGAAAATATCTCCAAGCATTTAGGAGCTTGATCATAGGGAGCCAAAAGTTTGAATTTGAATTCAAATTTTTAGTCATTTCCTATAAAAATGGATATGAAAAAGTCGTGTGGAGTCACTTCACTTCCGAGCTTCATTCTACTGTAATTGAGTGTGTGTGATGACTATACCATAGCCTACACCTCTCTACACCATTAGGCAATGTTATTCATGCCAATGGGATTGTACACAAGTGTTAATTTATAGATACATTTACATCATTCATCCCTGTGTTCTCTGCTAGTCTACTCAAAAGTCTGCCAACTTGTCAAGGGCATATCTCGGTCAATACTCCACCAAATTCAGTGATTCAAAGCTTGTTGGATTCAACTTAAAGCCTACTACATGCTGTAAAAATTTTGAAGACATTCTTTTCAGCCAGTTCAGAGCAATGTGCGTCGAGATGCTCACTGGTCTATTTCTGCCAGTCCTAAAAAATCGGGGGTATAGCTTATCTTGCTAAATTGATTTCTCTTAGCATAGTTTATCTTTTTACATCATTCCACTTGCAAATGGTAGCTTACTAAGCTAATTAAATACCCCTAGAAGGAATTTTATCAATTGCTACTGTGATGGTCACACTGAGCAAAACATTCAGCAGGTGTCAAGACATAAATAGAAGGTTTTCTTGGATTTGTGATTTCCAAAGTTATCTGTTTTGATTCAAACATTGCACACATCATTTCCAAAGGACATAGGCCATTTCTTGGTGTCATTGGAATGCTAAGGAAGTCTACTAATCAAGTCTGAAGCAAAAGAGGGCTGGTACAAAGCAGGTTTAGCAGTACCTACTCAGTCTCTTGGATCATCCATCCATCTTTCCCAACATAGTCGGTATCACGTCTAGTGTGTCTTTGGGCTGTAATTGGATCGGGTCCATCTCTTTCAGTGGGGTATTTTGTACTGTCTGCTGGACCACTGGTACCGGATCAGGAAAGATAATTGGTTCTTGACCTCTCCACATGCTAGCTTTAGTAAACATTCGCTCTTGTTCTGGAATTCATGGTTCAAAAATCTCAGCAGTTGGGTGCAACTTCTTACCGGATCGTGTTTGAACTGCTGCTACTTATGTATCTACTGCTGAGATGTATACCATATTTCCCATTGGATGTTGTCGTTCTTTTTTTTCACTTATCATATTCGGATGATTCTTTACAATATATGTGGATATGTCCAATTTCTCCACAAAAATGGCATCATCTTGGTGGTGGGAGAGATGCACTTTCACCGGATTTTCCCGAATTCCAATGAGGCTGTCCAAAACTGTTTGGTCGTGGTCCTTTGTAATTTTTGTAAGTTTGATAAGAGGCATTTCTCCAATGCCGTGGTACATAGTGGGCGGATGGTTGTTCCTACTCCTGTATTATGGCATTTACAGTCGGTCTAGGCTATACTTTTGCATTATACAGGCAAGTTTCGGTAGAATGACTCTCCATATTATAAATAGCACAGTACATTTGATTTAGTGCACAAGCTGAAGTAGTATGCCTTAGGTTCTTACATTTAGTGCAATAGACTTGTTTCAATGGATCATCATTCATACTCTTAGAGGCTTTCAACCAATCCACCAACCTTATGTTCTAACTCTAATGCCATAGCAATGACTCTATCCAAAGTCATACCGCCCACACATCAAATAATCATAACTTGTTTGATCTGGGGGTTTATTCCATTAATAAACCATTGGGTAATCACACCATCTGGTAGATTAGCATAGGCTGGAGGCAACTACTGTAGATGAGTGCGGAATAACGTGGCATACTCTTGCACACTCTGGTGTGGTTTCTGTTTATTGTTTTGTAAGTAATCAAAAATTTCAGACGCATTTTTCTTTAATTGAAAACATTGCAAAAAGCCATTCTTAACATCATCGTATTGACCGAAATGATTAATATCATATTCAATTAACCAAGGAGCAGCTTCATTAACAAGGGAGGATTAAAACAATATGGTTTTATATGCCGGATCCGTCGGATAGTTGAGTAGAGCATAATTAATTTTGAAAGTACGAACATGAGCATTAGGATCATCACCTAGAAATCCACCAAACTTAGTAGATGTGACTCTGATAGGTATCGGTTGTGGGGGTATGACCTAGTGTTGTTGTTGTGTACTACTCAGGTCGTCTAAATCAATAGGAAGTATTAATTTAGAATTACTTGAACAGGTTGATTCTGATTGTTGTTGTGTCTGGTAGTCACTTTGCAAGATCTTTGATCGTATGGTATCACTGAGTCGATTGCACACATCTGATTTCAACTGCCATTCATTATATTTTGTGTCTGAGATGAACATTTCACCAAAACTTTGACCCACAAAGGTACTAGTACCACCGGAGTCAGAACAAAAAATTGGGTGGTCACTGAAATTCACCAAGCTTTCACCGGAATCAATTCCTATTCCACTAGCCACACTTTCAATAGATCGCACGGGTTGAAATTCTGGTATAGTCTATAATCCTTGAACAAGAAAATAATGCGATGCCACTCCACTAGTCCGTGTATCACACTTTCCTTCAGATGATTGTCCTTCTCCGCTACCACTGGAGGGTGTTCCCAACGTGCTAGTGACTTTCGACGGATGTTGATCACTTTGATACTTCAGATAAGATTCACCCGAACACGTTAGAGGCATTTATCATATAATTTTTTCTTTCTTCCAACCTTGATCTAGCCTCAAACTTGATATTCCAAGCTGCATGGCTGGTGCAAGTGTTAACAACTTATTGGAATAAATGAACTCGTGGGTTCTTGGGATGGTCAAGGGTTTGTATTACAGAGGCCCTATGTGTATTTTCATAGATAAAACATTCACTGTGCAGCGTTATTAATCTCTTTACTCTAAATATTCCCTAGTAGACTTGTAAATAGTAATTTCATCACCAGACTTTTTAACATTAAGCAGATTACTTCAGCGCGACAGTGTATGCCATTCAATTACGCAGAATATCCCGAACTTCTTCACAAACAATTGACACGCAAGTATAATTAACTTATATCTTCACCAGCAAAGTATTCCGTAGACAAGATCACCGGAATAACTTAATACTCTATAAGGTTGCGATCATCTTTTTTTCTCCGCAGCTGTTCCTTTGCATTCTCGTCGCCATCGCCATGATGACACACAGAGATCTTATGAAAACGTACCGCCTAACCGCCAAGCACACAATAGATCCTCTCATAAGATACATCCTTTGAGAGTTTCTACTCTCAACTCCTCTCCTACCCTCCCTCAAAGGGAATGCATCTATGTGATGCCATGTGGCAAAGCATGCCTCTTCATCTAAGAAGTGTTCCCATAATATGACGTTTCCTTCCCCTTGAAAGCATTTTCGTCCTCAAAAATGTAAATGAAATGTCCCTCATGGTAGAAGAAAGTGCTCCGACTCCCCTGAACCCCATGTAATCTATGTACATGGTCATCTCTGTGTGTTGTTTCCCCATATCCTTCCCCTTAAGAGACCTCATATGAGATCATCTCAAAGGTGGGAAACCGTCTGAGTGGTGCCTACTATCTCCCATGTACACTCTACTTCCAAAGTATCATTCCCATGACATATAATATCATCAAAAGGACTTGATTCCATATGATGTATCCTCTATGGAGCAATAATATGAAAAGTAAGTGCAAAGTGCCAAGCTCATAAGCTTTACCATACTATAACGAAGATAATAAACCATAAAAGCCTCTGAAGTATAGAACAAAGTCCCATAAAAAGTGACTTCAAACCCATCTAGGACTACATGATAGAATACCCTCATACCACTCTAGGTCTTGCTAACCTTGAGTGTAATCACAAGTAGTAGTTTTGTCTAAACTACCTTGTGAACCATGCAAATCCATCATCTAGCTCATATATAAGAATTTCTTGGTAGTAAAATGAAATCTCTACATTCACCAACCAAGAAGTTTGTGGTTTTTCATCGTTTACCATTGGACTAAGTTCTACTGGAAGAGCATCTAGTGGCACTAGTGCAAACTCTAAAATATTCTCTTCCTTTTAGTTTGCCATGTGAATGCAAAAGCATTCCCTTTGAGATTCAAATAATCCCTAAGTACCCATCCTCCTAGCTGATGTTTACTCATCATACTCATGATGTAACACCAACTAAGAGTTTGGTACCATAATAGGTTAGATATATCCCTATCTCCTGGAAACTCAAAAGAGAAGTATCATCAATCTACTCCCAGTCTAACTAACGTCAATAACTAGATTATCTCATCTAGTCAAAGACCATCACTCGAGTAACATAATTACTCCTCTATAGAGTCTCCATGTGAGAATCAATCTAACCATCATGATTAACTGATCTCCCTCTTGCCTTTGATAGAAGAGTGCCACTTCTAACTAGATAACCTAAAAGTGAGAAAGTGAAACTCTCTCTCTCTCTCTCTCTCTTCAATCTCTTATAAGGAAGAGAGCTCTAGTAGTGGAATCTATTTCACTTTCCCTTTCCCTTTGGAAGAGACTCCTTTGAATCCATTTGCTCTACTCATCCATAACTGAGAATACATATATAAGCTCTCCATACTTTTTCCTCTTAAAATAGTGGAGAACGAAACTCCCATGTGAAGGAAAATTGTACTAAAAAGTAGAGTAAATGAATTCCTTCTGAAATAAAGACTAAGAGATGTTTCCCAAACACCTCTTCTATCTAAGGGAAAAAATACTCTATTCTTCTCCTATGAAGAAATCATGTTGTCCTTTCCTTCTTTCTCTCTCAAAGAGTAGGAGCTAATGTGAGACCACTGAACTAAAGTGAGATCTCTCATGGATCTCTGAGCTGATTCCTACTTTCTCCTTTTCTTAAAAGAGAACTCATGAATTTATTTGCTCCTCTCTTCCATGACTGATGCATAATCCCTCATTATACACATATTCCTATGAAGATGGAGAACATATCTCCCCTAACTAATGAAGGTATTGTAGTGAAGAGTGGAGAAAATAAATTCCTAATAAGGGTGAAAGCCCTCTACTAAAATGGTCGGCAACGATATGACATGATACCATAAGCACATGTGTATCCATACTAAAAAGCTATCTCTGCCAACCATTCTCTATGCATGGATCTATATGATCCCATCAACTAATGGAATTATCCTTCTTGAAAAACTAAAAATGAGTATGTGATACCAATGGTGATAAAATCACCTATCACACTCTCTACTGGAAGCATAAATCTTCCCTAAACTATGAAGGATAACTCCCAATCCTAAGGAGATGTCTACTAAGAGCTCTCCTCTGATCTAATGAGACATGACGCCATGAATGATGAGTCCTTTTCTCCCTGGCCATAGAAGAGAGCGCTCAAAGGGAAGTCATTTGCATTGTCCCATACCAATGAAAACTTCTTCCAATTCATGGTGTCATAACTACACTAAACCGAATATATATATTCCATGTAATGGAATATATAGGTGGACTCTTATGAATCCCATATCCTAAAATCATATCAGTGGACTCAAACGAGTCCCATGTCCTCGAACTAGTTAGTTTGGTTCTAATCAATATGTAATAATGGATATCCGTTTCTTTTCCAAACTAACTTGTTCCTAGGTACCAAGACTGAGCCTAGGTACCTTCTGTAGATTCCGATATACATGATATATGTATTGGGTACCCCAACTATTCCTGACTAAGGGATCTATGCTATATACCATGGAGCTAGTGCCATACCTCTAGCCTTCCTAACCATCACTCAAATCATATAAGCACCCGTCAATGCTATCTCATGAAACCCATCTCTGTGATCCCATCTATTTGGTTTCCTTAGTAGTGTAGCAAAAATGCTCCACTACTTGGTCAAGTGATGTGCATGAGTGAAACTAGTCACTCTTTGGGTATTCCTAATAAAACCCCATAGTCTCCTAATCATACTGTGAGACTCTTATGAAGATAAGTAAATCTTCACTTCTTTGGAGAGTATCAGATATGTATCTCTTGTGTCTATATGCAACTTCCTAAAACCTATAGGATTTCTTGTGCACAATACTAATGGTGAAGGTGTAGCTCCTTCCGTTAGCAATCCTATGGTCTAAATCCATAAGGATTATGTGTAGGGATCCTGTTACTACTGAAGTTGCCTTATGTATACTACTATGATGGTCCTAAGTCCATCAAATACATGCTTGTAAGCATGCCTAAAACATATTGATGTTTGCAGAAAGGCATGTTACTATGCCATAACATTCTTACCTAAAGATAAGTGCGTATATAACACCATGAGGTGGGAAATTTTTTTACAGCATTTCCCCAGCAAATGGAATCCCAAAAAAAATTTAAACCATAAGCTCAGTGGCACATAGGCCACCCAACAACATAGGGCTTGACAGGCCCATGGCATGCACGCCATAAACTCATATATGGACTCTGTTGTATAATTACATGGGTCTAAAGGGTAGAACCCTTGGGTTTCTAGGTGTGAAAACCTTTGGATTTATGGTTTATTTACCCCTTTTAGATGGGTCTTAAACCTTAGGGCTAATTCTCTAAGGTTGAGCAGCTTAGGCTTGATTGAAAGTTTCTCCTAGCCACTTGGTTTGTACATGAAATCTTGGAGAGTCTTCTTTTAGAAGCCATGTGATTTCATGTGATTTCCTAAGCTTGGAAACCATGTGAATACCTTAGGACCCATGTGATGGAAGGTACACATGTCCTCTTGAGAAGGACTTACCCCCTTGGTCTTGGAGCTATATATTGGAGGGGTTGGTTGGGTGGAAAGACATCTCTCACTCCTAGTATGGCCTTGCTAGTTAGTTCTCTTTAGACTTCTTAGTTCTTAGTGTGTGGATGCTATGGAGTTCCTTTCACAACAGTGGTATTAGAGACAGATGAGGAATTACTTGAGCTATATTTTAGCTACATTTTTCGGGTTCGCATAAGTAGCTGCTGCCAATGGCCGTTCAAATGCTATTTACCTGCCACCGACGGGAGTTCGAATGCTCCTTTCAGAGATACAAAATGTTCACGAGTGACCCCCATCTTAATGAGGGACCAACCGATCAGCCACTCAAAGCGTAGCAGTCGTGGCTATCCGTGTAAAGCATAAGTTCCCCATCAGGTACATGAAGTGTGAGAGACACGTTGTTATGCGCTCTTCCCCCCTGAAGATAGTGAAAATATCATGCACCTTCACATTATATATTGCATGTGCTGCATTCTGAATTGCATATGTGGGGTTAACATCCCTACGCGATGAGCTAAAGAACCCTCGTACGTTCAGAGCTACCCGAAAGAACAACAAGCTGTGGCAAGAGTGATGATTCGACACTGTTATCTAGGAGCGACATAAAGCAAGAAATGATCGAGAACAAAGAGGTGTTGCTTCCCGGAAATGCTCATCTTCTTCCGCCACTTTGGTTACTACAAGGCGTTGCAACAAGCTAAGCGAGAGAGACGAGATGAAGAACACACCTTTAGCTTAAGGAAATAAAGAAAATTGAGAGTCGTTTGGCTTGATAGAGAGACTATCACAAGGCGTCTGGGAGGACTGATCTAAGGCATCGTCGCCATTCTCAACCATTCTACCACACTAATCGGATTCTTTCATGTGGACATCTTCTAGGTGGCAATGGGTGTTCGCTTCAAAAGGTTCAGGTGGTGCCTCGGCACCTCATGTGTGTTAAACGACGTGCCATGCATTGCAATGGAACTAACAAATGTTGAGAAGCACTGCCATTGTTAGGCATTCCAACCCAAAAAGGTTGGAATGAAGGTTTTGTATTCTTTAAATTATGCTCCTTCTGAATTTTTATTTTATGTCATGAATTATTTTATTATATACGAAGTTAAGAATCATGTATGTGAACCATTTAGACTAATATCATGCATGATAGATTGATAGTGTATGCATTATGAACATACTTTTCTCATACACAAAAGGCAATCCTATGAAAAATGCTAGCACATGTAAGAATAAGATCATTGTTCTATTTCAAAGGTATTTTTCTTTCCAAGTATAAAGGAAGCATGTGCATAGTTATACATAAGGATTGCACCTTTTAGTATCCATACATAATTTCAAGGCATGGTCTTGGAAGTACATGCACTTTGGACATATAAGTAAGTATGTAGTTCCAAGATGGAAGCGAAGGAGCATAATAGCCCAAGCCCACTTCATCACCGTGAGAACCCTAAAATAAAGTCAAAAGATGGATGAAGCTTAATCTTCAGGTAACTATTTGCACAACTTTCTTTTCCTTGCACATTAAAGAGCATACAATGCATGTCATAATAGACATGAATTTGAAAAACGGATGCATAGAATGAGGTGGCCTTATTTGTTTGGTCACATACACAATTAAGTCATGGAAATGATTTTCACTATGCATCAAATTCATATGGTTTCAGAAAAGAAAGATTGATTGTGCATAAATATGTTTATATTTTATTATGGCAACTCCAATGCACAAAAAGAAAGATGCATGGAAAATTTTGCACCATCCCATAGACGAAAAAAAATCCAATTTGGAGCTTTTGCATGCTTTACGGAGGGGCTCAACTTTTGAACCTTATGCATGCTACACCTTTTCCAATAAAGGTGTAAATATTTGGAACACATTACATGGCTTTTCAAGTTGAGAGGGAGATTAAGTTCTTGAAGTTAAGCTTAAGTAGGATTTGATTTTATTAGTTTCTCGGAAGAATGGTGATGAGGCCAATTGGCCACTATAAACCATTTAATTCCTTTATGTTTGGCTTAGTAATTAAAAGCCAAATAATCCTAACTTCTTGAAATACCTTAAGCTTAAAATCCCTCTTATGGCCTAGTAATTAAAAGCCAAATAATCATAACTTCTTGAAATACCTTAAGCTTAAAATCCCTCTTAGGGAAGTCTATGGCATGCCTGATCAGCAAGGCCATAGACTTAAGGTAGTATTAAAATTTTTTTTATCTTAAAGCCATGATACAATGGTGGTAACTTAGAGCACTATCTTCTTAAAGCTCTAAGGAAGAGAAAATATGGTAGAACAGAATCTTAGTTTTGGAAGATGAAAGCATTAGTGCTTCATTCAAGAAAAGTTCTTTGTTTGAAAGAACTACATAACTATTTGGAGCTTTACATTATTCTTCTAAGCAAATGCAAGGCATGAAGAGAACGTAAAACTCAAGGGTTGTAATAAACCCTAAGTACCATTTTCTAATGTCCTAGAAGTAAAGGACTCTTTAGTAAATGGGTTTACCATCTACTTCAACATAGAGATGTGATTGGCAAATCAATTATTCTTTCTCAGATTACTCATTATGTCAAAAAAGATGATATCTAGTTGAGATATAAACTAGCTCTATCATCAAGTGACATAAAGGGATCTTATAGAGTATATCTGAATCAAGGAATAATTAAAAAAGCCAATTTTTTGAGATTAGTCTTATCAAGAGACTTGGTAAGTTCAAACTCCATTGTAGCATAGGCAGTGCATATGCTTTGCAGTGGAAATACCACTTACAAGTCCAAGAAGTAATAGATCTCACTTGATGAGAAGAAGGTTTGATCCCAAAATTCAAGTTAATGTTACCTTTACTTATGTGGAAGTATAAGTCGGATGGTATGGGACATCTAGGCTTATATTACCACTAGAGTTGATTTGGTGGTATGGGACATCGAATTTAGAGGTAACTCAAAACTTGAACCTTGGGAAATTTACTCTATATGCTTGAAGAAGAGAAAGCAAAAAAGCTCTGAATAGTTCTTTTAACTAGGAAGGAAAATAAAAGATTGAAACTAAACTCTTTCAAATACTTTTGAAGGAGTACAATTTTTCAATTTACTCACAAGTAGTTTTCGAGGACGAAAACTCTTGAGGAGGGGAGAAAGTCCCCAAGAACTTGTATCACCGAATAGGGTATTGCAAGATATGCAAGAAATAGATAAAGTTGAAGTACTTCCTCATATTCTAGTACTTCCTATATCTTTCGTTACATCTTCCAACTAAATGAAGTTCTCAAAGATTTGGAATTCTCAAAGAACCCCAATGCAAGAGAAGACTTGCATACACTATAAGGATTGTATAAATCCTAAGTGGGTTAGGAAAATAAGTTGGATGAGCTATAAAGAATAATCTATCTTGATGCTTCATGGGGATAACATAACATACGTTCTAGATTCCAATAATATAGACCTAAGGAAAATGGCTTCTTGTATGAAGCATAATAGCTAGATCCCCAAGAAAACCCCATGGGTAAAGCATTGAAGATGAAGGGATCTATTTGAGAAAGACCTAGTCTTATCTCTTACTTTGGCTAAAGAAGAGAAGAAAGCCAAAAGACCCAAGTAGGGCAAAGATCAAACTTAAAAGTTAATAAGATGAAACACACCACATTAAATGGTTAACAAAATGTTTATAGTATGATTAGTAGTTGTGTATCTAAACACCTTAGTCCTCACTCTCATGAATTGGTACCATAGTATGAAGGGCATTTAAAAGGACAGAGAAGGTGAGAAGATATAGAGACATAGTTATGTGGATTGGATGAGGAACCCACTGGTATGGGACAGTGGGTACTGAATCCCGTTGAGTACTTTTTCTTGATGGCCAAAAGAAAAAGGGATTCATGATCCTATGGAAAACATCAGGAAGACAATGTCTAGGAATAGGCATCTTCTTCAGTTATCCTCTCAAAGGGAAGAAGAATTTTTCCAACAAGATACAAAAGGATCTACCTCTCATAGAGAGAGAAATACTTAAGTATTAGCTAAAATAGAACGTGTTTAACTACTACAAAGTAGCTAAGAAATAACTATGTAAGTAGATAATCTACATAGATTTAAGCTATTTTTCATTAACTACTAGCTAAGTACTATTAGCTAAGAGATAACCAGGTAGCTAAGAAATAGCTAAAGGTATCAATTACTACTATTTAGCTTATTGTTATAACCTATTAGCTAAGTATTATTAATTAAGAAATTACTTAAGTATAAGCTAATTGTTATCACCAGTTAGTTAAATACTATTAGCTAAAAAATAGCAAAGCATTAGCTCAAGTAAAATGTGTTTAGCTACTACAAAGTAGCTAAGCAATAATTGTGTAAGTAAATATTTATTTAGATTTAACCTAACTATTGTCACCTATTAGCTAAGTACTATTAGTTGAGAAATAGATAGCTAGCTAAGAAATAGCTAAAGGTATCAATTAATACTATTCAAATTAAATTGATAATTAGTTTTTATAAATTCTTAGCTGCATACTATTTAATTATCAAATAAGTAAGTATTAGCTAGGTATTATCACCAATTAGATAAGTACTATTAGTTGAGAAATAGCTAAGTACTAACTAAAGTTAAATGTGTTTAGCTACTACAAAGTAGCTAAGAAATGGTTGTGTAAGTAACTGAAGATTTAGATAGCTTTAAGCTATCTATTCTCACCTATTAGCTGAGTACTATTATCTAAGAAATAGCTAGGTAACTAAGAAATAGCTAAAAGTATCAAGTAGTAATATTCAAAGTTGATAGCTAATTTTTACAACATGTAAGCTAAGTACTATTAACTAATAAAATACCTATATATTAGGTAATTGTTATAACCAATTATCTAAGTACAATCAGCTCTAAATATCTAAGTATTAGCTAAAGCAAAATGTGTCTAAGTATCACAAAGTAGCTATAAAGAAGTAGTTGTGTAAGTAACTACTTTACATAGATTTACGCTAACCATTGTAATCTATTTACTAAGTAATGTTGTGATGTTAACTACGAAAAGACCTAAGTACTAGCTAATTGTTATTATCAATTAGTTAAGTACTATTAGCAAAGAAATAACTAAGAATTAGCAAAAGAAAAATATGTTTATCTACTACAAAGTAGCTAAGGAATAGTTGTGCAAGTAATTACTTTACATAGATCCAACTTAACTATTGTCACCTATTAGTTAAGTACTATTTGCTGAGAAATAGCTAGGTAACTAAGAAATAGTAAAAGATATCAATTAAATATATTTAAAGTTGATCGCTAATTTTTATAACCTACTAGAGAAGTAATATTAACTAAGAAAATACCTAAGTATTAGTTAATTATTATCACGTGTTAGCTAAGTACTATTAATTGAGAAATAGCTAAGTATTAGCCAAAGTAAAATGTGTTTAGCTACTATAAAGTAGCTAAGAAATAGTTATGTAAGTAACTATCCTACATTGATTTAAGCTAATTGTTGTCACCTATTAACTAAGCACTATTAGCTAAAAAAATCTCTAACTATTAACTAATTGTTGTCACCGGTTAACTCATTCTTATCACCTATTACCTAAGTACTATCAATTGAGAAAATACATAAGTATTAGCTAATTGCTATCAAGAATTAGCTAAGTAGTACTAGCTGAGAAAAATAGCTAAGTATTAGCGAAAGTAAAATGTGTTTAGCTACTATAAAGTAGCTAAGAAATAATTGTGTAAGTAAATATTTCACATTGATTTAAGCTAATTGTGGTCACCTATTAGCTAAGTACTAGTAGCAGAGAAAATACTTAAGTATTACATAGTTTTTATCATCAAGTAGTTAATTGTTATCACGAACTAGATAGTTGTTATCACGTATTAGCTAAGTACTATTAGTTGAGAAACAACTAAGTATTAGCTAAAGCATAATGTGTTTCACTACTACAAAGTAGCTAAGAAATATCTATGTAAGTAACTAGTTTACATAGATTTAGCTAACTATTATCACCTTTTAGCTAAGTACTATTAATTGAGAAGTAGCCAAGTATTATGTATAAAAAATTGTGTTTAGCTACTACAAAATAGCTAATAAATAGCTATGTAAGTAACTACTTTACATAGATTTAAGCTAATTGTTACCACCTTTTAGCTAAGTACTATTAGTTGAGAAATAGCTAAGTATTAGCTAAAGCAAACATGTTTAGCTTCTAGCAAATACCTAAGAAATAGCTATGTAAGTAACTAATTTACATGTATTCTAGCTAATTGTTATCACCTTTTGGCTAGTTCCTATTATCTACCAGATAAGTAATATTATTTGGGAAATAGCAAAGTTCTAGCAAACCAAAATTAGTGAATTGATATCACCTATTAGATAAGTAGTATTAATTAATTACCCTATTTATAATATAACTATATAGAGCTTATAGAAAGCTATATTAGTTATGTACCATTAACCTAATAACTAAATAGATGAATAGAGGAGCATAGTTATCATGGACAAAGGAAACCATCTTGAACCTCAAGTTCCATGTGAATCCTATATCTCATGATTGGTTTAGAATTGGGAGAAACCAATGCTTCCATTGCATTTGGAATGTGCCACAACCCTAAGATCGACTATCTATTTGCTAGATTCTAACATCTGGAGATCTTGTTTGGATTCATGAAATCATTGATGACATCATCACTTTGCAACCACCCTTGGGAATTGCCCTTGAAGTCGTATATAAGGAGGCCTTGGCCACATACATAGTCAACCCTACCAATACTAGTCTTGGGAGCTCAAGGAGTCGTGACTACGAAGTAAGTACTCTCCAAGTTCCAGTTTGAGTTGTTGTCTTGTTCCTTGTTCTAGTCTTGTCTAGTCTTGCATCTTGGACATTTAGCCTTGTCCTCTTGTAATGTCGTAGTACGAGATCTTATCGAGTTCTTTCTTGTACCTAGTTCATCTCCCTGAAGGGATTTCTTGTAATCTTGATATCTTGTTTCCTACTTACGATCCTCAGTTGTGGGATCTCGTATATGATCTCTAGTCGAGTTATCCATACCTGTTAGTCTCAGGTTGTGGGACTTTGTATATCAATTACATGTCCTTGTATTGTTTCCCCTATGTGGGTGATCTTGTAATAAGAAGTACATTTTTGTAATACTGTCTACTATAGTCAAAGAGCACAATCTAGTGCTCCCCTAATATTTTGGCAAGACTAGCTTTTATCCAAGACCAGGCATCATGGAGAATGCTTATGAACAGATTGTGGAATCACTTTAGAATCCTCAACAACAAATCAAGGATCTAACTCATAGGTAGACACAAGTTAAGATGGAACATCTGGCGCATATAGGAACGCTCATCGAGGAAATAAAATGAAGATTATTTCATAAGACAATTTAGATCGGGCTTAAGAGATGATGTGAAGGACCTTCTACTCACGATGCCAAAGGTTAAGACATTGAATGAATACATCAACCAAGATATTCAATGTGATAACCACCTTTTTGAAAGTTAACAAGAAAAATAAGTAGAAGGAAGACCTCGCCAATGGAAATCCTTCTAGTATTTAACTTCGGTTGGTGAAACTAGTTTGAGCTTTAACTCTTCTTCTAAAGTTGTCTTGTCCAAGGACTTGGTAGCTTTGTTTCCCTTGAGTCGATACTCATCATGTAGCAGTTAAGTTCACTCGTGTGTGTCAACCATCCTAGCAATTCCTGATCAGAATTATCCTTGTAAGCTAATGGATTCTTATACTCTCCCATTTTCCCATTTTGGAATTCGAATAATTGAAAATTGAACCCATCTTGAAGAATATCTTCCTAAGTCTCCATGTGTAAGGCAAACCTTACCCGTGCCATTTCTTACCTGAATTTTTCCTTTGCTTTTCTCTCCATTTCATCAGTTTTCATCGAGTTCTTGCCGATCAAATTTGGAGATACTTGGATTTGTATGCGGTCAGACTTTGGCCCAATGGTAATGAGACTCGTGTGCCAATCATACACACAATTGGCTTGTACTAGTCGTGGCCGTCCCCATAAGTTTGAAAACATGGCTTCCAAAGTCCTCGATCTGACTATCAGGTAATCGATGCTATATTCTAATCCTCTCACAACTGTACTTACATTTTTCAGAAGACCAGTCGGCTTCACTTGTGTTAGGTCTGCCATCGTGAGAGACATCCGAGTTTATTCCATGTGGGTTAGGCCGAGAGCCTTCATCATGTACTCGGTCATTAAATTGATAGCCCCCCCCCCACTATCCAATTGAGCATCTTGAACTACATATCCATTAATCTGGACCATCACAGCAGGATCATTTGAATCAATTTGTGTTGTAATACTCTAAATGATACCCTGAATGTGCTTCTCTTGTTTTTTTCTTCTCTTGCGATTTTCAAGGCTTTTTTACATAATCATTGTAAAGTTGTTCCCTATATGCAGGGAACATCTTACTGATGTACTAATGTTCAAAGTGACTTCCGTTTCAGCTAGCAATTTCACAATGCAGATCTCCTCCATGCTTTGCCTTTCTTTTTGACACTTTGGAGCCTTCAACCTCTGAGGGAATGGAGTCGTGCCTCGAACAAACGTTTTAGGTACTAGTGGAAGGATCTCGATCTTGACCCCATCCTCAAATTCTTCTTGTTCAACAAGTCCTCTCACTTGGTTTTCCACATCCCCATGCTTGGATATTTTTTTCTTGCTAGCATTTCTGCTTTTCTCTTCTGGATTTTTCTTCACATATTATTGCATCCTCGTGACTACTACCACAATAGGATCTTTCTATGCATCCTTACCTTGGTCAGCATCCACAAAATTCATGGATGAACTAGATTCTTCCTCCATATGTGGTTCCCTAAATACCACTCCAATTGTAGGAACTTGCTCTTGAACTTTAGGAGTGGGATGCACTTGGCCTCCACATAATTTGAAGATTCATCCCACCCTTTACCTTTACCCATGTTAGCTCTCTTTTTTGGAGAATCCTCATCAAAGTGGCCCTCACCACTGTAGTACCTGCACATTAGAGTGTAGTCAACCGATTTCTTCTCATTTGGGCATCTAGCTTGAGTATGGCCAAAGCCATGGTTGTAGAAGGTTCAATTGTTAGAAATAGTTAGAAAATTAGTGGTTAGAATAAGGGTCATTGTAGATCACAATTTTTTATATTAAAAGCAAAGGCTTTATACAAAAGTCACCAACTTTTACTTTCGTGCATGCTTTTCAAAGCCGCTCTCAGTAACCACTCTTTTCGACATAATTGAAAATTCCTACAAATACATGCACTCTGTGGACCGTCGGAACAGAGTGCATGGGGGGAGATTGCACCCAATACTGTGTTCGGTCTCGTCTCTCGATGTCTCTATTTTTCTGTGTGTTTTTTGTATTTGTAACCTCTGTGTGCATGTGAGAAAGATCTATTTCTATCGGTTTCGGCAAATTGATCTCTGTTTCGCTATTCTCTGGTCGTGATCCGATTTTGATTCTGATTCCGATTTTGGTTTTCATTTCTCTTTTCATTTTCGTTTCCGTTTCTGTTTTCGTTTCCGTTTCCGATTCCGATTCCAATTCCGGTTCCGGTTTCTGTTTCAGTTTCAGTTCCACTTCGAGAACCAGGACCTACATTTACACCTATGTTTACACCTACGTTTACTCCTTCGGCTTACTCCTTACAACTACATTTACTCCTTCGGCTTACTCTAAGGCTTCGACTAAGGCATAGAACTTAGGCATAACTTTCCGATCTCTCCTATTGTCATCGTCCCAAAGAAAAATAAGCAATTATGCATCTATGTGGACTACGAGAAACTGAATGCCATTACGATACCCGATCCCTTTCCACTACTTTCCTTGGACACTATGCTAGATGATGTTGCAGGATGAGAAATGTACTTCTTTTTGGATGGTTACCAGTAATCCTCGACAGTTTGTGCGGATGCAGGAATGTCAACTGGCTTTTGATCAACTGAAAACTCTTCTTACACAGGCTCCTATTTTACAAGCTCCTAATTGGCAACTTCCTTTCCATGTCTTCATGGATGCTTCCAATATTGTAATCGACAGTGTGTTAATGTAGCAACACGACAAGTGGTTTCCTCCTATTTATTATATGAGTCACCATTTGGCAGCTGCTGAACGAAATTATTCTATTACTGAATGGGAATGCCTTGGTCTAGTCTATTTGGTGAAAAAATTCCCACATTATCTACTGGGATGCAAATTCACCTTCCATGTGGATCATGTAGCCTTGGTTTATTTGGTAGCTCGGTGGGTGTTGCTGCTTCAAGAATTTGATTATCAGGTTGTGCATCACCTATGATCAGCACGTGCCCTTGCACATTTCCTTTCTCAACTAGATTCCGATGAGCCTCCCGATGGCATTGATAATACCACTCCGGCCATCCATGTGGCTGACTCCGTTCAGGATGATTCCTAGGCATTATCTGTGTCACCTTTGTATTATGACACCCTTATGATTTTTCTAACCAGCCGATGTCCTCCCAATGCTACTTCGACATCAGCTCGTTGTAAATTGTCTATGTATAATTGCCGATTTTGCATCATTGTGGGACAATTGTATTATATGGATCCATCTGGTGCACCCTTACGATGTATTCCTCCCCATGAAGTTTCTTCGGTAATCGCAATGGCTCATTCCACTCTGTTCGGTGGCCATTTTTTGGTCAACCTTAGTACCAAAAAAATTTTCATAGTGGATTATGGTGGCCCACAATGCATCGCGATATTGTTGCTTATGTTCAACACTATGATGCCTGCCAACGTACTCGACAATCCTTACACCGGCATCATTTTCTGCTTCAGCCTGTTCTTCCCCTTGAGCCTTTTACAAGTGGGCATTGGATTTTATTGGTCCTATTATGCCTCCTGCTATTGTTACAAATCATCATTACATCCTTACCTATACTGATTATGTTACTTGTTGGGCCAAAGCTTGGGTAGTTTGGTTAGCAACTGCTCCGGTGCTCGCTAAATGTTTACTTTGTGATGTTTTTTCTCTTTATGGGCTCCCTTTGGAGATTGTTTCTAATCAAGGCACTCATTTTTCTAATACATCAATGCAAGTTTTAACCGTAACCTTCAGTATTGTTCATAAATTCCATTCCTCTTATTATCCTTGCGTGAATGGATTGCCTGAAAGTACTAATAAAACTCTTATTAATATGCTGAAGAAACTTTTTCTAGAGTGTCAAAAAAGATGGGATGAATTTCTTCCTTCGGTCTCATGGGCTTACCGCACTACTTATAAGGATGCTACCAGAAGTACCCCTTTTAAATTGGCATATGGTCTTGAGGCAATTGCACCTATGGAATTGGTTGTACACAGTTTATGAGTGGTGTTGGAGCACAAGTTATTACTCGAAGATTCTTTCCCTTTCTGGTTGGATGTTTTATGGTCTTTGGATGATCAGAGTCTAGAAAGCTTTTTGGTTCTTCAGGAAGTTCATATGTGGCTAGCTAAAACCCATGATCAGTTTCTCACAACCCGTGTCTTTATAGTCAGGCAATTGGTTATTTTTTACAACGCCAAGTCTAATCGTTCGGCAGGAAAGTTCAAGCGTCATTGGTTCGATCCCTACCATATTGGAGAATAGATTGGTCCGACTACTTTTTGGTTATCTACATTGAATGGCACTCTACTCCCTAAACCCATCAATGGATCTAAACTCTGTCCATATTGCATGCCGTCCACTTCACCCTAACTTTGTATATGTTTTATTTACATTCATTAGGACCCCATTTGTTTCGGTATCTTTGACTTGTTGGTTATGTTACGTGCTTTTCGGTTGACCATATAACCGTAATCCTCCTGCGTTTTATTAATTACCCATGTTCCACTGCCATCCTCCATGATTAGGCATCTCTTAATGTGCTTTCATAGTAATGATCCATGCATGTTTCCCTCCACTTGTGATGATTATGTTCTACACCCACGATGTCGCCCTATGTTTTCTACTTAACCACTATTTTTGTACTCTTTTTTTTTATTGTGTTCTTGCACTCTGTGCATTCTGTAGCTTGTGGATTCTACTTACTCTCTGCGCCATGGAAGACCTTGTCAACATCACCACCTTCCGTGTTGGCCTTTCCCCCGACGTGGTCAAATTCCTTCATCCTCTTAGTTTGCTGGCGTTCACTAACATGCCCTGGCATTTGGTCGAATGTCATCCCTATTTTGCCCAAGTGATTGTGGCCATTGTCGATATCCCCATGACGAAAACATGTTCGTATATTACTTGCCTTAATCCGCACACGGTAGTTACCCTTACAACTGTGGCCGAAATTCTTATAAGAGACAAAAGGAAAGAGACATGAATTAGAAGATATTGTTATGTCATATGTATACATGAATGTTGTGAAACGTCAAGCTAAGCATTCTACTGGTCAAAGGTAGTCTGCACGACCCTCTCACCATGACAATTCAACCGAATGTCACACGTAAGAGGATAGGTTCCACTTCATTGACCCTATGTCTTTCTAGGATCCTAATGTGTTTCTAAGGAAGTCTAAGACTCATAAAACCAGCTCTAACTCACTCACATGCTCCACTAAGGGTGAGAAAAGAAAGAGAAAATGGGTTTATGATCATATCCTAGATTGGAAGTCTAAAAATTTGATTCTAGGAACTATGCTCTTACTAGCCCACCTTGGATCCTCACACGCTCAATAGAGGGTGATCATCTCAAGGAAACCATGTGCTACCAAGGGCCCTATAGATGCCTAAAAATGATGTTCTAGGAGTTTGGAGGGGGTTTATATAGTTTTTTGAATGAATTTGGACCGTTGGATATAGAGAAATCAACTCTCAACCCTAGGATCAACTCCTTTTGATTAACCCCATTGGATGTATCAAATGGATGGCTAAGATTGGTTCTTTATATTATATCTAAGGCAAAGGGCTGAACATTAGGCACATCTATTCTCCACCATTGGATTAGGGGCTGATCTGGACCATCGGATCAGTGGTGATATCAATTTGGATAAGATAAGCTACTATTTTTGGACAAACTTTGAATTATTGATCTTTGACAATCAAAAAAGGCTTATCGGATGAAAAAATTTTGTGGATCCTCCTTCCTTTAAGCTTTGGTTCATCTCGACCCTTGAATATGAGCTCATCCTGAACGTACAACATGGTTCAATCATTTTTTGCCATGTGGCAATCCTTCAAGCTTTCAATTTTCTAATTCTAGGAAACTGCGCTGATCTTGAAAACTGGATTTTGTGCTCTTTGACCCTTCAAATATCCTTTGATGAAGATGAAAATTTGTAGGGCTATGTTTTGAAAGGTCTTCTTTAGGAATATGCCGAAAAAACTCCGAGCCGAATCTCCCTTATATAAGTTTGACTACATTTGGAAGCCTACAAGGTGGCATTAAGGTCTCTAGGAAGCTCTGATAGCCTTGAAAATTTGTACGAATATGTAGCCACATACGATCTTTATACATGCCAAAACATATGGCTAACAAAAGTTCTTATACACGATTTTGTAGGTTCTAAGTGGAAAATTTACTTTTTTTACAAAATGCACATGGCATATCAATGTGCTAGAAAATCCATTTACATGTGAAATTGAAGCTATAAATTGCCTTTCATAGGCTTTACAAGTATGTGAAGTTTCATGTGATTTGGAGACATTGAAATTTTTGTCCTAATTTCCAAAATTTGACTAGCTTTGACTGCTACCCTGAATTTGCTTGATTTCTTCCAAAGTTTGCATGTGAACTCCCTTTGATATCTTTGATGCATCTTGGACTTCTCCGAGAACTCTGGCTACCTTCACTGAATTTGCTTCCTATAGGCCTTCATGAGTGAGAGAGGAGAAAAAATATTGACGATAACGCCGGGGCACTTTTTTCCCTCTTTAAAGAGGTTTTTCCCCCCAACTTGTATATATGCCTATTTCCCTAACATGCCACTTATCTTTGTACATTCTAGTGGCAATACATTCATTATTGTGTATTGTGCTCCAATCTTCTTCTTCTTCCTTGTGTTGTTCACGTGCTTCCGCAGACCTCTAACTCCAACAATTGGTATCACAGCAGGTCACTGCTTCATCTATGGCATCGTCTACACCTCTCTGTGTTAGCTCACAAAATGGTTGGTTTTTTATGCACTAATATGTTTGTATTTGGTAGGGAAATTTGTTTGATTTCAGGTACTTGCAGAGTTAATCAATTGGATGAAAGGAGATCGCACTCATGTCTACAAAACTTCTGCTTGGAAATGATGTATTGGTTGCAAATGCACTTATCTCTATGTATGGCAAGTGTGGTCTAATGGATGATGCAAGGATTAACTACATGGATGCAGACAACCAGCAAGGGTTTCAAGTAAAAAAGAAGCAGTTTTTCCGCAATTTTGTTGCCATCGTCCTTTTTGGTGTCATCGGTGTCTTCATATCTTTTGGAATTATCTCTGCTGGGACTGGGCTGATCTTTCCACTCTTCAATCTGCAAGGACTAGGGTTCAGAGATTATATGACTCTTGGGGTTATTTTTTCTGCTACAGATTCGGTCTGCACTCTTCAGGTCCTTCATCAAGATGAAACCCCTCTTCTCTACAGTCTCGTGTTTGGTGAAGGTGTCATGAATGATGCTACTTCTGTAGTACTTGACAGAGTAGTAGAAAATCTTGATTTCAGTAAGTTGGATGGGTTAGCAATTTTACAGACTTTGGGACAGTTCATCTATCTCTTCTTATCAAGTACTCTTCTCGGTGTTGTGGTTGGGCTTTTGAGTGCCTTCGTTATTAAAAAGCTTTATTTTGGCAGACATTCGACAGATCGGGAAATTGCTGTCATGATTTTGATGGCTTACCTTTCATATATTCTTGCTGAGTTGCTGTATTTAAGTGGAATTCTTACCGTATTCTTTTGTGGAATTGTCATGTCTCATTACACATGGCATAATGTAACTGAGAGTTCGAAAGTAACAACAAGACATACTTTCGCTACACTATCGTTCATTGCAGAGACATTTATTTTTCTTTATGGTGGTATGGATGCATTAGACAAAGACAAATGGAACATGACCAATGTCAGTGTCAGCACTTCATTAGGATTGTGTGCAACATTGCTTGTTGTGGTCCTATTGGGTAGAGCTGCATTCATTATCCCTTTATCTGCTATTTCAAATCTGGCAAGTCGAGGTGTTGAAAAAAAAAAATAAGCTTTCGACAGCAGATTATCATTTGGTGGGCTGAGGATTGGGGCGCGTGGACTGTTATTTTCGGGAGGTGCACACCGTAACGAGAAAGGGAGGCTTTTCTGGACGTGGTCTGTTCTGGATGAGGGAGAGGTCTTCAGTCACAGTGGAAAAAGGGAGAAGAAGCAGAGGAAGTGATTGCTATAGAAGGGGCGGAAACTATGTTCTTCAGGGAGGAAGCAGGAGAGAGAAGATTAACGTCACTTTCCTCTAAGCCTTGCTTCGGACGCTCTCTGCTTCCTCCTCACCCCTTTGCTGCTGCACCTTGATCTTCATTCACTGCATTTTTTGCCAGATGTTATCTGTAAGATCGAGCTTCAGTTTCCAATGGAATAATCGATCCAAGCAGGCCCGGAGAAACGGGATTTCTAACTTTCACGGCCGACAACAGATGAGTTTTCAGGTATTTGGAAGCTCTCGATTTCTAGTTTCAGTGCTCACATTGTGCAGAGCTCATAGTTCTATGTACTTCTCTTAAACGGGAACGCTCGATTCGAAGGAGTAACCGAGTATATCCTGATATCGATCTTATGTGAATGCTGGCCCCGTTACCGGGAACGTTCAATTCACAGAAGAACCCGCTTTTACTCTCATATCCATTTTATGTGAATACTGGTATTCAGATTAGGGGCAATAGGGTCAGTGACAAAGTAACTTCAATTCACTTAATCTGATGATGGTTTTGTGCCAAAGCTGCATTGATCTGTGAAAGCAAAGCATGCATTGGCTTACACATGGGTGAACACAGCACTCGGGCGTATTTATTACGTGTGTCTCTTTTCGATCGAGGATGCTGTTAGTATGCTATAATCTGCTTCGAACAGATGAAGTTTAATCGAAGGCCTCGATAATGTGATTCCTATATCCCGCTTGAACGGGCTTCTAGCCTCCCCTCTATTCCGCTTCCTTTTGTGAGCTTTCTACTCGTTTTGTGACTGTTCTCAACTGTATAAGTAGTTGCACTTAATAGCACATGTTTATTATTGTTCATGAAAGCCCTGCTCTCGTGCAACATGCGCCTTACGTATCTGTACCTTTTAGCATGAGGACAAGTAAACACGTGTTTTAAAGGGCTCAGATTTTAGAGTTGCGGTGCATTGGACACATGAATCTGTTTCCTGTGTGACGTTCATGCTTAGTTTTTCTTGCTTATCAAGAAGATTTATTGCCTTCCCCTAATATTACTCTCAGATCTTGTCCTCTAAGCCTGTGAGTCTGTGTATACTGTATTATTCTATACTGTAAGCTTGACTGTGTGCGCTAGATTTCATGTTGCGCTTAGTGCTTTAATTATATTGTTAATCTTTTTGATCGATCCTTGGAAAAGTCATAGGGATTATTGGGTTGTGCGTTTGCCAACCTGATAAAGTTGTTGGCAATCTGATTTCTTCTACCAAGTGTCTCTACTTTGAGTGGCTCAATGAATTTATTATGTGCCATCTGAGCAAGTTTTATGTGTCGTGAAGGGTTGGGCAAAATATCATTGCGTGTATGCACTCTCCCTTGGGCTAGGAGAGCGAACATTTTGGTGCGTTTGTCGGGATCACATGCGCTAGTGCATAGACATAAGAAGAATCCATTTCGAGATAATTGTGGGCTCTAGATAATCCAAGTAGACCGATTGCGAGGGATTAAACCAAATAAAGCCTCGTGTAATCATCTTTTCCTGCGGCATTAGAGCGGGTTCACTCTGGTTGCAGTCTCATAATCAAATGATATTTGGTAAGCATACTCATGATGTTTTAGAGATCCAAACTGCTTCGCTCTATCGTGCCAAAATCACAATCTGAGCTCGTTTTGGCCTTTGAACACACTATCGCAATGCTTGTGTAGGCTATTTCATCTTCTTGTGCCAAAGATATATACCAGTTTCAATTCTCCAATATAAGCATCTCAAAGTGTGCTACAGGTCTAGTAGAACTCATTTGGGTAGTTCTCTTCAATGTTTGCAGATACAATCATTTTTTTGCATCAAGGTATTTTAGTTAGTGGCCATGGCTAAAAGCAGTGATGTATTTTGTATGTTGGTTGTTGAGGATAAGTTGGATGGTACAAATTACCCATTGTGGGCTTATATGATGTGTCATGTATTGGTTACAAAAGGACTATGGAATATTGTGGAGGGTATTGAAAGAAGTCTTGTTACACTTGTGAATACAAGTACTGCAAATACAGGCGCTGGAGCTGATGGAGATGGTGTCAAAGATGATGATATTGTGCATATTCCTGTTTGTGTTGTTGTTTCTGTTGCATCTACTATAGAGCAATTTTTTTGGGATGGCAAAAATGCTCAAGCACATGCGTTGATAGCTTTGTCTGTCAAACGTGACATTATTCCTCACATTCGCTCTTGCAGAACAACTAAGGATGCTTGGGATACACTTACCACATTGTACCAAGCTAGGAATGAGGTTTGTGTTGCTTACCTCCAAAAAATATTGGAGGGTGAGCACATGAATGAAGGTGATTCTATGGACAATTTTCTCACAAAGATCAAGGATTTGAAAGAATAGTTGATTTTTGTTGATGAAGTTATATCAGATATCTCACTTGTGCAGACTGTTTTGAATGGTCTTCCAGACTCATATTAGAGTTTTTCTTCTACTCTTTGTTTGATGATGAAAGGCAATCCAAATGCCCTCTCATTTGAAGAGTTAGTTTCTATTCTATTGCAGAAAGATCAGTCTAGAAGAACAGGTCCATTATGCATGTTGCAGATCAAGCTTTCCTAGCTAATTAGAAGGGCAAAGGAAAATGGAGCTCTTCTACTAGTAAGCAGAAATCTGCAAATGCTGCACATTCAAAGAATGAAGACAAAGTCATGTTACCAAAATAAGTCTCCAAGTCTACATGCCCTATCTTTCCATAATCCTAGATTGTAATCGGTTTCTTAGTAGATAAATTACTACTTAAGATACAATTTTACACAAGTAGAGAAATCATCATTTGCCCCTTTTGACAAGTGATGTGGATATGCAGTGCAATGCAAAGATTGAAAAGAAACATGCATAAAGTGAAACTGGAAACAAGCAAGAATTAGAAAACAGTGGAATGAACTTGAAAAAACAAAGCAACATGAACTTGAAAAAGAAATGATATTTTTATTTTTATTTTTTTATTTTTTATTATTATTTTTATCATGGATACTCTTGTTTAGGAATCGGCCTCATTGTTGTCATCTTCTTCAATGTCCTCGTCCAAAATGTACTCATCATTATCTTGTTTCTTGAATAGCTTTATCCTTTTACCTGCAATCAAAGTTTTCAATGCAACACCATTTAATTCACAAAGAGCATA
Organism: Ceratopteris richardii; assembly: GCA_020310875.1. NCBI lineage: Eukaryota > Viridiplantae > Streptophyta > Polypodiopsida > Polypodiales > Pteridaceae > Ceratopteris > Ceratopteris richardii. Next base: position 89,618,874 of record CM035435.1, on the reverse strand, counting down.
CATTCCATTGTTGTTGACTTTTGATACAATGTATGGCTCAAACCACCATTGAGTGAGCTTTTTGCATGCATCATATTGAGAGTCAAATGTACCATTACAAATGAGCACCCAACCTCCTACTTCAATCGGATTAGGATGCAATTGATGAGTTTTATCAAAATAATGCTTGTTCTTCATTCTAGATTCTCTTAATTTTTCAACAGCATCATCAAGTCTTAATTTACCTTGTTCTAACTCTTTAATGCGCAAACTCAAAAAATAATCAGTAGACATGTTTTTAGACCAAGCAAATTTGACCATGCAAAAATATGAGACTGAATTGGAAACAATGGTTTTTGACAGTACATGAGTTCAGCAGGCATATACACAGTAGTATGTGTGCACGCCATTTTATCTTCCCAAAGTGCAAAAGGTAAGAATCTAGGCCATCTTTTAATGTCATCGTTACATGCTTTAGACATGGCTTTCACAATCGGTGGATGCCCTCTCTCTATTTTACCATTGGCCTCTAGATTATATGCAGTAGTGAGAGACAAATGAATACCATGATGTTCAAAGAATTCTTTAGCTTCTCTCACATTTAACTCTCCACGATCAACAACTACTTTCTCTATGTAACCAAAGCGACTTATGATGTCGTTGAGCAAGAACTTGCAAACATTGTAAGTGGTCTTACATCGTAGTGCACATCCCTCTACATGATTAGTTAAGTCCTCTCTTGCAAGTACAATGTAATGCTTTTTGTCAATACCTTTAGGCATAGTTATAAGATCTAGTGCCCACTTGTAGTGAATATAGGGTGGATAAGTAGGATGCAATGGATCTTTATGTTTGACTGACGAATGAAGTTGACAAGTAGAACATGTAGAAACATAGCTACTAATGTCAACATACATCATAGGCCAATAATAGGCACTTCTAATTTTTTCATATGTTCCAAAAAATCTTTTATGACCCGCTGTGTACCTAAGTCAAGAAGACTTAAGGACTTGTGCCAAAGAGACTAAACCTCATTTGCCACACAAGTGCGTATAGTGGGAAATTGACACACGCTTACTTATCAATTCGATCAAACGACCTAACCAAGTGTATGAGGACATGTGCACACATGATGGAAAATGAAGTGGTTCAGCTTATATGCATGAGAAAAGACTAATCCACCTCTCTAATGCACTGAAATACTGAAAGTGTCTGTCCCGATACCACTTACAGCAGTTTTCACTAAATCAAGGATTTCTCCTTGCTCCGAACTCCGAATATAGTCAATAGTGGACTCCTTTCAAAGCTCTCGATGAGATGCATCTATTAGAGGTGGTTTCACTTGATTCTGACAATCGTGCTTCAAGTAATGACCAAAATAGTGAATGGCAGAAAACACCCACACTCACGCCACAACTCCTACAAGCTCACACACACACTACAGTAGCTTAAAAGCAGTGGGGAGGGGTAGATAATAGTCCTAAACACACATTCCAAGTGTTACACACACATAGAAGATTAAAGAGAAGATGGAAATCTGCAAGAAAGAAACAATTTCGAAAATCAGGAGCTCTCCTTCTTCACAATGGCAAAAAAGTCCCTACAAAGAGTCACTAAGTGACTTATATATATGTGCCCTAAATTTGGTCCTTTCACACAAGAGACCGGCACTTTATTACTAAAATGTGAATTTCCTACTAATTTACAAGGAATATGTTACAATGAGTTGGGCTTATGCATCTAGAGGACTCCTCTGGTGCATTTACATGGCTTGAGGGAATTCTCTAATAGGTTGAAGAAGAAAAATTATGCCCATTAATTTGAAAATTTTGGGGATCTTCTTTTGTGCTTCTCTACTCTGCAACACTCTCCCCCTCTTTGTCTTTTTCGTCCCTTGACAGGCTTTCCTTCTTATCTTCAGCTTGTTTAAGAGTTCTGAATACAAGCACCCAATGGTCGAAGCAGCAAGGATTGTTAGGGAATTTTTTATTTTATCCGTTGTATGTCCTTTGCTTCTGTTTTCCCCTTGGTATTCCATACATCACAAATTTGGGTCACTATATTCAGTCGGGCTGCCACATACACCACTAGTGGCTAAGAATGTGTTGTTCTTAGTCACCCTCTTCAACTCTTCAGCCTCTACACTTCTTCATGTATGCTTCCTGGCCCTGGTCCGTCCTTCCCATGAAATGTCCTGGTTCTTGATATTCTTTAATTCCACTCCTCAGGACCTGGATGTTTGGCGTTGTTGCCTGATGCGTGCCCCTACCGGGCTTTGGGCAGAGGGTTGTTCTTTTGCTTTATGATCTTCATTCTTTATTGAGCAGTTTTTTACTTTGATCTTCTTCTTCTTCTCTTCTTACTTGACTCCTCTTCCACACGTCCCTCCTCCTGAACTTTGTCATCCCCAACAGGCTTTTTGTGGTGACGTGAGTACGTTTGTATGGATGCTTGCTCTCTTTGATTCAATAGATTGGTGTGAAAAATCATAAATTCTTTCCACTGTGTTGACTTCACTCCATCTTCTGGTGACGGTGATCCGCAAAAAAGCTTGTTTCATAAGTTACCAGTCTGGCGTTAAGATTTGAAGTCATCCTCATAAAAATTTTTGAATCTATTTCGAAGAAGCCCGTGAAAAATGCTTCTTCAAAAGTCTGCATGTATGTGGACGACAAAAAGATAAGTCGTGAATAATAGGTCATAAGTGTTAAGCGGCTCGGAATAGTAGAGAGGTAAAAAACAAGCACTTCAGAGCCTTGGGTAATGCCGACGAAGTTCAAAAAAGTATATTTTGCGTGTTGGAAGACTTTAACTACTGTTAGTAGCATGCTAAAAATCTCATTCGTCATCTTTACTGCTAAATCAGGTACCATCGCATATCTTGCAATCCAAAAATCCATTGTTTTTACCATGTACTCTTCTGTCGGTAGGTAGTTATGTGGTGGACTAGGTAACAACGGATAATTCAGCCAATGATATTTATGCTTCCTTTGCGTTGTCCTTCCCAAAATTACGTCCAAGAGCATCTTCGGGGTACTAGGCAAAAAGATGGGTTTACCCGAAGCACATATGGCGATGCTTCCCACTGTACCCGTAGTGTAGGATTCTTTTCCAAAACTTTGCACCTCCATATGGGATCAGCCTTCTCAAATTCCTCTTGAGTATAATTGAAAGTATCTTTGTTGAACTGGAGGTTACTATCAGGTTCTTTATTTGTCATCATCTTTATATATTGTCGTGTTTTTTCTTTAAGTAGTCCATATGGTACACTAAATGGCTTCAAAATTTGATCCAAGTTTTTGCTCTCTATTTTAGCTTCCTTCATGACCTGGATTATCTGATCTTCAAATTCAGCATTAAGCTGGGACACCAGTAGTGCCCTTTCCGGTCGACTCAGTTCTGCAATGTCCTAATTATTATGTTCAATTTGGACCTCCTGTTCCTCCCTTATTGGTGAATGATATAAGGGGGGAGAGAGAGGACGTACCTCAATCTCCTCAGTAGCTTCTGCGGATTTTGGAACTACTGGTGTCACCTCAATTGCCTTCTGCTCTAACTGCTCTTGTAGTTGCTTAATCATTTCATCTTTCTGCTTGATTTCTTCATTAGCTTTAGCAATAGTGTCCTTGTGTTTGAGAAGTTCTTGAGCAATGATATCAAGGTGATCAGTGTCTTCTTTACATTGCATAAGATAGCAATTCTCAGCCTTTTTCCATTTAGTCCTTAAAGTTGTGGTGTCCTCCATGTACCGCTTTTTCGAGTCAGCAATGGTTGCCTGCTCCTACTTGAGCTGATCTTCATACTTAGCTATCTTGTCCTCCATCTCCTTTATGTCTTTGTCTGGCCTTTCCTGCACATCTATGGACTGATCACTTAGAAGAGCTGCCATGAGCTCCTTATTTCGGTTCCTTAGGTTTTCTGCCTCCTCCATATATACCTTTATTTGTGATTCCAATATTTTACTCCTTGCATTCATCCGCGTCTTCTCAGCCTCGCTAGCTTCATATTTCTTCGTTAATTCTTGGAGTTGTTCTTTCAATTTTGCATTTTCCATCTAAAGTTTTGGACTGATTTTTGACCCCTTGAACTTCATTTTCTTTCTATAAGATCTGCTCCTTTGCTATCTTTAACTCAGTAGAGAGATTCTTACCAATTTCTTGAAGTTCATGCTTGTCGTGCATCGCTTGATCGTAGTCTTCATCGGCCTCAAGCATTAATTGTTGCGTATCCAATGCGGTTCGTATCATATCTTGCACGATAGGCTTGAGCTGAGTTATATCAACATTCAACCACGTTTTCGGTATGCTTCGAGCTTCTACAGTTTGGACATCTTTTCCATGCTCTACATGGATAGTTTCATTGTGGGGTTGTCTGATTCGTAGTTGTACTTTTGGTTCTTTTCTTTCTTCATCCAAATCAATAACTTTAGTGGCACTCCCTTGAAATGTGACATCCACTGGGGAGGGTTCTGGCACAACCCTTATCGGAGTGAATGGTTTTGATTCCTCAATTGTAGCTTCTTTAGGCTCTTTATATGGTATCTTGATTGACATTTCCCTTGTAAGTGTTGTCTTCGTGATTTTAATAGTGGAAGTCTCATTGATTTTGAGGACATGTGTCTGTTCCTTGTTTGCGATGTCCTGATCTGGTTGAACAGTGTTGTCCTCCACTTTCATGCCCTCTTCTTCTTCATTGTAGTTGACCGCATTCAATTCCTCCCATTGTCCATCATCCTTTGATTCACTTTGAATATCCACATTTAATAAGGATGTGTCGGATTCTTCTTGTGCATCCGAAGATGAGCTTGAATTATCCAAACCTAATTCTCGGTATCGGTGGACTTTGGTGAGCTGCTTTTTAGCTTCTCCCTCTTGTTGGGTCTGGTGGTAATGGTTCTCTTGCACTGGTAAATTGACTTGCCCTTCTGTATATTGATGTGTATCTTCCAGGGCCTTAGTTAAATATTCTTCTGTAATAGGCCTTTGCTCCGTAATCTTTGTCTTGGGAAGTACATGTGCCCTTTTCGTGGCTGGAACTTCCTCTTCTACTTGCTTTACCTCCCTAAGTCTCTTTGTGCCTCTCATTCAGGGTTGAGAGCTAGTTTCTGCCTCTTCAACAATCTTGAATCCTCGTTTCTTTTTAGGAACTGTGGCGACCTTGGCATACTTAGCGATGGCAGTCGATGGTGGCATTTCTTGAAGATGCTCTCTAATGCCTAAAGCATGGTAAATCAATATTGTCAGATCTACACTTCCATTGAGGAGCTTCTTGCTATTCCATTGCTTCTTTGCCTCGAATAGTCTTTCCTGTATGTAAGGAGTTAGATTCATTTGATTGCCAATTTGCTTGATGGCATGTGAGAGTAGCTGAACAATTACCTTCAGCAGAGCCGTGTATCGATGCATATTTGGGAAGCAGAAGTGCTGGTGGACGAGTCTAACTTCTTCTTCAATATCCACTCAATTGATGTCAGTGAATGTCCTTGTCTTTTCTCCACGGCTTTCTTCTTTCACTACCGTGTTGCCATCCTTTTCCCATCCAAAAGCTTCCTTAATCAAGTCATGTGTGAACTGAATAACTACCCATTCACCTATGCCATCCATAACTCTAGCCTCTGGCACCAATGGGTCATGTAATGCTGGTTGTAATGTATTCATGACTTGTGTGCACCATTGAAAGTCGGGCTTGTAGATTGGCAGTTCGAAGTATTTGTGTAGACCCGCTTTCTTCATGATGTCAATGGTAGTTGGAAGCTCATGCACTACTTTAAAATCTTGGGACATAATCGGAAATTGATGATCTGTATCCATGATTTTGATAGTCACCAGGAAGAGATATTCCCTAGCCGGTTGATCTTCTCTAAACCAATGTCCCTTTGCTTTGTTTATACTCTGAAGAGGAAATTCCAAGGCTTCCTCCTGAATCGTTGCTTCGGAATCTTCAGACGCCATCTGCACTTGTAATGAAAAGTGCATTAGCTTCAATGGAAGGCATAGCAACTGTGTAGTGCATTGCAGTGATATGTTGTCATTCCATCACTCTGTTTTCCTTGCTTTTATAAGTGAGATCTCTTGACACTTCTTTTTATTTCTTTTCTTGAAAGAAAACAAGTATAAGTATAGCCAAAGCATTTATTTATTTACATAGTATGTCCATTCCTAAGGAAGTTGAAGCTATGACCTAATTCCCATTGGGGAATGTGCACCACCAACTTCATTATGTACATCAAGTGCCGAATGCTTGACCTTGTAATGTGGCCCTAATATGCGTACTTTAGGTGCATTTGACACTTCATGGGTGCAATTCGAGTCTTTGTTGTTGTGGTGGTCCATTCCTTGCGATTGCTTTGGCTTCCAAATCCACGTCGTTGTCATGTTGATAGTCCGTGTCTTCTCTCTGGTCCTTCGAACTTCATGTATTTCTTTTGATGTCCTAGTAATTGAGTTTTTTCTCTTCATGTTTCTATGACGAGTCCCTCTCTGTTGCATGGTCTGAATGTCTCGATGTAATGCATCCTCCTCTTTGTTTATGTCTTGCTTGGTTGCTTGTCTCACCTTTTTGGGAATCCATATCTGTTGTCGTGCCTTTTGAGCTTCAATAAAAGGCTTCGAGAGCCATACTTGCAAAATTCTTTTTGGTTTGGATTTCGGTGAAGCTGACTTATTTTCCTCCTTTTTCTCCTCATGAGTTGGTGTGGACGATCCTGATTTCTGCACTTGATACTTGTGTATCCATTTGAATTTGTTCGTTCCTTGATGCAAGTATCTGAATGTTGTTTTCCGCATTGGTGATCCTTCTGTCGTGTGAGAAACTCCATGAGAGTTGGTCCCCTTATTTTCTGGCCGTTCACCAAATGAATAGGATGATTTCACCTCTTCCTTGGACACATTAGGGTTTGAGCTTTCTGCTTCTTCTAGATTGGTTTTTGAGGCATTGTGGCTGGGGTCATGTTCCACTAGCTCTTCTTTGCGTTCTTCTGCACTCTCGATGGCTTTTGGTTGTTGTGAAGGCTTCTCCCCTAATAGAATAAAAATTTTACTGGTTTCCTCATAATACCTTGTTGGAACTTTCCGCTTGACCATTGGCTTGGGGATGGTATGGGGCTGATTTTTTATGGATCACCAAAAACTCATTCATTAGAGACTCTATCACTTCATTAATGAAGTGCGTTCCTCGGTCACTTACAATCTCAATGGGTAACCCGAAATGAGTGAAGATATGCCCAAAAAGAAACTTAGCCGTGGTTTGAGCATCATTCTTTCTATTAGCCTTTGCCTCTACCCATTTTGTCAAGTAATCTGTGGCTACTATGATGTATTCGGCATGTGATCCTTTTGCCGGTGGGTTAATGGGTCCTATGAAGTCAATACCCCATTTAGAGAATGCTCTAGCACAAATCATAGGTCTCAATGGCATGTCATCCCTCCGAATTGGGTATTTAGCCCTTTGGCATGTCTCGCAGCTTCGTACATATGTTTCAGCATCCATATGTAAAGTTGGCCACCACAAGCCCACGAAGAGGATCATTTTTACGGTTCTCTCGGCTAAAAAATGACCTCCTACCGCACCTGCGTGTGCCATCTCTAATATGAGCAAATATTCTCCTTCATGCACACATAATCATAGTTGGTTGTCTTTTCCTCTTCTAAACAAGTTTCTTCCTATGAGTACATAATCCTTGCTCATCTCCTCTAGGGATCGTTTTCTTGCCAAGCTAACTCCTTCCTCATGCTCTCTTGTCTTTAGGAATTTTACCAATGTTTTGCTCCTATTGGGTGCTATGGTTGATAAAGGTATGGACGTATGATCCTTCAGGATTGTCTCCTGGCATTCTGCGTAGTTACTCACATACTCGTGGACATCCTTAGGCATGGTTGGCCAGTATACTCCTAATCACCTTAACTCCCTAATAGTTCCATGAGTTCCTTTGTGTGTCCTCCATTTGCTCACATGTGCTTGTTCAATTAACTTCACTTGTTCGTCCTCCTCAACACATCTTAGTAATACACCATTGGGTTCCTTATAGTACACACTTCCCGCAATAATGTGCAAATTCCTTGATTGAAGAATTTCCTTTTTATTTTCCTTATTAATTGGGTGTTGTGGGCCATGAGTGAGTATCGGAATTAGTTTCTCTGCCCACTTTGGACACACTTCTAGATTAAACAAATAAGTGTTTGGGAGATCATCCAATACTCCGCTTGGTGGTTCTCTTTGTGTTAACCTAGAAAGGTGATCTGCTCTCACATGCGTGTTTCCCTTTTTCACTATCACTTCAAAGTTGAACTCCATCAATAGTAGGAACCATCTTACCAATCTTCCTGTGTTACAGGGCTTATTGACTAGGTACAATAAAGCTTGATGGTCTATGAAGAACTTGAATTTATTGGCTAAGAGATAGTGTCTAAATTTCTTCACTGCATAGACCATTCCCAATCCTTCTCATTCGATGGTGGTATAATTTCTCTCCGCTTGATTCAGTTGTCTACTCGCATAGGCAATTGGGTTATCTAGCTTCCCTTCGTCTGTTGGTTGGGCCAAGATACAACCTATTGCGTAATTAGAAGCATCTACATGAATATGAAAGGGCTTGTTCCAATTTGGTGTTTTCAGAATTGGAGTTGTGCTAAGTCTCTTCTTTAACTCACTGGATACTTTCTCACATTCCTCTGTCCAAGTGAATTGAGTTAAGAGTCCATACAAGGGTTTGGCGATTAGGGCATACATGTGGATAAATCGATGGTAGTATCCACAATGTCCCATAAATGCTTGCACCTCTCGCATTCTTAGGTCTAGGAAGCTCTAAGACGACCTTAATCTTATCTTCATCCGTGGAAATTCCATTTCTAGAGACTATGTGTCCTAGGATCTTCCCTTGTCTTATCATGAAGACACATTTCTCTGGATTTAGACAGACTCTATATTGTCGGCATTTATTAAATATCTTTCGCAATTCAGGAATGTGGTCTAATCTTTGATTTGAATAGGTACATAGGTCATCTACATACACCTCCATGCTCTTTTTTAGGAATTCCTTGAAAACATGACACATCAATCGTTGGAAAGTAGCAGGCGCATTAGTGAGTCCAAAAGGCATCACTCAGAAAGCATAGACTCCCCATTTAGCCACGAATGCGGTCTTATGTTGATCTTCTGCAGTTATTGCTACTTGGTTGTATCCAGAGAATCCATCTAAGAATCTATATACTTATTTCCCTGCGACTCTTTCCAATAGATGATCCGTAATGGGCAATGGGTAGCTATCATGTATGGTGGCTGCATTGACCTTTTTCAAGTTAATGCACACTCTCAGTTTTTCGTTCTTCTTAGGCACAACTACTAGTGGCGATACCCACTCGGTTTGTTCTATTTCATATATGAATCCTGCCGCTAGTAGCTTGTCTATTTCTTCCTCATTTTTAGCAGCATAGACCTCATTGTATGTATAAAGGCGTTGTTTTGATGGTTTCACATCTGCTGTCATTGGTATCCTATGAGAACAAATTGAGGGTTCCACACCCTTGAGATCCTTATATGTCCATGCGAATACGTTTCGATATTCTCGGATCAATTGTATTAGTTCTTCTTCCTCTTCCACTAACACATCTTTGCCTATGTATGTGCATCTTTCTTCTCCATCTTCCACTGTCACTATGATCTTTTTTGTTTGTTCTTTGTTGTCGTATGCTTCTCCGTCTCAAGCCTCTCGTTTAGGCATTTGAATGGCCACCTTTCTCTCTTCTACTTCATATCTTTTAAAATGTTCAGGAACCTCAAACAGATCTGGATCTGGCCCGATTTTACTCATTCTTTCCTCTTGCTCTTGTACTCTAGGTGCGGCTTCTATTGCCCAGATCTTTGTCCGTTCTTGCTTCTCTTTGGTTCGAATGGTGTCTAGATAGCTTTCTTCTAAATCGAATTTTGGTTCCATTTCTATACTCTCATATTCCTCTTTCCATTCTTTTTCCAAGATTTCCCCTTCTTCCACTTCTTGAAGGACAACCATGTATAATTTCACATCATAGCCTTCTTCATCTATGCACTCCTTCATAGTTAGTACTTCCTCATTCACACACATGTCTAAGGTGGCTAAGATTTCCATCCATCCATGCGGTTCAAAGGTTTCATCAGGAAAGGTTTGAGGCATATACCTTGGGTCCTCTACAAGTCTGTAGTTAGGATGTCCTATTGGCCATAGCTGTCTTTTGTTGTCCTCTTTCTTGGCTTCTTTACACATCCATAACTGAGTGTCCTCGTGCATCCATGATTGATCACTTGATCCCGCACTCCGAATTGATATGTCATCTTCCTCCTTGTGTATAGGATTCCATTGTAGTGGAGGGACATCTCGATATGAAAACGTTTGCAAGTTTATCTTGGTGGTATTTCCTTGATGTTGTAGGTACAGAGAATCTCTTCCCTAGTCTTGCACTATTCGCATTTGTCTCATGAAGGGTCGACCTAATATCATTTCGTAACTATTAGCCTTTTCAAACTTACAGATGGCTAATGTGTGTTCAAATTCAACTCCACAGGTGGTTAATTTGATCTATTCCTAAGGGTTTCTCCACATGACCGTCTGCTAATTGGAGCTTCATGCATGTGGTCGTAAGGCAGGCTTTCCCCCTTTCTCCCAAATCTCGTTGGTGGCGATTCCTACTCCAGCTTCTGTGTCTAGGATTGCCTTGGTCATGTACCCATTGTAAGTGATAGGTAGACATGTATTACCTTCATCTCCTTCACTAAATTCTCCCACCTTATCAACTCGAATTTGTATCTTAGATGAGTTTTCTTTTCCCTTGTTTTCCTTTTCATCCTTCTCTTGCCCTAATTCCAGTTGACTTGCTATTTGCTTCCACAATTTCGGTTTAACTTGAAGTAATTCTTCCATAGTCAGTTTGCATTGTACCTTGGTCTTCTTAAGTTCCGTTAAATTGTGTGAATTCTTTTCTGAGTTTCCTTTTCCTTTTTCGTGTACCGTGGGTGCTCGGATTACCATAGATTCCTTTTTGTATTCTCCCATGTAATTTGGTAAGGTTGAAATGCTCTGAGCTTCCTCTCTATTTCTATCTAGTCTTGATACTTCATTGTATACTTCTTCCATGTTGGGGTTCGGTTGATAAACTTCTACATCCAATTCTTCAAAAGGAGGCCTAGTGGATCCATTGTTCTTCTCGGATTCTATTCCATAACTCTTTCGGCTAATTAGCCTCTAAGTCAGGTATTGTTGACATCGGTTCATCTTGAGTTTTCACTCGTTCACATTTGTCATCCTTCCCTCTAAGTTCTTTATTCTTGGCTTTGACACACTCCTTGTGTTGCTCCTCTGCTATTCTTGTCTCCGGAAGTGTCAGGATAGTCTTTTCTAGGGTTGCTTCTGCTACCTCTATGAGTTTTCGATATATCGCAAGCCTTTCATTTTCTAATTCTCCTTGTGGGTAAAGCTTTTCGTGTTGCTCTATATTCGGTCCAGTCTTAATCCTAGCTTGGTAAGCTTTCAGCCACATGTCTAGGTCGTCAGGTTTTGGGTCAGCTGAAATTGATCTTGGTTTCTCTGCTTCTTGGATAAGCGGTGGGATGGGAACCTCTTCCCGAATCCCTTGTTCTTTATGCTCTTGTTTGTTTCTGGTTTGTTTCCTATTTTCTTGACTCTTGAGTTTCATCCACTTATTTTTGAGCTTTTCTCTTCTTTCCTTCCATTTCTGTGTTTTTGTATTTTGCATACTCTCACATGGGTCCTCTGAATCTTCCACTATCTGAATTTTGGGACTTGTCGTTCTATTGTTTTCTCGTTCTCGTTCTGGTTGTTTTCCTTTTTGCTCTTTTGTTTGGGCTCTTGTAATGGCCTTCAAGGGCACTGTGTATTCCTTATCACTTCGAGGAGCTTCTATCACTTCAATTACATTAAGTGGTGCAGTGTCTTCGACTTTGGTTGGATTCTTAGGGCAGTCTCTTAAAAGATGTTCCTTTCCGCAATCATTATAGTATCCTTCCCAAGCCCTAGGGGGTGGTGGATTGTAAGGCCGAGGACATTCTCTAATAAAATGGTCTCCTCCGCATCTATAACAAGGTCCTCTCGGCACAGGTGGTCTAAGGGGTGGTCTTCCTGGTTGTTGTGCCTTAGGTGCAGTATACATTAAACTTGCTACCTTTGTTCCATAAGACTGATCATAACCTTCATATCCATAGTATGCCGAATCATATGCTGGTTTGTACTCTAACATGTTGGCATCATAGGGATAATAATCTCCTAGGGGCAGCTCATATCTAGGGTTTGCTGGTTCTACACTGGTCATCGTTGAGGCTGGCACTATGGCTCTTTCCAAATTTTCTTCTGACTGGGCATACTTCACAGGTACCACTTGTTGTGGTTGTGACAGCTATGGTCCTAAAACTGGTTGGGGTGGTGGATATGGTACTTGCTCGTATGGTCTCGATGCTCTTGTTGGTATTGGGTAAGGATTGTACCTAGGCATCTCTCTGCCTGGCCCTCTAGGTGGATATCCTTATGGCCAATGCTGAGGTGGTTGTAAAGGCCATGCCTGCCTATTGAATGGATAGTTTTCTGTGGTGTGATTGGTGTATTTTTGTTCTATGTGGCAGTACAAGGGAGTTCCTTGTTGAAGTTTTCTGTTGTATGGATATGTCTGATGTGCACAGGTCCCTCCTCGCACACACATGTGTGTAGGGTGATCTCCTCCACATAGACTACATCTTCGTAACATGGGCACTCTTAAGGCCGGGTGTTGGTAATTTCTATGTCCTTGGACTCCCAATTTCTTTGCTACCAATTCTGCTAATTCCTCCACATTACTGGAGTTGGAAGTAATAGTACTCTATGAGTCTTCTGATTTAGTGGGGCTGGGTTTGCTCGTGAGATCCTCTGCTAGATTGTCTTCTAGGTCAATGCACTCTTGAAGAGATTCACTCAGGGTTTGTAATCTCTTCACGTAAACTCAAGTTCTTAGGATTCCATTCGTGAGTCCATCCAAAAATAATGAAATCATCTTATGTTGAGTGGGCCTCTCTGTAGTTGGACATCTATCCACATACTAGTTGAATCTTCGTGCGTCCGTTTTCACAGTTTCATTAGGGTTTTGTTTAAAACTATGGATTAAAGACGTAGAATTGTGTTTAATCCCTCTCTTAGTGAATTCCCCAATGAATTCTTGAAAAAATTGCTCCATGTTTCCAAATTGATTGGCATCTAATCGCTGGAACCAAGTCAGAGCCGTTCCTGTGAGGGTGACTCTGAAAGACTCATATTGCACAAAGAAGTCGTCTACTTGTTCTGCCCTTAGAACTTGTTTAAATTCAGTGATGTGATCGTAGGATTCTCCCAATCCTCATAATGATTTCTTACGCATTTGGCCACTTGGATAGGTCTCAGTCTTCTCAGTGGTTCGAGTGGTCTGGGCATTACTGGGAAGGCAGGAATTGCTGGTCTAACAAGGGGTATTCCCGGCTGTACTCCTATTGGTGGTCGTGGTCTTACCGGTGGTCGGTACTGATTACCTACTCCAGGGTGGGTAGTTTGTCCTAACATGGTGTGCTCTACCTCTTATTGGGTTCCAAAGGGGTTCTGAGAGGTGGTTGCCTGCTCTCTCTGAGGGAATACAGGCAAACCCATGTATTTCAATTGAGCCCTATCTATGGCATCAACCAACCAATACCTTCTCCGATTTTTATCTAGGTATGTTATTCTAGTCTCGTCTTCTGGATCCTTTAGCTCATAAAATGTCATCGGGATTTCTTCTCTTCCTTGGGTTGGTGAATCTGTTTTAAGCAATAAGTCCATTCCATGGATCAGATAGACTTCCAATAGGTAGTCTTCTTGAGGTATCAAGTCTCCTCTTAAGACTCGTGTCACTTGGGACCTACCTCTAGGGGTTGTCACTAATTCCTCAGGGTTTGGTCTCCCTGAGTTCTCTTGTCCCATTAAATCTCCCGTTTCATTTATCAAATCGGGAAATTCAGTCACTATGTATATGTGACCTATCTTGTCCATGTATGCTCCTCCTTCATACTTAACAGCCGGTCTTGGCACAATCCTGGCATCCATGGAAGTTACCATCCTAGCCACAGATCTATTTAAGCCATCCAGGTAGATGGGAATCTCCTAGGCATTAGTAGAAACGTATTGTAAGGAGGTATGGTACTCTCCCTCTACAATGGTCATGAAGTTTCTACTTGGAGCGGGACCCTGCATGTCTTCTGAAGCCATGGGTATCTCCTCCTCTGAGTCACTAGAGGTATCATAATAGACCGAGCGATGACTAACCTGAGCAGCACTTCCTACAGAAGATATGACACTTCTTCGGCTACTTAGCACTCTCCCTGACCTCAAGTTCATTCACCCTCCTGCGACTCTCTAGGTGTCTGGAACTCTCCCTGAGTGGCTCTCAAAAGCCTCAAGACTACCCTTCAAAATGCTTCAAAAACTCTGGACGATGCCACCCTAGACGATACTGCCTTGGACGATACCAGAATGTCCACGATACGATACCTGAAACCCCGACAATACGATACTATCGCAACAGATGATACGATACCGCTGTTGGTCACGATACGATACTAGATGTCCTGGCGATACGATACCTTCAGATTAGACGATACGATACCAAGTCTAGGTACGATACGATACCTATGAGTTCCACGATACGATACTGAAAAGTCGGATGATACAATACTAGAAACCCAGATGATATGATACCAAAGAGGGCACGATATGATACTAGAGTTTTCCCCGATACGATACCTATTTCCTCACACGATACGATACTACAACGAAGGGACGATACAATACCAAGATGGTATCGCGATACAACACCGGAAAGAGATACGATATGATACTTGGGGGTGTGCACGATATGATACTGCTGCAAGTGGTGATACGATACCTCCGACCTGAGCGATACGATACTGGACGCTCTGACGATATGATACTAGAGTGGAGCATGATACGATACTGGCGGTTACGCGATATGATACCGCAAAACCACACGATATGATACCAACGCAAGCGGCGATACGATACCACCGACTTGCACAATACGATACTAGTATGATATTGTGATACTAAACTGGGCAAGGCACGATACGATACTAAAATGGACCGCGATACGATACCACTTTGGTAAGGTGAGATCATGATACCAACGAGGCGATACGATACCACAAGTGGTATCGCGATACCAAGGCTGGTAGTCGACGATACGATACTTCGGCGAGTATCACGATACAAGGGAATTTTTGGTATCGCGATACCAGAAACTCAACCCATCGTGATACTCAAGCCAAAATACCTCCAAATACAAAACTTTTTACACCCCCTTGCTCTTCTCTCACCCCTCTTCCCTCCTAGCTTACTGTTCCTTGCAAAGAAACTCAAAAAAATACACTGTCCCTCCCCGCGAAACCAGATGTGCAAGTATTCACGTTTTTGTGCTTTGCCTCAAATGCACGATACCGCTCCCACGATACCGATCGCTGCTTTTCTCACGATACTGCTCTCTGAACAGTGAGAAATGAACTAGAATTTTTTGGTTTTTATACTTTTCGGTGACTAAAGCTAAACTAACTAATTTGACAAATTTTTTGAGATTTTTCTTGGTGATCTTAATTTACTCCTACCTCATTCCTCTCCTTCTCTTCTCCTAACCTAACCCTAACTCTTCCTTCTCTCCCTTCCTACTAACCCTAAACCTAAAAACTCATTACACACACCTCCGGGATGTGAAGTAACAAGTGTTGAAGTGGTAGACTACTTGCCACTGAATGAATTTACTTCTACAAGTACGATTTCATCACACTCGAGCTATAACCATCACGAAGGCACCTTGGCTGAGTGTTCCCCGGCAACGGCGCCAAAAAATGTGTGTACCTAAGTCCAGAAGACTTAAGGACTTGTGCCAAAGAGACTAAACCTCATTTGCCACACAAGTGCGTATAGTGGGAAATTGACACACGCTTACTTGTCAATCCGATCAAATGACCTAACCAAGTGTATGAGGACATGTGCACCGTGATGGAAAATGAAGTGGTTCAGCTTATATGCATGAGAAAAGACTAATCCACCTCTCTAACTCACTGAAATACTGAAAGTGTCTATCGCGATACCACTTACAATAGTTTTCAGTAAATCAAGGATTTCTCCCAGCTTGGAACTCCAAATATAGATCAATAGTAGACTCCTTTGGAAGCTCTCGAGTAGACGCATCTACTGGATGTGGTTTCACTTGATTCTGACAACCATGCTTCAGGTTATGACCAAAATAGTGAATGGCAAAAAACACCCACACTCACGCCACAACTCCTACAAGCTCACACACACACTATAGTAGCTTAAAAACAGCGGGGAGGGGTAGATAACAGTCCTACACACACATTCCAAGCGTTACACACACATAGAAGATCAAAGAGAAGATAGAAATCTGCAAGAAAGAAGCAATTTCGAAAATCAGGAGCTCTCCTTCTTCACAATGGCAAAAAAGTCCCTACAAAGAGTCACTAAGTGACTTATATACATGTGCCCTAAATTTGGTCCTTTCACACAAGAGACCGGCACTTTATTACTAAAAAGTGAATTTCCTACTAATTTACAAGGAATATGTTACAATGAGTTGGGCTTATGCATCTAGAGGACTCCTCTAGTGCATTTACATGGCTTGAGGGAATTCTCTAATACTTTGAAGAAGAAAAATTATGCCCATTAATTTAAAAATTTTGGGGCTCTTCTTTTGGGCTTCTCTGCTCTGCAACACCCGCCCATAATGTCTCATGCATTCCCTTGATTACTTGAAATTGAAGACCTCACTTTCCTAAGAAAAAAAAAGTGTCTAGGTTGAAGAAGGCATTATATGGGTTGAAGCAAGCACCACGTTCTTGGTATGAAAAAATACATGCTTGCTTGATTGCACATGGTTTTCAGAGCAGTCCCATTGAGAACACCTTATATGTTAAGTTTGCAGTTGTACTTCTGATCATCATTGTATATGTTGACATGCTACTCATTTTTCCTAATGAGTAACATATTGCTGACTTTAAGACTGATTTGCATGCCTCTTTTGAGATGTTAGATTGGGGCATTTGCATCATTTATTTGGGCATTCATTTCATGCAATTTGATGGGGGAATAGCTCTTTGTCAGTGAAAATATGTTGACACATTATTGCAACATTTTGGCCTTAAAGACTGCAAACCTATTGGCACTCCTATGGAGACAAGTTTATGATTGAGCCTTCATGATTTTGGAGATGCATTTGATGTTGTCCTCTATCAGCACATTGTTGGATGCTTGATTTACTTATGCATAACTCGGCTTGATGTTCACTTTGCTATCTCTTAGATGAGCAATTTTATGCATTATTCAAGTCTCAAGTATTGGCACACAGTTATTTGCATCTTTTGCTACCACAGTGGTACCTGACTACTTGGATTGTTTTATCCAAAGGGGGATCACTACCACTAAATTTGCATGATTTTTCTCACTGACATTGGGTTGGTTGCTATGACACTCGTGTGTCCAAAAGTGGTTTTTGCTCCATGCTTGGTAGCTCATGCATATCTTGGCTGAGCAAGAGGCAGTCTATTGTGGCCACTTGTAGTTGTGAGGTTGAGTATAGGGAAGCTTTCATAGCAATTGTTGAGTGTGTGTGACTCAGATGCCTTTTTCCTCATTTGGGTGTTGGTGAGTCTTCTGCCACGCCATTTTCACAGAGTAAAGTCATTATTTCTTTTATTTGGATATTGGTAGAAGTATTGATTTTGATCATAAAATCCATACATGACCTAGGAGTTCAAAGTATATGTTATTATCTTTTTCATGTTCTTGTCCTTGCCATTGACTCATTGCCTCTTTCCAATTGTCCATTTGATTGAGCTCCTCCCAATTCCAATCATCGTTAGCATCTTGTTGCAAATCATTGTTCAACATGGATTGATCCTCCTCACCTTGTGATCTAGAATAAGAACTTGAGTTATCCAATCCCAGCTCTACATACCTTAACATCCTTGAGAGTCTTTTTTCTTGCTCACTACTTTACCTTAGCCTAAATTGCTTGTCTATAATGGTTACCTTGGACATTTAGATTCACTTTCCCTTCAATATATGCATGGATGGCTTGTAAATCCTCTTCTAGTTCTTCTTCCATAATAGGTGGTGTTTAGGCTAGAGTGGAAGTCAAATATTGATGCATTATTTTGGTTGAGGATGTAGTTTCCACTTCATCATACTCTCTTGCTCGCTTTGATACTTTCATTCTCAGAGTTGTAATAGGTCGAGATCCTATAGCATTTACCACTTTCTTCTACTTAAGAGCTAATGTATACTTTATATATTTTGTCGTCTCTAGGGTATTCGACAGAAGATGCAAACGATCTCGTATCTTCAAAGCATGATAGATTAGAATGGTCAAGGTTTTGTTGTCCTTAAGGAATTTCTTGATGCTCCATTGGTTCTAAGCTTCAAATAACCTCTCCTGAATATATGGAGTCATCTTGATTTGGTTTCCTACTTTATTTACCGCATGAGATAATAACCGCATGAGATAATAATTGCACTACAATTTTTTAAGGATTAGTATATCTATTCATGCTTGAGAAGCAAAAGTGTTGGCGGACCAGCTGCACTTTGGAACTAGTTTCTAGTATGGATTTCATCACATATCCTCTAAATGTCATTGGAAGACGCGTGGTTCCTTCATCACTGCCACTTAAATCTCCTACTTTGTCCATATGGATCTTCATTGTAGTGGGTTCTTCATTATCTTTCTTCTTTTCTGAGCTAGTTAGATCCTTGAGATTAAGTTGAGTGGCTAACTTATTCCACAATTGGGTTTTGACTTGTAAACATTCCTCTACACTCAAAGAAAAATGGATTTTAGCCTTTTCCAACTATTTTAGAGTTTTTGATGCTTCCTCGAAGGTTCTCTTCTCCTTGCATCTCAATGTGGAAGCATGGAAGAAATTTGATTTCTATTCAAACTCACCCATGTAGTTTGGAAGTGTGGCTAGGCTACTAGCTTATTCTATCTCGATGCTTTGATTAGAAATATTTTTCATTTCTACCTCTTCGCAACCATAGTTTGGTTTATAGAAGCATTTAAGGGATTTCACCTTCAATCTTCTTCCATCTATCTTCTTGAACTTTGGCCCACATGTCTTGTGGCTTATTTGCATCTACCTCAAGAATAAAGGAATCAAGCTCCATGGTTTCTAGCCCTAATTCCTTTTTATCCACTTTGGGTAGTTCTTGTTCTATATGATTTGAGTGAAAAATATCTAGACATCCTTGGAATTTCTAATTTGGAATCCTTGTTTCTAGAATGGTTGGAATTTGTTTTTCTAGCATATTTTGAGCAACGTCAATGAGCTTCCTCTAGGCTAACATTGATGGTGTTCCTCTAGACTAGGTCCTACCTCTATTCTAGAATGATAAGCTTTCAACATTATTTGTAAGTCTTCAAGCACAAGCTCAGATAGAATTGATCCTCCCTATTCTTTCATTTTTTCTGTCTTTACCACATCATCTTCTTGTTTAGCCTAGTGTACTTTGTTGATATATTTAGGTAGTGATGTGTGTGAACACTCTAGGACTGCCGGGGCACTTTTTTCCCTCTTTAGGAGGTTTTTTTCCCCCGGCTTGTATATATGCCTATTGCGCTAATGGGCTACTTATCTTTGTACATTCTCTAGTAATACATTCAGTATTGTGTGTTTGTGCTCCAAGCTTCTTCTACTTCCTTGTGCTGTTCCCGTGCTTCCGCAGACGTCTATCTCCAACAATTGGTATCAGAGCAGGTCGTCGCTTCTTCTAGGGCGCCGTCGACACTCCTCCGTTTGCAGTCTCAGATTCGCACGAAATTTGGTGAGCATACTCAGGGTGTTTCCGAGATCAAAACAGCTTTGCTGTCTGGTGCCAAAATCGCGATCTGAGCTCGTTTCGGCCTCCGAACACACTATCGCAGCGCTTGTGCAGGCTATTTCGTCCTTTTGTGCCAAAGGTATATACCAGTTTCTGTTCGCCAGTTTAAGCGTCTCGAAGTTTGCTACAGATCTAGCAGAACGCGTCTGGGCAGTTCCATTCAACTTTTTGAGATACAGTCAATTTTCTGCAAAAAGGTATTTTAGTCACCGGCCATGGTTGAAAGCAGTGATGTATTCCGTATGTTGGCTGTTGAGGATAAGTTGGATGGTACCAACTACCCATTATGGGCTTATATGATGCGACATGTACTGGTTGCAAAAGGACTGTGGAACATTGTGCAGGGTGTTGAAAGACGTCCTGTTACACCTGCGACTACAGGTACTACAAATACAGGTGCTGGAGGTACTAGAGCTGATGAAGATGGTGTCGAAGATGATATTCCGCAGATTCCTGTTCGTGCTGCTGTTTCTGTTGCACCTACTGCAGAGCAGATTCGTTGGGATGGCAGAGATGCCCAGGCACATGCATTGATAGCTTTGTCTGTCAAACGTGCCATTATTCCTCACATTCGCTCTTGCAGAACAGCAAAGGATGCTTGGGATACACTTACCACTTTGTACCATGCTAGGAATGAGGCTCGTGTTGCTTACCTCCGAAAACAGTTGGAGAGTGAGCACATGAATGAAGGTGATTCTATGGAGAGTTTTCTTACAAAGATCAAAGACCTGAAGGAACAATTGATTTCTGCTGATGAGGTTATACCAGATAGCTCACTTGTGCAGACCGTTCTGAATGGTCTTCCTGATTCATATCAGAGTTTTGCCTCTACTCTTCGGTTGATGATGAAAGGCAATCCGAATGCCTTGTCATTTGAAGAATTAGTCTCTGTTCTGTTGCAGGAAGATCAGTCCAGGCAGAACAGGTCCATTATGCGTGTTGCAGATCAAGCTTTCCTGGCTAGTCAAAAGGGCAAAGGAAAATGGAGCTCTTCTACTAGTAAGCAAAAATCTGCAAATGCTGCACAATCGAAGAACCAGGATAAAGATGAAAAGAAATTAGAAAAGCAGAAATTGTTCTGCAAGTACTGTAAAGGAAATGATCATATTATAAAGAACTGTCCAAAACTGGCTGCTAAAGAGGCAAAGAAGAAAGAGGCTGGAATGGTTGTTGCAGAGGCCTCTACACCAAAAACAGAGTCTGCAAATCTTATGCAGGAAGAAGAATGGGCGTTTACTACTGTCTGCAGTTTTGACCCATCTTCTCATGATCAGTGCATGTCTGCAGTAGACTCAGATGTTTGGTACTTTGACAGTGGGGCGACCAAACATATTACCTCACAGCACAGTTTCTTCTCTTCACTCGAGCCTGCCCCTACAGGGAATACTGTCACATGCGCCAATAACTCCTCTTATCCTGTTATGGGAGTTGGTAAGATCATTCTGACTACTGCTGATGGTAGTTCTTTCACTTTGTCAGATGCTTTATTTGTGCCAGGGATCAAAAAGAATCTGTTATCAGTTTCTGCATTAGCCAAGATTGGCTTGGTTGTGAAATTTGTTGATGACAGGTGTACAGTCCATGATCTCTCAAATGGCGATGTGATTATTGCTTCTGGCATCTTATGTCGTGGGCTGTATAAGCTCATAAACTATGAAAGATCTGTGAATGATTCGGCATGTGCAGTTCATGATTCTCAGGCTATGTCAGATGCAAAGCTTTGGCATGCACGCTTTGGTCATCTGAATTTTGCTAGTTTGTTACGCCTGCAGAAATCTGAAATGGTGTCCTCTTTGCCCAAACTTGAGGCACCTGGAAAACATGTTTGTGAAGGCTGTATTTTGGGCAAAATGCAGCGTTCTTCCTTTCCAAAAGATGGTTCAGTTCGAGCTACGCAGAAATTGCAGCTTGTACATAGTGATGTCTGTGGTCCTATGCAGACACCCTCTTTTGGAAATTACCTTTACTTCGTGACTTTCATTGATGATTTTTCCAGGCATGCATGGGTATATCCACTCAAAGCAAAGTCCAAAGTGTTCATGTGCTTCAAACAGTTTTTGGTTTAAGCTGAAAATTTGTCAGCATGTAAAATGGGCACCCTCCGTTCTGATCGAGGGGGGGAATATATGTCTTCAGATTTTAATGCATTTCTGGCTGAACGTGGGATAAAACACCAGTGTACAGTACCGTATACACCTCAACAGAATGGAGTTGCTGAACGAAAGAACAAGTCACTCATGGAGATGGCGAGGTGCATGGTCAAAAGTCAGGCTTTACCACATAGTTTCTGGCTTGAGGCTGTCATGTGTGCAGCATATGTACTGAATAGGTGTCCCACTAAAGCATTGCAGTCTATCACTCCATATGAGGCTTGGCATGACCGGAAGCCATCTGTTGCTTATCTGCGTGTTTTTGGTTGTTTGGCATATGCATTAGTGCCTGAACAACATCGCAGAAAATTGGATGATAAGGCAGTAAAATGTATTTTTGTTGGGTACAGTTCTGAAAGTAAAGGCTATCGTCTGTATCATCCACATACTAAACGCATTCTGGTTAGCCGTGATGTTGTCTTTGTGGAAGATGCTATTCAGCCATTGCTTTCATGTACTAAGGAGACATCTGTTAGCTCCAAAGACATGTATGATACTTTGATGCCTCTTTTTACAGGTGGACAGGCTAGTGTTGGTCCTAATGAGGCAACTTCTCAGCCTTTGCAAGTTTCATATGATGATGCAAATCATTCCATTTCTGATGCAGATTTACATGATGCACTTGCTAATGAGAGAGTTGATATTGAGCAGGCAAAAACTATGCCAAAATGGCTGGTGCAGACTTTGCGTGACAGCAAATTAGATGCACCTTTGTCATATCGTACTCGTTCAGGCTCTCATAGTGCCTCCTTTGCATCAGATTGCTATGCTATGGCTGCATCTAGTCTCTGTGATGAGAATGAGCCTGTTTCTTTTGATGAAGCACAAAATTCAAAAAATTGGATGGCTGCTATGCAATCTGAATATGATGCTATAATGAAGAATGGTACATGGTCCTTATGTGACTTGCCTCCTGGCAAGAAGGCCATTGGCACTAAGTGGGTATACAAGCTGAAGCGTAAACCTAATGGTACCGTTGACAGGTATAAGGCTAGGCTTGTTGCAAAGGGTTATGCACAGGAAAGAGGCATTGATTTTGATGAGACCTTTGCACCTACATGCCGTATGACTACTGTTCGTAGCATTTGTGCACTTGCAGCCCATCATGGTTGGAATGTACATCAGTTGGACATTAAAACAGCATTTCTGAGTGGTGACTTGCATGAAGAAGTGTATGTTTTTCAGCCCCGTGGCTTTGTGCAGAAAGGGCATGAAAACCAGGTGTGCAGATTAAAGAAGGCGTTATATGGTTTAAAGCAAGCACCACGTGCTTGGTATGAGAAGATACATGCCTATCTGATTGCACATGGTTTTGAGAACAGTCCAACTGAAAGCACCTTATATGTTAAGCGTGCTAATGATGTGCTTCTGATCATTGTTGTCTATGTTGATGACATGCTGCTCACTGGTCCTATTGAGACACATATTGCTGATTTTAAGGCTGATTTGCATGCCTCATTTGAGATGTCTGATTTGGGGCATTTGCATCACTATTTGGGCATTCAGTTTATTCACGTTGATGGTGGAATGGCTTTGTGTCAAACGAAATATATTGACACATTATTGCAGCGTTTTGGCCTTGAAGACTGTAAGCCTATTGCCACTCCTATGGAGACAGGTTTACGATTGAGTCTTCATGATGCTGGAGATGCATTTGATGCTGTTCTCTATCAGCAGGCTGTTGGATGCTTGATTTACTTATGCATTACTCGGCCAGATATTCAGTTTGCTGTCTCACAGATGAGCAGGTTTATGCATTGCCCAGGAGTCACGCATTGGAAAGCGGTTAAGCGCATCTTTCGCTACTTGAGTGGTACTCGGCTACTTGGGTTGTTTTATCCCAAGGGGGGATCACTACCGCCAGATTTGCATGCTTTTTCTGACTCAGATTGGGCTGGTTGCTATGACACTCGTGTGTCCACCAGTGGTTTTTGCTTCATGCTTGGTAGCTCATGTATATCTTGGTTGAGCAAGAAGCAGCCTACTGTGGCCACTTCCAGTTGTGAGGCTGAGTATAGGGCAGCTTTCACAGCGACTGTCGAGTGTGTGTGGCTCAGACGCCTTATGGCTGATTTGGGTGTTGGCCAGTCTTCTGCCACCACCATCTTCACTGACAGTCAGAGCGCATTGGCAGTTGCGAGGAACCCTGTGTTCCATGCTCGCACTAAGCACATTGAGGTGCATTATCACTATGTCAGGGAGAGGTTCTCTGCTGGGGAGATCAGCTTGGCATATGTGCCCACGTAGGAGAACATTGCAGACCTTTTCACGAAGGCTCTGCCTAGGGAGAAGTTTGAAGCTTTTCGCAAAGCTTTGGGCTTACTTCCTTTTGTGGAGTGATTTCCACATAGCTTGGCACTTCCTTATACATGAGTGCCAGCTCCTTGTTCACCGCATCACTCCCAGGGGGGATTTGTTGATATATTTAGGTAGTGATGTGTGTGAACACTCTAGGACTGCCGGGGCGCTTTTTTCCCTCTTTAGGAGGTTTTTTTCCCCCGGCTTGTATATACGCCTATTGCCCTAATGGGCTACTTATCTTTGTACATTCTCTAGTAATACATTCAGTATTGTGTGTTTGTGCTCCAAGCTTCTTCTACTTCCTTGTGCTGTTCGCGTGCTTCCGCAGACGTCTATCTCCAACATACTTGTGTAGAATCTTCTTCTTGTATGGAATTTTGTTTTTCTTCAATCAATTTCTTCATCCATTGGCTTTTGATGTTTTCTCTTCTGGTTTTCAATTTTTCAGCTTTTCTCTTCTTAGAGCTCTCCGACAATGATTCATAATCTTCTATTATGAAGGTGGGGATTCTTCCCTCTTTTTATTGCTCTCTCCAAGTTCTCTTTCAATTGTTTGTACTTTACTGACACTACATTCTGAGCATGGGATGGTTAAGGTTGAGGGTATCCTTGATATTCATATGATTGTTGATCCATTGGAGGTCCTTGATATGGATCATACCTTCAAGTCTCCCTAGCTCGGTCTCTAGATGGGTAACTGTATGGCCTCTATGTTTCGGGTTGAGGCTATCTAAGCTATCTATTATAAGGCAAATTTTCGGCATTGTGGTTGAATCTATGAATCAAAAAAGAGGTATTATGTTTAAGTCCTCTCTTTGCAAACTCACTAATGAACTCATCTAATAATTGTTCAATATTAGAAAATTCATTATGATCTAAGGGTTGGAACCATGACAAAGTTGTTTCAAACAATGTGATTCCAGAAGCTTCACATTGGACAAAGAATTCATCTACTTGTTCATCACAAACACTTGTTTAAATTCAGCCCTATGATTCTAAGGATCTTCTAAACCATTATAGTGATTCTTCATGAACTTAGCTACTTGAGAAGGTCTCAGGCTCCAACTCACATCTGGTGGTCAAGGAATAAGTTGAACAACTAGACACACACCTAGTCCTCGTCCTTCTGGAGTCTTATAGGAAAGGTTGGTCTATTCATCATCTCAACTTCCATTTTTAGGATTAGGCATAGTGTTATTACCTCATATTGAAAATGGCAATGAAGTCTTTGGGGAATCTTTTGCCAATTACTTTTCCCTAAATTAGGGTTACCTTCGATTTTTTGACTTTGTGGATTGTGAGAAGAAGTTGCATGCTCCTTGGGAGAAAACACTGGCAAACTCAAATATTGGATTCTAGATCTTTTTGCATATATTGTTTCCCAATATCTTCTCGTATCTTGATCCAAGTATGTGAATCTCAAGGAATCTTTAGGATCATGCAACTCATAATCGGTAGCAAGAATATTGACACTACTTCCAATTAAGGGCATATTTGCTTGCACTAATTTAGCAATTCCATCAATTAGATAAAAATTCATTAGGTCATCATCTTGAGGAATCATATTCCCTCTCAAGATATTTACTACTATTGAATTCCCTCTAGGAGTCGGCATTGGTTCTTCATTCCTTGTCTTGACATGGTTACTAGGTTCTTCAATCTCACCCATCTCATTGATTCTCTCAAGTTGGTTGGTTACTAAGTATAAAGTGTCTCGTTTATCCACATAGATTCCTCCTTCAAATTTTATAGTTGGTCTTTGAATGAATCCAAGAATCCTTGAATCTCTTAGTCTAGGCATTGACCTATTGAGTCCATCTAAGTATCTAGGAACTCCTTGCAAGTTAGTGGAAGCAAACTGTAGAGAATTACTATATTCTTCTTCTTATCAAGGACATGACTTCAATTGAGAAGATAGAATTTTGCATGTCTTGAGGTAGTCGTTAGCTCACTTTCAGGTTCACTAGAAGTGTCTGAATAAGTGGAATTTATGCTTCTCTGGGTCACACTCCCTGTTTAGAAAATTAGGCTCCTTTGGCTCCCTAAGTCACATCCTAATCTTAGGTTCATTCATAGTTTACGTTTTCTCTTAGTCTTTCTCGTCATAAGTATTTAATATCTCCCAGTGTTGAATGTTTCCAATGTTGGTTTTTGGCTCTACGTTGTCTTTAAATTCAAATTTCCCTAAGTATCATTTTTGGTCCATGTGTGACGTCCCATAAAAGTTACAATACATAATACTTAAGCTTCTCACGATACATGATACACCACTCCATGACACAATACTCTCCTAGAAGATACTTGATACAAAGGGAAACAATACACAACACTTAAGGCTCATGACACACAATATAGGTCAAGGTATTGGTGATACACGACACTCAAAAGTATCGATGATACATGATACTTTTACAAGATGATACAATACCAATCACAATGATACAAGACACTTGACGGTATCAATGATACAGGATACACACCAAGGATGGAAAATGGTACTCAATACATGAGCACCATGTGATGACACTCCACCACTCATAGTACATGATACTTGAGTATCGTGATACTTGACTAGGAATGAGATGTTGATGATACATGACACCTACCAAGTGTGGATGACACATGGGAATTTAATATCATGATACCAATCTCAAACCATCTTGACACTAGGACGTTTTTCAACTATTTCTCAATTTCGATGTGATCTTTGTGCTCTTTGTGCAGTTCTTTCTTCCCCTATCTGCCTACATGACACAAAATCCAATTGTTTCCCTTAAATCAATCCTCATCACACTCATAATGTGTCGTTTCTACCCACATGCATGTGTATGTGGAAAACTAATGTTACTAGGGTGTAGAAATCACCTCAAAGGTCTTCTCTCTTCTTTTTTGCCCCTAACTCTCTCTGAAGGTGGAGTTATAGGTGAAACCATGCTTGATGATACCATTCAGTGAAAGCTCTATCCATGATACTAGCACCTTTGCAAATGAATTTTAGGATGTGGTTTTGGTTTTAGACGCTGACAAAGGTCAATGATCTCTAAGAAATACAAATTTTTTACTTTATTTTGGGTTTTTGAGATTTCTAACCTACTCTTAACTTTTTTAAATCCTAAACCCTAATTTTCCTCCTCCTAATTTACTCATAAAAACTTGTTACACACACTAGGTGTATGAAAACCAAGTGCAAGTGATCATTGATTTGCCTTGATGCTAAATTCCTTCTTCACATTCACTATCTTTACAACGACACTCTAATCATCACATAGAAGCCTTGACGTAGGCCGTGTTTTGCAGCAATGATGCCAAAAACATGTGTGTTAGACTTGCAGTGACAAGTGAGACAAGCTAGCTCTCACATGTCCAATAATTGCACATAGTGGTGGTTTGATAAACACACATTAAATTATCACACGGAGAGTATGACCCAATCAAGTGCATAGAAGCACATGCTCTATTGATGTTTCATGTGTGGATGGGTCAAATAATGCATGCAAAAGTGATTTTCTACCTCACATGACACCTTCTACATGCGGGTATGTGTCACAATACTTGGTGCAACAACATACATAAATTTGTTGATTTCTCCTAGATATGATAGTTTAGTAGATGAGATGTATCTATTGGATGTGTCTTGGGCTTGATCAGACTTCTTTGTACTAAGTTTCATAAAAGAAACAAGTGTTCCAAATCACCTACTTAGACCTAATGACTCATGATGCTTCACACACACAAGATTATTGTGGAGAAAGGTGGGGAAGGGGTAGGAAACACATCTAAGCATATATTTCATGCCTTAAAAACACACATAATCTCACGAAAAAGAAGATACAAAATCAAGAAAGGAAACATGAATTTCAGAGGTTAGATTAGCATTATGGCAAAAGGTCTTTGCAAATGTGTCACCAAGTGACTTACGTATGTTGAGAATATCAGAGTGCATCTCCACTTTGTATCTAGGAGACACTCCATTTCCATTTGTATCTGGCTACCTTGCCATTTGTTTCTACCAATGTATTCATTCTTCTTCAAGGGGAATTATCCTACATATGATGTACTTTGGAGAGCCCTCTAACTCTATATAAGGAGGGCCATGCTAGGAAGGAAGTCATCATCCACCAGAACGTCTTGTGCTACTAGTGTTTCTCCTTTAGGTGTGTTCTTCACTACCACTTCAAAAAGTTGTCCTAGCATATGTAGGTCGTTTTCATTGTTGTAGCTATTGAAAAATATAGAATGCAGGGTGCTCAAAGGATGCTTTAGCAAGGTCATACATTCTTAAATCTATCTTCAATTTTTTAATTCAACACATTAGGGATTGCAAGACATGACAAGAGACATGGAATGCTCTTGACGTAATCTTCTCATCCAGCACCAAGGCAAGGAAGAACAATTTATGGATGGAATTCACCACACTGAATAAGATGCCCAAGCAAAGTGTAACTGATTTTATCACCAAAATTAAGGACATTGCATATCAGCTTTAAGGCATTGGAGAATTCATTGATGAAGAACATATAGTAAGGAAAGTAATCAATGATATAAAAGTAGATGAAAAATGGGAAGCTTTCACCATAGCCATGGACCTCTACATGGATATGCAAGTTCTTAATTTCAACACTCTCATGGGCAATTGTTCACACATGAGGCAAAGATTATGAAGAATGGAGACAACCAAAAAGGTAATCAATCCTTTAATCTCTATATAAATAAGAATAAAAGCAAGGATAACAAAGGCAAGGTTAAGATGTCTGGTGATAAAGGTAGTACCTCTCAAGAAAACTTTGCGGGTGGAAGTAGAGGCTCAAGAGGAAGGGGCAAAGGAGGTAGACAAGTTAGGTGGAGATCTCAAGGCTCATCTCCATGTGCCATGTATGGTCTAACAAATCACATTACTGAAAATTGTTTCAAGAACCCAAGGAACAAAAGAAGAAGAGGATACAATAGAGGAGGCCATGGAAACTCAAGAGGAAGACTCAACAAATTCAATGGATACAATAACAACTCATACAACAACAAAAACAACTATCAAGCTAGATGCAAAGGAAGGACAGAATACAATAACTATGTAGATGATCAAACTCAAGAGGACTCACTTGTTTTGATTAACATGACTATGAAGGAAGGTAAAGAAGATGAATAGAGAAGATAGGTAATGTGAAAAACTTCAGATGGTAGGTAATGTGAAAAACTTTAGATGGAAATATGAACTTAATAAGCAAAGTATTGTATGTGCCAACTATTACCAAGATTGTTGAGAAGGGGTTGCAAGTCAATGTTGGGAATTCCTCTCATGACTTATCAATTCTCCAAAAGAAGTTAAGTGAGAAATTTGATATGAAGTATTTGGGGGATGCCAAACATATTCTTGGAATGCGCATTACTCGTGATAGGAGTAAAAGATGCATATACTTGTCTCAAAGTGAGTACATATCCAAAGTACTTCACAAGTTCAATATGCAGGGTGGAAAGGCATTGAATACACCTTTACCCACATATGTGAAATTGAGTAAGGATGATTGCCCCAAATTTGATGAGGAAAAAGGAATTCATTATCAAAATTTCTTATCAATTTGCTATTGGTAGTCTCATGTATGCTATGGTAGCTACGAGACCAAGCATTGCATTTGTAGTAGGAGTTGTGAGCATACATATGTCTAATCTTGGCAAGAAACATTGGGAAGCAATCAAGATGATTTTGAGATATCTGACAGACAAGTATATACATCTTTTACTCCTATCACGAGTAATGTGCTTATTCCTATCACGAGTAATGTGCATGCCAAGAATATTTTTGGAATCCCTCAAATCCTTCATATCAAATGTCTCACTCAACTTCTTTTTGAGAATTGACAAGTCACAAGAGGACTTCCCAACAATCAACATATCATCAATAGTAGGTATCAAGTATATCAAGCTACCATCTAAGCATCTCTTTTTGTAGAGACAATTATCCACATTGCTTCAAGAATAGCCTTGAGACTTCATAAAAGCATCAAACGTTTGGTACCATTGTCTAGGGACTTTTTAAGTCCACACAAGCTCTTCTTGAGCTTACAAACTAGACTTTCCTTGCCAGGAACTATATAACCCTCTGGTTGTTCCATATAGATCTCATATGTAAGATCTCCATGTAAGAAAGGAGTTTTCACATCCATTTGGACTAGTTCTAAGTCCTCCATTGCAACAAATCCAAAAAACATGTGCAGAGTAGTCATCTTGACCATTAAAGAGAAGATTTCCTTGAAATCAACACCATGTTGTTACTTAGAACGCCTTGCAAAAAGTCATGCTTTATACTTTGGAGAAGCACTATCTGATGTGAATTCGAGCTTATATAACCATTTACATGGTAAATCTCTTGTGCCCTTTGGAAAAGGTACTAAATCCCAAGTACCACTCCTGTGAATAGAATCCAACTCACTCTTCATGGCATGCTCCCATTTGACATGATCCTCTATTTGCATAGCCTCTTTCTAGCAAGAAGGGTCACCAACATCTATTAGCATAACAAAATCTAAACCTAGAACATATCTTTTAGGTTGATGTGAGACACATGCAGAGCGTCTCAATGGTTGCTAAACAAGAATATTTGTAAACTGATCTGATCAGACATTCTCTTGAACTTCCCTATGTGCAGCATTTTTATACATGATCCTCAAACACCACTCTTCTCACTTCAACCTCCTTAAAGGGATGTTTGTGCATCTTAGACTCATTGAAAATGACATCACTACTTTTGATCACTGACTGTGTTGCAGGATCCCATAAGTGATATCCAAATTGTCCTTCTCGACCATATCCAAGAAAAATGCATTTCTTCGACTTATGGACCAACTTTTGCCTAAGATTCTTGGGTATACGAACATATGCTTCACAGCCAAAAACTCTAAGATGATCATAATATGGTGGCTTCCCTATTTATAAGTCTTGTGCCACTTTTAGATTTTTGGTAGTACTAGGTGAAAGGTTAATCACATGGGCTATAGTCAATACTGCTTCTCCCCAAATGCCTTGTGAAAGGTTTGCATGATGCAGCATAGAGACTACTCTATCCTGAATAGTTCTATTCATCCTTTCAACTACACCATTTTGTACTAGG
Source organism: Ceratopteris richardii (assembly GCA_020310875.1). Classification (NCBI taxonomy): domain Eukaryota; kingdom Viridiplantae; phylum Streptophyta; class Polypodiopsida; order Polypodiales; family Pteridaceae; genus Ceratopteris; species Ceratopteris richardii. The sequence goes on along the minus strand of CM035435.1, from coordinate 89,587,418 downwards.
GTATAAGGAGCTGTGAACCCTCTACAATTCCTCTAGACTTGAAGAAAAGTTGAATTCATGTTAGGTATACTCACCCCCATTATCTAAATGTAAAGCTTTGAGCTAAGTTCCTTTTTCAGTCCCCACTCAAGCAAGCCATTTTTTGAAAGTAGGGAATACCTCATCCTTCGATTTGATAGGATATACCCAAACTTTTCTAGTAGCATCATCTATGAAAGTGACAAAGTAAAGAGAACTACCTAATGAACTTCTGGGCATAGGACCACACACATCTGTATGAATGAAATCTAAAGGCTGAATTGAAGAGTCAATGTGTGTTCTACACAAATTTTTGCACTACAAGGAATACGGGCATATAGCGACGGTTAAGGGGACACAATTTCGTCGCTATAAAATTGCAAAATGCATCCTGAGCATCACGTGCACAACGTCGATTAAAGACGAACCAAACGATGTTTTTTGCGACTTGTGGCACAACAGGGTCTGCGACGCTCGCATAGAGCTTTGCTAACACGGAATTTTTAAATAGCATTGCATAAGCGATGCTTTTTTGCGTCACATAAGCGATGCTTTTTAGCATCGCTTACACGACGGTCTGTTGACAGGAAAAAATTAAAAAGTTGGAGGCTCTTCGATCGGCATTTACACGCATCTGATCGAAGAGCTCTCCAACGTTCGCAAATGCACTACGCTTATGAGCAAAAGCAAGTATATGCAGAATTGTTGTTTTGCCTAAGCTCTCTCTTATTGTCTCCCTCTGTCTCTGTTTCTCTCTTTCTACATCTTTCTCTCTTTGAATTCTCTCTCTCTCTCTCTCTCTCTCTCTCTCTCTCTCTCTCTCTCTCTCTCTTTATTGCAAGTTATTCAAGAAGCTAACCAAGCAAAAAGTATGGCTAACTATTGTAAGTACAATTTCTATTCTTTGTATATCATTTGAATTGTGTTATTTTCATTAGATAGCATACTCACGCTTATTGATATGCACTTATACACTTATACATGATGAAGATGCACTTTCACACATATACACATATACACATGCACATACACACACATATATACACACAGATACATGTGCACATACACTTAGACATACACACATATACACATGCATATGCACAAACATTTCTACAACCACATAAAAAGACTTACATGCATGCATTATTGCATATATATATATATATATATATATATATATATATATATATATATATATATATATATATATATATATATATATATATATATATATATATATATATATATATATATATACACACATACACACATTAACATATACGCAAATACATGCATGCACATGGATGCAAATGGAAATGCATCCACATAAACATGCATGTTTCATACATATACACATGCATATACATACATTATACACATATATATGCACATACATACACACACATATACATGCACACACACATATACATGTGCACACACACATGCACATACCTACGTCATATACACATATACATGCACATACACACATACACACATACACACATAGAGTTACACATATACATGCACACACATATACACACACATACACATGCACATGCACATACATACATATACACACACATACACATGCACATACATACATATACGCACACATACATATACACTTAGGTACACACATATGAATAAGTTATATAATTAAAGTATTAAAACACATATACACATGCACATACCTACATATACACATATACATGCACATACACACATATACACATAGAGTTACACATATACATGCACATACATATACACACACATACACATGCACATGCACATACTCATACACACATATACACTTACACATGCACATGCACATGCACATACATACATATACACACACATACACATGCACATACATACATATACACACATACATATACACTTAGGTACATACATATGAATGAATTATATAATTAAGGTATTAAAACACATATACACATGCACATACCTACATATACACATATACATGCATATACACACGTATACACATAGAGTTACACATATACATGCACACACATATACACACACATACACATGCACATGCACATACTCATACACACATATACACTTACACATGCACATGCACATGCACATACATACATATACACACACACGTACACATGCACATACATACATATACACACACATACATATACACTTAGGTACAAACATATGAATGAATTATATAATTAAAGTATTAAAACACATGCTTAATATAAACAATAATAACAATCAATAGAACCAAACTCTTCATTATTTAATACCATACACACAATTCAAAACATAACTGAAATGAAAAATATATAGATTATATATATATATATATATATATATATATATATATATATATATATATATATATATATATATATATATATATATATATATATATATATATATATATATATATATATATATATATCAATGTAAATACATATAATCCAATGTCATAATCAAATAAAATCCTAATCATCATCATCATGATCATCATCATCATCAGTAGCAGTATCATGTGCATCCTGATCATCCTCATCCTCATCGTCATGATCACCCTATGACGATCAAGATTGTCCCTCATGTGTCTGTCTCTCCACCTCATCCATATATGTCTCTCCATAATACTCATGTATTACATATAACAAACACAAATAAATAAAACAATTAAACCATTCATAAAAATAAAATAATTATATAAAATTTAATAATACTCACAAAGGCATCAGGATGATCTCGCATATACTCGCTCAAACGCTGATACCCAAAATGTGTAGCATTCTTGATCTCATGTTTCGTAGGATATCGGCCATAATCCTTCTACTGCATTAAAACAAATAAAAAAGATTAGTTGCTTGCATTTTAACTAAAATAAAAAATATACTCACAATAACACATATACTTACAAATGTAGCTACAAAACCATTATGCCCCATTTGGCCTAGGTGCGATGTGTGGCCCGACTCCACTCTCTTCTTTGCAGCAGCCTGTTTATTTAAGAAAAAAAATACATAAATTAAATGTAGAAAATTACTAAAATATATAAAAAATATGAATATAAACTATTAATTTGTGTACCTTCTGCTGAGGAAATGACTCCTGAAGACGTAGCTATCTATGAAAAAACTGCCACTTCTCAGGTGGTATGTTAGGTCGCCTCTTATTGTTTTTCCACCATACAATATCTCCTATTAATTTAATCTCAAACAAAAAAAAATCAGAATACATACACATATATACACACACATACACATACACATACCCACATACACATATACATGCAAACATATACACATACATATATGTATACATATAGACATATACATACATATAACATAAACACACATATACATATCCACATATATACGTACACACACATGCATGCATATACACTCATTCATACAAAATACATGCATTTATCCCACAATAATGTGTAGTTGTGTATATGTGAATATGTGTGTATGTGTAAATGTGTATATGTGAATATGTGTGTATGTGTAAATATGTATATGTGAATTTTTTGTGTATGTAGATAATCAGATTATTAATATCAAATACCATTATTTGAAGATTCTGATCAATCAGATGGAACTCCACCACCATCTCCTCATCGTGCAATGACTATATACTGTAAGTATATCAAACATTTAATTTTAAATATATTTGATGGATACATAACTTATATTTTTTTTTGTTTCTTATTATGTGCAGATCCTAATCAATCAAAGGGCACTCCACCACCTCCTACCCATGCAATGACTTCACATGTGTCCTCCGATAGGAATTATGATGAATTTTACTATCAAAAGCATATTATATGTTGGTGTAACTCTTGTTATGGCATGTACCCAAGACCACGATTGGAATGTATTGAACATGAGGTAGAGTATGGTACTTTTGAGCATGCACCATCACCTTGTCAACGTGATAATGCTTGGGTATGTATATTTTATATATATTAATGTCATTATTTTATTTAAAAACCATATACAAAATCAAATACACACGAATACTTGCTCGATGATGATGATGATGATAATTTTTCTCCTAATGTTAATATACCTCGTACATGTCATGGACTTGTTGTTCATCAATTACAAGCAGAGGTTTCTAGAAATCCTCTACCTCCTAGTTTAGAGACTGAAACAGTTGGAGATTATCCATTGCCAGCTCGTGATTGTTCTTTAGTACAAACATATGATAGAAGAAGATATGGAGGATGGAATAGAGGACCACTTCCTTTAGATGGAGAGGTTTTCAACTTTTGGGGTAATCACTATATGATTGCTCCATCCACTATTACTAATGCTGGTCGTGATCTCTTTATTGTAGAGGATTTGTATGTGCCTCCAAACTTTGAAGTCACTCTTATGTCATTTTGTGGTCCTATATATGGATGGGGAGATTGGCATCGACTTTCATATTATGTTCAAAGCATGAGTACTTATGGAATATGCTTGAACGCACCATCCATTACTAGTAAAAGGATTTTACATGCAGAAAATGAAAGATTATATATTGATGGAAGACCTTACACACATGGAAATATAGCACGTTTAATAAATAGTAGTCGAGGGTTACATAATAGTTCAAGGACTAATTGCACATTTGAGGAGCGTGACAATAGTCATGAATCACCATACATGAGTAGAGATGTATCAAGATACGTAGTTGTCAATGCTATTACTACATTACATGCCGGTGATGAACTATAAGTGAATTATGGATGGCGTAGACCTCCAAGAGCAGCTTTTAGCTAGAGAGAATAAAAATTTTTTATCCATATTTAATAAGTTATATACTTAATTTTATATTTAAAGTTTACTTTTTATTTATTTATGGAATACTAATGAATTTTATTTATATGTGTAGATTCCAATGTATGAGGTTGATGATATTCCTCCACAGCATTCACAATTGCCAGTAAGACCTCATTTATCAGAAGCTTCTATGAGGAGGCTATGCAAAAGTAATCCTGTGGAATATGCAAGGTTGAAAGATCTATATTCAAAAGACGATAAAGTACAAGATTTGTGTGACAATGATGAAGATGATGGCATGGCCGATTTTATTGAGGATTGGTATCAAAATGACAGTGAGAGCATTGATATTTCTAAAACTGAGAAATATCTTCGAGAGGAATGTCTAAAGCATGTATATGAAGGAAGTCGTTTGACACGACTAAGTGCGAGCTTACTTATTCTCAATCTTCAAAATCATTTTGGATGGAGTAATGTATCTGTTCTGACACTATTAAGGTATAATTTTCAATTTTCTATCTATTTATATATATATGCATAAATATATATATATATATAAATACATGCATATATAAACATACACATAATATACATGAATGCATACACACATATAAACATACACACACATATACACAATTTTGAAGGATGGAAAAATAATTTTAAAGGATGGGCGAACAAAAAGTGTCCATTCAATGCAGGTTTTTATTCTTACTTTAGATAAGGTAAGAACAAGAACTTGAATTGAATGGACACTTTTTGTCCGTGCATCTTTTAAAACTATTAATGCATCTTCCAAAATATTCGCAAAAAAATTGATTGTTTGGATGGCAGGATATGATTGTTTGTTTTGGAGGATATGAAGTATGTACCTTTATTGAATGATTTGTGGATTCTATCATATGTTCAGTTTGAAAGTGTGAGAAGCAGATTTATAAATGCTATTCAAAGAATTTGGCACTGTTTATAGGCCATACCATGGTGACCTGGATGAATCGCATGCACAGAGGTTACTCAAGATAGAGCAACCTGATTATAATGGACTAGTGCTAACAGGATTCTTGGGGTATGCAGTAAACCTCTTGCATGTCAATGATGAGCATCTCAACTTTAGGATACAAAGTGGAAATCATGGTGTCTTGAGAGGATCACTTTTATACAGCTTGTTCAAAGAACTTCAGTGTCATAAACCTGAATTTCTTTGAACAAGCTGTATAAAAGTGATCCTCTCAAGCCACCATGATTTCCACTTTGTATCCTAAAGTTGAGATGCTCATCATTGACATGCAAGAGGTTTACTGCATACCCCAGGAATCCTACTGGCACTAGTCCCTTATAATCAGGTTGCTCTATCTTGAGTAACCTCTGTGCATGCGATTCATCCAGGTCACCATCGTATGGCCTATAAACAGTGCAATAATCTTTCAATAGCAATTATAAACCTTCTTCTCACACTTTCAAACTGAACATATGATAGAATCGACAAATCATTCAATGAAGGTACATACTTCATATCCTCCAAAACAAACAATCGTATCATACCATCCAAAACAATCAAATTTTTTGCGAATATTTTTAAAGATGCACATAAGCATACACATATATAAAATTATATGCATATATATATATATATATATATATATATATATATATATATATATATATATATATATATATATATATATATATATATATATATATATATATATATATATATATGTATATTTATTTATTTACTTTTTTTAAATATATCTTTTTTTTATGAACTTACACGTTATTATCTGAAAAGTTTTTACCAAGTCAGAATCTTCTTCCTACCTCACATGATGAAATGAAGAAGATAATAAACAATCTTGGTATAGATTATCAATGTATACATGCATGTCCTAACGATTGTATTTTATATAGAGGTGAATATGCAGACTCTTTGACATGTCCCAAATGTCAATCTCCTCGATATAAGGGCGAAGAAGGTAAAATCCCAAAAAAGGTATTTTTCCATTGGCTCCACAGATTAGACATGTTTCAAAGCCCTGAATTATCAAAGCTTTTGACTTGGGGACATGATCACAAAAGTACTGATGGAATAATCAGAATTCCTCATGATAGTGTTGCTTTTCAGCATATTGATTCTATATGGCCTGAATTTGCACAAAATCCACAGAATCTAAAGTTAGGAGTTGCATTAGATGGGGTTAATCCATTCTCCATGAAATCCAGTAAATGGTCAACATGACTAGTGGTTGTCATAAACTACAATCTTCTGCTATATCTTAACATTAAAAAGGAACATCTAATGCTTTCACTTTTAATCCCAGGCAAAAGACAAGTTAAAGATATGAATATATATCTTGCTCCTCTCATTGAAGATCTCCAAGAGTTATGGAGACATATTAATGTCATTGATGTATCGAAAAGCATAATTGAAAGACATATTACGGTTCGTGGTATTGTGGCTTGGACCATTCACGTTTTTTCAAGATATGATGTTTGTTCAGGTATTGATGTAATTTTTTTATTAAATATGCATGTAAATAAATATGATTTAATCTAATTATATTTTTATCATTTTCATGATGCATGAATATCTACTAAGGATCATAAAGCTTGTCCATATTGTGGTGATTGGTTGAGATCAATCTATAGTAAGAATCTTAACAAAAATATTTATCTTCGACATCGACGATTCTTTCTTGATGATCATCCATTAAGATCTAAAAGAGAAGCAATACATTTTAATGGAAAGCTTGAAACAGGTCAGTGTCCAAAACCTATGACGCCTATGGATTGGTATAAAAAATGGACAGATGGACCTCTGATAGATCTAGAATCAGAAATCTTCAGTGATGATTCAGATAATGACTATGTGAAGAGATGTAAAGGAAAATTGGCACTCGCAGAGAACATATCAATATGGTATTCTTTGGAGTATTGGAAAGAGTTAAAAGTATGTCATCTTCTTGATCCTATGCATATATTCAAAAATATTGGTTATTCACTATGGCAAAATCTTCTTGGACTAAAAGATACCATAGCATCAAGGAATGATTTGAAAGATCAAAAATCCAAACCAAAGTTATGGGCAGTTTTTGATAGACATCGACAAGAAACGACTTATGAACCTACTCCTTGGGTACTTACAACAAAAGAGATACAGACTATCAACAATAGACTTCAATTGATTAAGACTCCTACAGGATATGGAGCATCTTTTCAAAACATGTTTACTATGGATGATAAGAGCTTATCTGGGTTAAAGACACATGACTGGCATAACTTTTTGAAACATATTTTACCTTTGGTTATCGATGGATGTACAAAGGAGTATGAGATGTGATCTATCGTCTTGGATCACTTATAAGGTAATTATGATACTTTTATATTTAATATGTATGAATATTGGATATCTTTTATTTTTTAATTAACTTCTTTATAATTGTTTTTATGATATGTATAGCTGGATTACATCCAAAGAGATTGACAAAACTCGATCCCACAAAAAAAAACGTGAATGCAAAGAGCTACTATGTTTGATGGAGAAAGAACTTCCTACTTCATTTTTTGAAATTCAGGCTCATTTATTAGTCCATCTTGTAGATGAAATAGAGATTGCAGGTGTTGTCAACACTCAATGGATGTTTTGGGTCGAGCGATTTATGGGAATATTAAAAGGTTATGTGCGACAAAGAGCAAAACCAGAAGGATCCATGGCAAAGGGTTGGATGCTTGAAGAGTGCATGAATTACGTTAGTGAGTACCTTGAAAGATTTCATGAAGAAGCTCCACGTGCATGGACCAATGAGTCTTCTTCAAAAATAACATATGAGGTATTATCAGGTAAGGGAGTTCCATTCTTATTTACATTTCAAGAAAAAAATGATATTTCTACTTTTGTAGCATATAATAGTGAATGCATGCAAGCATTCCTTAGCAAGTATGAGGAACTTCAAAGTCTCCGAAGTAAAAGGCAAAAAAACAAAAGATATAGACGTAATCTCGATAATAATGAGATTACAAATATATCTTCTTTCACGGATTGGCTATATAGTTGTTTGCAACGCGCCAACGCAAATAACAAAGAAATCTCAGATGAGCAAAGATTTAATGGTAGATTGTGAATGAAAGGTAATTTTATTAAAATAATATTTTATTTTTTTCATACATGTATATTAGTTTCTATTTACTAATTAAATTTATTTTGCAGGCTCGAATGTTCACTAATATGTGGGCTTTTGGATAGCATATTAGAATCAAAGCCATTGATTCTTTATGTAAAACAGAGGATTCTAGTATTGTTTCTTCTTTCAAGCAACTATCACGTGCTAGCTCAAAAGACACGAACCCTATAGATAGCGAACTTGGTTACGTAGGAACTATTGTTGGTATCTACGAAATTTCATTTCGTACATTCAAACACGTAGAAAAAAGTTTATATTTTTTATGATAGAGCTAGTTATTTTTTTACGCACCTAATAATGGGTTTTTGTTGTTATATATTTTGATAGGTCATTTTGAAGGTTGACTGGTTTCAAGCCGAGTATAAAGGTAGTAATTCCACATTAAGAAAGGAATTATTTGGGTTTTGGGCAATTGATTCTTCCAAGGTAATGTGATCTACTAAAGAACCATATATTCTTCTTATGCATATTGAACAAGCATTTTTTTATAAAAACCCAGAATCTCATCCTTGGTGGCAAGTCATTCATGTGCAACCTAGAGGTAGGTCATTGTTTGAACAGTTTATTGTTAGAGAGATCGAAGAAAGTCCTCTTGATGATTCGGCATCAGATACTGATACATCAACATCTGAAAGAGAAATTAGAATCATTATACATGATAATGATACTAATCTTTTTGATAAAGAGGATAATTCTCTACATGTTGATTCTACCAGAAATAGATATTAATCCATCAATAGATGATGTGATTCATGAGAACATAGATTTAACAATAGAAGAAATAAATGAAATCAATAAGGATAATGAAGATGAGACTATATTGATGTCTTACCAAAATGATGGCAATAATGAAAACATATGAGCAGATTAGATAGTAAATTCTACTCTAGTTATCGATCAATAACTTGAAGCTTCTGAATGGATATCAGATAATAGATTTTTTTATTAACTTGAATCATGATGAATCCTACTAGAGAGATGAAATCATGTTCTTTTAAGTTAGAACATGAAGCTCGTGGGTATGCCTAATTATTTTTTATATAGCTTTATCTTCAAGGAGCAAATTTTTATCATGTATGTATGCATATGTGTGTGTATTCATGTGTATAATATGTATACATATGTTAGTATGCATATATATGTATTTCATGTATATGTATGTGTTTGCATGTGTGTGATATATGTATGCATGTGTTAGTATGCATATGTGTATATATGCATATGCATTTATGTAAAATATTCATGTATTCATGTAATATATGCAAGTGTTTATAATTGTGTACATGTATATATGTATATGTGTCTATGTGTAAATATGTATGCACGTATATATATGTTTATGTGTGCATGTAGGCATGTATATGTGATGTGTACATGTATATATGTATATATGTCTATGTGTAAATGTGTACATGTAAATATGTATGCATGTATATATATATATTTATGTGTGCATTTAGGCATGTATGTGTGATGCATAATATATCTACTCCATTTTATATTTATGTATGTGTATCTACATGATGTGTATATATCTTTATATATATTATGATCCTCATTGATTCGAGTAGCTATATATAGAGGCATAAGGTTGGGAGAAGAGACATCTCTCTAGTAGGACGTCGGAGCAATAGATGCAATGTGTACATATACTTCAACCATATGCCTAAAAGGTTGAATCAGAGTTTTTAAATTAGGGGTTTTAAAACCCTAATATCGAAATTAGTGTTTTCAATTTAGGATTTTTGAAATAGGATTTATTTATTTATTTATTTATGCGTATGCATGTGTTGTGTATGTATGTGTATCTATATGTGCATATGCATGTGTTGTGTGTGTATATATATGCATGTGTATATTATATATGCATGTAAATATGATTATATGAGTCTATGTGTGTGTACATATGATTATGCATGTGTATGTGTATGTGAGTATGTGTACGTGTATGTGAGTATGTGTATGTGTCTATGCGTATTCATTATATGTGTGTAACTGCATGCATGTGTATGTGTGTGTAAAAAAGTGCATGTATGTGTGTGTATGTATAAATGTGCATGTATGTGTATATGTGTGTAAATGTGCATGTATGATGTATACGCGTGTGTATGTGTGTATTTGTACCTCTAGTCTCACTCTTTTCTCTCTCTCATATACATACATACATACATAAACACACATACTCATATCCACATAGATAAACATAAAAGCAGTGCATATCGTGCATTACCACGACGATGAGCCATAAGTGTCTGCATCTCTTTTAGACACCACTTAAGCGACCATCCTGTACCAAACTCAGTCTCAAGTGAACTAAGTACGTATTTTTTATCCCTCTCACCATGCTCACTACAAAAATAAAAAAAATAATGTTAAATAAAACATAAGATATTTATTTCAAATTATATGTAAAATTTATACTTACTCCCACGGTAAGTGGACAAGGTGCAGGTAAGAGTCACATAATGCCCGCATTCTTCTCTTGAACTCCAATCCATTCCCTATGTACACAATGTTCCCCTCTGGCTCTATATCGCACTCTAGTCCTAAGGTGCCTATGCATGTCCTCATAGGCAACTCTGCTCTGCTATCACCATCTAGAGGTGGTATAGGTGTCTTGAAAATAGATAGCTAAAAATAAATAAAAATATGTGTTATAATATCATTATAAAAGTTTATGAAAAAAAAACATACCTATGAGCAGATAGCTATCTTCCTCCATGTGGAGCCGTAGAAGAGCCCTCCTCTCATCACTGGGTAAGCAAGTGGATCGTATAGTCCAACTCATCATCAGACATCTCTTAGTAATCACACATGGTGGCCCCTAGAGTATCAAACGGAACTCTTGCTCTCATAAGACTTTTTATGAGAGTGAGTTTCGCCTTTCTCTCTCTATTAGGATCCATAATACCTAACATATAAAACAAAATGGGTTAGAAATCAATATATATATATATATATATATATATATATATATATATATATATATATATATATATATATATATATATATATATATATATATATATATATATATATATATATATATATATATATATATATATATATATATATATATATATATATATATATATATATATATGGGTACATATGTATGTGTGTATGCATTAAGTATGTGTATGTATGCATGTGTGTGTATGTGCGTGTATGTGTGTGTGTATGTGTGTATGCATGTGTATGTGTGTGTATGTAGCATTATGTGTGTATGTGTGTATGTGTGTATGTGTGTGTCTATGTGTGTATGTGTATGTGTATATGTGTGTATGTGTGTGTGTGTGTATATGTGTGTGTGTATGTGTGTGTGTATGTGTGTGTGTCTATGTGTATGTGTGTGCGTCTATGAGTGTGTATGTGTTTATGTGTGTGTATGTGTCTATGTGTGTGTATGTGTCTACCTGTGTATGTGTATGCATGTATGTATGCATATGTGTGTGTATGTGTGCGTATGCATTATGTATGCATATGTGTGTGTATGCATTATGTATGTGTATGTATGCATGTAAGTATGTATGTATGCATATGCATATGCGTTATGTATGCATATGTATGCATGTATGTTTATGTGTGTGTATGTCTCTCTATGTGTGTGTATGCATATATGTGTGTATGTGTGTATGTGTGTATGTGTGTATGTATGTATGTGTGTATATATGTGTCTGTATGTGTGCATGCATGTGTATGTGTGTGTATGCATGTGTATGCATGTGTATGTGTGTGTATGCATGTGGGTGCGTCCAAATCCCAGAACAAATGTGCCGGGAGAAATCAAAAATTTTTTAACATTCCAAAGTGTCGCTTATGCGACGCTTTGGAACACAGGACGTCGCATATGCGATGCTATCCAGTTTGCCAATGTCGCAAATAACATCGCTAGTTAGCGACGCTATTTGCGACAGAGACACTTAGCATTGCATAAGCGACGTAGGCCCGTTAAAAAAAAATCCAAAAACACCACCGTCGCTTATGCGACGCTAGCATCGCATAAGCAACGGTGCTCGTTTTTTTTTTCAATTCGGGGGACATCGCTACGCCCCCCTATTTCTTGTAGTGTTGGTTTGCTTTCCATATTGACAATGCTCACAAAATGAAAAATCAAAGAAACATAACACAAGTAAGTAGCCAAAATGAGAAGGATTTTCCATTCCACTACGAGATATATGGCCCAAATGACCATGCCAAATACAAGCCATAGGTTGTTTAGTTATACCTAACAAGTGTTCTTTCTGTGATACAAATAAAGAATAAAGTGAGCCAACTTTGCTTCATTTTGCAATAACCATATTGCCCTTTGATATGTGAAAGGACTGAGCATAGAAGACCGCCTTGTAACCAATGATCATCAAGTTGACCAACTGACATCAAACTCTGCGATAACTGGGATACATGGTGTACATTATGCATAATAAATTTGGAGCCATCAATGAACTGCACAACCACATCTCCAATCCCCACAACATCACACTGGTAAGAGTCACCAAGTCTCAGGGTACCAAGAGACTTTGTTGCATAATTAGAGAACCATTCTCTGTGTGATGTCACATGGAAAGAAGCACCATAATCTAGCATCCATGTGTGGGAAAGAGAATAAACCATAAGAACCTCAGTTGGCACAATACTATCAAGTGTCAACACATCAGCATCATCGTAAATAGCATTAATTTCTTCAATCTTCACAGTCAAAGTAGATGGTGCAAGTAACTCTTTAACATGTCCATCAACATTTTGTCCTTTACCTTTAGCATTCTTTAATGCATAGCAGTCTTTCTTCATGTGTCCTTTCTTATGACAATAATAGAATTTGATATCCCTCTTCCTTGATTTACTTCTACTCTTATTCCGTTGACCATTCTTTTCGTTGTTCTTTCACTTGCCATGTTGTTGATTCGTTCCTTGGTAAGAATCATGAACATTATATGAATCTCCACTCTGAGTGCCAACCATAGACTTTCTATGAATCTCCTCACTCAAGAGTGATCCACATATGTCATCATAGACCACTTTACCACAAGGTGCACTATTGCTAATAGTTGTGAAAAACGTATCCCATGATGATGGCAAGGTGCATAACAAGTAGATTGGCTCCATTTCATTATCCATATCCACTTTTTGAGCATGTAACTGGGAGAATACAACATCAAAATCATTTAGATGAGCAACAACACTATCTATGTCCTTCATTCAAAGATCATATAACTTTCTCATCATATACACTTTATTTGATGCCATCTCTTTTTTATATGTATTGCATAACTTCTTCGAAAGTCCTTTGCACTTTCACAATCTAATACTAGAAAGTAAACATTATCTGCCAGGTGCAATCAAATGGTAGACCTAGCCATTTCATCTAACTCATCCCAATCATCTTCATCCATGTCAGCAAGCTTCTTTGAGAGTCCATTTATTGGCTTCCGTTGCCTCCTTTGAATTAGCACATCTTTAATCTGATTCTTCCATAGAGCAAAATTTGTGCCTTCAAATTTTTGGATCTCAAAGTGGTTTTTGCCTTGCAAGTTATAGCTCCTCCTTGGAACACTAGCACTAGACCCAGATCCACCAGAATTTCCTAAGACTTATGATGCCATGATGGTAAACAACTGAATAGAATGATAATGGAGCTAGAAGAGTCCAAACACCACGAAGGCTCAAAGAAGGATGACGAAGTGTTAGATTGTGGGAGAGAATTCAGCAATCTTCCCAGAAAAATGAATTAATGAACAATAATGACCAACTAGAAGGATTATGTGAGAATAAATGTGCTCAGACCAATAAGTGTATCAAGGATTAAATTGACCACTATATAGTTGACAAAACTAAAAAATCTGCAAAAAAATTTCCAGAGTATCCTTTGAAAATTGAGCATACGACTCGTGTCAAAATCTCATAAAACTGCAAGTAATAACATGTTTACCTACATATTGAATCAGTGACTCCATTGCATATAATCAGTTACCCGAAAGAAGCCAATTACGCTTATGGAAAACCTATGAACAACCATCATACATCTCCTATGACGAGGCTGGGTAAGCTTTCCACATGCATGACCAAAGAGACCCAGACATCTTGGTGTCTCCCAGTTAAGAAAACCTCACCACAACCCTCTTTATCAAACGTAAAAGTCTTTATGCAAAAACATAACTGCTATATCAATGATCACATGGACGTTTAGAAGCGGTATCCATATAAGTGTACATAGTGTATATGTGCTCAATATATGCAATAAAATGACACTGAAAGGTTGAGTGCACAACCCAAAAAAACTAGCCACTAACACTTGCAAGTGTCTATCAACTCTATTGGGTTCGAAAACCTGCATAAATTTGTTGTGGATGCTCCCACCACAACTAAAAAACTTTTGAGAAACCTGTAGTTTTACGAGTGTGGCTGAAAACATGGCCCCAAGGGTTATTTTTGAGAATTAGAAAGAATACTCGTCTTGATGTTCTTGAAATTGTGTGAAGAGACCTATGCACGAAAGTACTCCAAAATGGCTCCAAAAATCACACCAAAAATGCCTCAAAAATAGGCTTTGAAAGCAAAGAATGAAGCTTTGAGGGACCAAAACATGTTCAGGGTCATGTTAACCTTAGTCTTTCCCCTTCTTCAGAAACCACAAGGGTGTAGCTTAGTGGCAAGAAATTCCCATGGTTAAGCGATCTCTGAGGGAACAATACTGGGATGGGCGACCTCTCGAGAAGTATCGAGAGCCTCTATCTTCCTTGACCTTTGAGGTCCTCCCTCATGCACATCCAACGGTGCCAATGGTGACTTCATTGACTCAGATGACAAGGTATGCCAAGGTCTATGCCTTGGTTTCCACCTTGCTCATAAGCCTTGGCGTTGGGTGGGTGAGTGCTCGCTTTGCCCGCACAAAAGGAACAAAGCTTCTGCATCAAAATGCTATGATACCAATGAAGTCCTTTGATGGCGATGCACCACAATGTACTCTCCTTCTTGAGAGCTTCAAGGAGATATCCGCACAGTAGAAAACTGAGCTCCAAGCACCACACATGGTACTCTGCATAGATGCTATGGAATATGTGGAAAAATAAAGTACACAAGGAGCACAAATACAAACTTCTTAGGTGTTACAAATGCGGTTGAACTTACAATCTATGGGTGACCAGGCCACTATGTGTTTTATTAAAGAACATATACAAAGATGTGTCCGGTGGCCATTGGTCCTTTCACATGGACACTAACGGTAACATGATGGCCCTTTCTTCAATCAACTCTTCAATGGATGCCAATTGATCTCAACCTCGTTGAACTTTGTAACAAACTCATTGATAGTTTGTTTAGGTGTCTTCTTCATTTCGTTGAACTCATTCCAAAGGTGGTTCTTCCTTGCTTTTATACTTGCAAAAAAAAAAAGTCTCTACGGCATCCCAAGTCTCTTGAGATATCTTGCATCCTCTAATATGTGGTAATAAAAAATCAAAGATAGAGTTGAGTATGTATGACCTTGATTGAGCATCCCTTGCACACCAAAGTGTGATCCTATTTGTTTCATCTTGAGTAGGTCCTCCATTGGATCTTGGAATAGGCATTGCTTCATCACCTAATACAATCCCATATAGATTTCTTCCTTGCAAATGAGCCTCCATTCTCATTTGACAAGTAGGATAATTGTGTCTATGAAGCTTCTCAATTACTGATGGAAAGCCATCTCCCATCTTAAAGTTGCTCTAATACCACTAAAAGAATTTGGAGAGGATTAGAAAGTGCTTGATTAATAGGCTCCCATCCAAATCATTGGTTGGAATGACACCCTATAAAGCATGGAATGGCATGAGACCCTCATTGGACCATTGCAAAATCTTTGGGTGCATTGCTTATGCACATATATCCTCACAGATTAGAGGGAAACTTGATCTTAAAGCTAAAAAGTGTATATTTATTGGTTATGACCAAAACAAGAAGGGTTATAGGCTATATAATCCCACTAACAAACGATTTATAGTTCTTAGGGATGTATTGTTTGATGAAAATAGTTCATGGTTTGAAGATGATTGTAGGAAGGTCAAGTTACCTTATGATTTGGAAAATGACTTTCCAACTCTTACCCAAGAAGATCAACAATTACTAGAAGATATCAATTCAGAGGATGAAGAGCAAATTGATTTCAAGGCATGGAAGTCAAGAGGCAAGACCAAGTTCAAGAAATTGGAAGACATTCGAGAGTCCTCCAATCAAGCACTCAAGAGATCTCAAAGCGAGAGTAAAAAGCCCATAAGGTATGACTATTACATATCATTAGTCACCAAGCATTCTGTGTATATCACTAAAGACCCTATGACAGAAGAACCTTCTTCATTTGAAGAGGCCAAAAAGAAGAAATAATGGAGAGAAGCCATGCAGGAAGAAGTTAAAGCACTTCAAGAAAATAATACTTGGGATTTGGTTCGCAAGAAGCCAAGCATGAAGGTAATAGGATCTAGATGGATATATAAAATGAAGAAAAAATCATATGGTTCTATAAAATAAGGAAAGGTTAATGGCAAAGGGGTTTGCTCAAAACCATGGAGTGGACTATGAAGAAACCTTTTCACCTATGGCTAAGATGCCAACAATTAGGGTTTTGGTAAGTGTTGTTGCTTCCAAGAATTGGAACCTATACTAGTTAGATGTTAAGAATTCATTCCTAAATGGATGGATCTTAGAAGAAGTGTACATGGCTCACCCACCAAGGTATCAAGATAAGGATAAACCAGGTTTTGTATGCGAGCTAAGGAAGGCACTCTATGGCCTAAAGCAAGCTTCAAGAGGTTGGAACCATAGGCTTGTTACTTATTTGCAAGATCAATTTTTTTGTGGCTAGCAAAGCAGATTCTTATTTAATTATAAAGAAGACCAACTGAGAAGTTATCTACTTATGTGTCTATGTGGATGGCATTATCATTATAGGGAATGATGCTAATGGCATCAAGCAAGTTAAAGCTCAACTAATGGAAGAATTCAAAATCAGTGATCTTGGTTTATTAACATACTTTCTTGGTCTAGAACTTGTGTATATAGATTCTGGCATGTTTATTACTCAGAGAAAGTATATCCATGATATGTTAGTAAAATTCAAGATGGATAACACCAAAATTGCGGGTACACCCATGTAACTCAATCAAAAGCTTAGTTCTCATGAAGGAGAACTTCTTGAGGATGTTACAGGTTACCAAAAGCTTGTTGGGAGTCTCAACTATGCAACCCTACCAAGATTGGACATTACTTATGGAATAAATAGATTAAGCCAATTTATGCATGCACCAAGAAAACCTCACAATGGGAACGGCGCACCCATAAGGGGCCTGATCCAACCCCAGCGTCGGCTCTTTCTGTTCGCTCGACCTCCTTCTTCCCGACAACCTCGGAAGCTACCAAGAGGGTGCTAAAGTATCTAAAGGGTACCATAAATGAAGGGTTGTTTTACCCCTTCACTTATGACTTGGACATAAAGATGTATTCTGATGCAGATTGAGCTGGATCCAAGGATGAAAGGAGGAGCACCTCAGGATACTTGTCTTTTTTAGGCTCAAAGGTTATATCATGGTCATCCAAGAAGCAACCAATTGTGGCATTGTCATCTACAAATGCAGAATATAGAGGCCTAGCAAATGCAACTCAAGAGGCTATGTGGCTCAAGCAACTCTACACAGATTTAGGGTTACACTCTTACACTCCAATAATTTTTGGAGACAATACTAGCTCACTTCATTTGTTTGTTAATCATGTATATCATGCAAGGAATAAGCACATTGAAGTGCACTATCATTATAAAAGAGAGAAATTGCTTAGCAAGGATATTCAATTGTCCTATGTATCAACGCATTTACAATGTACTGATATCCTCACAAAGTCTTTGGATGGAAGCAAGACGAACAAGTTAAAATTGATGATTGGTTTGCTGAAAATCAAGTAGGAATGAACACCAAGCATGTTAGGCTTGAGGGGAGTTGGTGGTGCAAGAGAATCCAAGCCCACATACTTGGATGATTAGCATATTTCAAATCGAGCCTTATATGATCAATCCCTTGTAAAATCAATTACATTTACCTTTGTAAAAGAATCTTAATTCCACAAGTTAAGAAGCATCAAATCCTATAGTTGATTGATGAGAGAATATATCCTATAGTTTAGGATTTACTTTTAGGTGGACGTTTGGATTTGAATTCAAAGGATTGGCTTCAAACATACATCAGTATAGTGATCTTCTTAGAGCTTGTTCTCAGTGTATGATTGATCATTTGTCATGATTTAAAGCAGCATAGATTAACTATATTGTCTACTTTATAGCTACAAAATCTCATTATCATTGCTTCTCTGAATCGTGAGATATATTCTCTTCATTACTCTCTAGTCTGGTGACTCATGCATCCCAAAAATATCGAGCAAGTCCTATGATTTGCTAAACAACATACTCAGCATGTAGTTCATCTTTTTTATAGAAATCACTCATGATTGGTAGTTGTGTAAGTCAATTAGAAATCACCAAAAGGAATTAGGCTAATTTCTATCATGCTTAGAGCATTGTTCATTATATTGAACATGTGTAGAGACTAAAATAGCAAGTCTATGACCTTAAATCAATTTCCTACCTATATGTTTTGATCCATTGATTAGTGGATCATGTTACAAACAACATAGGTGATTATTTATTATCCGTAGCAAGTTAAAGAGGCCCACTACACTCTCCAATAATTTTTCTTAGCTGGTGTGAAGCAGGTTTAAGCAACACTTCATCTCTGAAGACTATCCACCATCTCCTCCAACACATGTCACCACTCAAAAAACACAAGCATACTCCTTTGCAGAGAAGAATCAAAAGTAAGTGGTCAAATAGCATAAATGGGCATGTGTTGCTACCACAATCAACCAAGAAACATATAGTGATGCACGTGGTTGAATATTTATAGAAAACCTGGGCTCCCGCATTTATGGTGAAGAAAACAAGTTTTTATAGTTTTCATAGAGTCTCCAATGCTAATTCATGTACATGCAAGCAATTGAGTTGTATTCAAACTTAAATTCAAATTGGCACAAATTTAACCATAGGTGAGTAGTTCATCCTAACTAACCTATGGAGAGTTCAACTCACCGTGATTATGATGGTGAAGGAAGATATTAAATGATAAAAGATCATTCTCTTTTCCTAATAGTCATCCTAGAAAATAGGGGTTGTGCTATGATCCAATAGAAGTGCTGCTTTTAAAACTATAGTGTAAATGATCAATTCAATGGCATACCATTTTTCCTCCAAGAATATCTAAGCAAAGAAGTGAAATATTCACTTCTAGGAGATTACTAGTAGGATCACTTTATGTTTTTGGACATCCTTTTCAATTCTATAGTGGCTTGCATTCACACAATTTGGGGTTGATTTCGTGTGTAGTTGTTTGAGCATTCTCAAGTATGCCAACACCTTATTGGCATGATCATGCTTTAATTCAGATAGGTCTTTTAATATATATGAGCCTCAAGATCATCATCTACTTTCCATTCGTATTTGCCTCTCCTCAAGAACACCTTGAATGTCTCTCTCAAAACTTTGAATAGAATCGCTAGACCTCCTACCCTTTTCACACAATCCTCATCATTTGGCTCCCACCTTGAAAGATCTCTCCAAAACCCCTAGTCGTGTTTCTCCTTTCTTTATCAACCAAGGCTGAGCATGTGGAGGCCTTTCTCATATGCTTGCAAGTTCATCTCCAATATTCTTTATTTTCATCAAATTTCTCCTCATCATTTGCCAAACCAAGATTCCTTTGAGGGGGGAAACATGATCACTAAATAACAAGCATTGTCATTGAAAGCTGCCACAACTATAATTTTCCTTTGTCTACTATCTGCATTACTTTATCAATAGAGCCTTCTCACATTCTTTGTTGAGTAACAATGCAAGTCAACATAGAGCCTCCTCAAAAGCAAAACACCCATCAATGCTCTAGCTATGATGAACATCAACATTCAGATTGCCATTCCATACTCCTCCCTTCCTATGCAACATAAGCTCTTATTTGGACTGTAGTCTCACTCAGACTCCCAACATCAAAATTATCCCCAGTGTCCTCCTTTCTCAGAGATTGGTTGTTCCAAGGACTTGATTGTTGGTTCTCCTCTTCTGAACCAGTTTCCTTTATACTATGCATCTATGTCTCCTTCAAGTTATTCCACTAGCTACACATGTTTGTAGAGCACAAGGTAACTTCAAATCCTTCCTTGTCTCATGGAAACCAATATTTCCTTTGAGACATGGATCTTTCCTTTTTTGCCTTTTTGCTTAAGGACTCTTCCCACAAGTTCATGTGAACTAGGGAACCATGGCAATTGATATAAATGTAACTATGACATCTCTAATTTAGTTATATATCACTCCTTGTAGTTTTTTATATTCTTCCAACATGAGTATGCCTTTCATACCTCTTAAATACATGTTGGCTATCAACAACCCCTTCATTTGCAACCTCGTCATCTTGTCCCTTTTTATCACTTATGGTCTATTTTCTCCCAATGTTCTTTCTAACCAATTCTCCAAGATCCTATTTGTTCACCATGTACTTTTGTCCTTTGAATTCAGTATGACTCCTTGTTTCTCAGGATGCCTTTTGCTCACCTCCATGGATGGTTACTTCCCATTATTAATGATTATCTACATCCTCATCTTTATATCTAGAGATGTCCTTCCAAACCTCCCATTTTGAGGAATTTTGAAAGTACCAAAGAACACCACTGGATGTCCCTAGAGCAGAAGACCTCCCCTATAATGATTCCCTTCATAACTGAACAAAGTTAGAAGAAACTTCTTGTACTCATCATTTTAATCCACCCCTCCATTTTCTTAATGGATCAAATCCACCAATGTCCTAGCATGACAAACAATGTTGCTTATCTTCACGCTAACACAATAATTGCAAGCTTCTTGTTTGAAGTTTATCCATGGTTTCAAACTGCTTGATCATCCCTGCCCAACTTCAAGAAAGATTTCTCTTGATGCTATTGTTGTTGCAATAGATGTGACTCCAAGACACAATGGTCAAACCGTTGACTACCCACCCTAAAGTGATTGTAGTTGTTATTCATTCTAAGAAATAACCAATCTTCCGTGTTGCTAGCCTTTGCCTTCCAATAGAAGAAGCAAAAACCCTCCTAAATTCCATTTTGTCTACCATTTACCTGTTTTCTCTTCCTTCCATAGACTTCTTCAGCTTCCGTCTTTTTTAGCAACTTGTTCTTTTCTCTAGCTTAAGAGCTCCCTTTCCCTAGCATTATCTCTTCCTCTCCTCTAGTCTAAATGTATATAGTACTTCAAAGGAAACCTTGGATCAACCTTCCATTCAACCTGATAGAAACTCCTTTGACTTTTGATTTCTATCGAGATACTAGCAACCTAAAAACTAATGGTGTCTTGCTGACAAATTTTGAAGACATTCCAGTAAGCAGATTGGGAGAAAAGCGCATAGAAGTAGCCATTGTTCAAACTCTACAGAGGTCCTAAAAAACCGGGGGTAATGCTACACTTCCTAAATTGATTGCTTTGTGTGTAGTCAAGCATTTTAAATAATTTCACTTGGAATCATTAGCCTATTAAGCTAATGTGATAACTCCAAAAGGAATTTGATTAATTCCTACTGTACGAAAAGCATTGAGCTTAACAAGCAACAGGTGTGTGAACCAAAATAGAAGGTTTTTATTGGATTGTGAAGTGTGAAGTAGTCTGTTTTGAATCAATCATTACTCACATCATTTCCAAAGTACATGGGCACTTGTTTAGTGTCATTGGAAAGCTAAGAGGGTCTACAACTCAACTCTAAAGCTAAAGAGGGCTAGTACAAAGCAGGGATTAGCAGTACCAACTCATTTTCTAGAGTGTCCATCCATCTTTCCCAACAGTGGTATCAGAGCAAAAGTTAAGATAAAATGGGAGATGGTTTTCCTTCTTTCATTGATAAATTGGATAGGAACAACTATCAAGCATGGTCTTTCAGGATAAAGACATACTTGCAAGGAAGGAGTCTCTATGGATACATCTTAGGAGATGAGGAGATGCCCATTTTTAGAAGCAAAGGACAACCTATAGAGAGGATCATGAAAGACTCAATTCATGGTTGCCAAGGATGCATTAGCAAGGTCATACTTACTTAACTCAATCTCTAATTTTCTTCTTCCACACATTAGGAATTGTAAGACATCCCAAGAGACTTGGGAAACATTGTCTTCATATTTTTCTTCCAACAGAAGGGCTAGGAAGAACCAATTGTGGATTGAATTTACCACTCAAAGGAAGCAATCCAAGCAAGGCATCTCAGAGTATGTGACCAAAGTCAAGGATGTGGTTGAACAATTAGAAAGCATAGGAGAAGAAACTGAAGAGGAGCAGATTGTGAGAAAAGTGATCAATGGCATAAAGGCAGATGACAAATGGGAGAGCTTCACAACTGCCATGGACTTGTACATGGACATGCAGATTCCAGATCTTACCACACTCATGGGGCAACTCTTCACCCATGAAGCCAAGCTCAACAAGAATGGAGATTCATCAAGAGGTAATAGCTCTTTTGCCCTATACACAGATAAAGGAAAGTCTAAAGAAAAAGGGAAAAGCAAGAAGATTGAGGATGAAGGTAAGACCTCTCAAGCCAACTATGTAGGGAGAGGTAGAAACTCAAGAGGTAAGGGCAAAGGAGGTAAGCAAGGTAGGGGAAAACCTCTCAACTTTTCCCCATGCAATATTTGTGGTTTGTCAAATCATACTATAGATGAGTGTTACAGGAACTTCAAGAATCAGAGAGGTAGAGGATTCCAAAGAGGTGGATATACACAATCAAGAGGAAGATTAAACCATCATCAAGGCCACAATAAAAACTACAACAACAACTACCAAGGAGGTTACAAGTCAAGGAAAGACTACAACAATTATACAAAGGAACAAGAAGATTCCCTTCTGATCATGAATATATTTGGAGGTGGTTACGTGCTTCAAACAGTTTCTAGTTTTGGCTAAAAATCTGTCAACATGTAAAATGGGCACCCTCCATTCTCATCGGGGAGGGAATACATATCTTTTGATTTTAATGCATTTCTTGCTCAGCATGAGATAAAACATTAGTGTACAGTGCCATATGCACCTAACAAAGTGGATTTGTTGAAAGAAAGAACATGTCTCTCATAGAGTAGCGAGCTGTATGGTCAAAAGTCAGCCTTTACCACATAGCTTCTAGCTTGAGGCTGTTATGTGTGTAGCATATGTACTCAACCAATATCCCACTAAAGCACTATTGTCTATCACTCCATATGAGACTTGGCATGGTTGCAAGCCATCTATTTCTCATCTGTGTATCTTTGATTGTCATGCATATGCATTAGTGCCTAAACAACAATGCGGGAAATTTGATGATAAAGCACTGAAATGTATTTTTATTGAGTATAGTTCTAAAAGAAAAGGTTATCGTCTATATCATCCACATGCTAAATGCATTTTGGTTAGTTGTGATATTGTTTTTTGTGGAGAATGCAATTCAACCATCACTTTCATGTACTAAGGAGACATCAATTAAATCCAAAGATGTGTCTTACACTTTGTTGCCTCTTTTTATAGGTGGATAGTAAAGTACTAGTCCAAATGAGGCAATTTCTTAGCCTTCAGAGGTTCCATATGATGATGCAAATCATTCCATCTTTTATGCAGATTTACATGATGCACTTGTTGATGAGAGGGTTGATATAGAGGAGGCAAAAACTATGCCTAAATGGCTCGTACAAACTTTTCGAGATAGCATATTAGATGCGCTTTTTTCATATCATACTCATTTAGGCTCTCATTGTGATTATTTTGCATGAGATAACTATGTTATGGCTGCCTCTAGTCTCTATGATGAGAATAAACCTATTTATTTTGATGAAGCACAAAATTCATAAAACTAGATGGCTACGATGAAATTAGAATATGATGCTATTATGAAGAATGGTACTTGGACTTTATGTGATTTTCCTCTTGGCAAAAAGACCATTGGCACTAAATGGATATACAAGCTGAAATGTAAAGCTGATGGGATAGTTGACAGGTATAATGCTAGGCTTGTTGCAAAAGGTTATGCTCAAGAGAGAGGCATTGATTTTGATGAGACTTTTTCACCCACTTCTCGAATGACCACCGTTCATAGCATATGTGCATGTGCAACTCATTATGGTTGGAATGTACATCAATTGGACATTACAATTGCATTTATGAATGGTAGTTTACATGAAGAAGTGTATGTGATTCAGCCATGTGGTTTTGTGCAAAAAGGGCATGGAAACAAAGTGTGAAGGTTGAAAAAGGCATTATATGGTTTGAAACAAGCACCACATGCTTGGTATGAAAAGGTACGTGATTACTTGATTGCAAATGGTTGAATAGTCCAACTGAGATCACCTTATATGTTAAGCATGAAAATGATGTGCTTCTCATCATTGTTTTCTATGTTGATGACAAGATACTCATTGTTCCTAATGAGAAGCATATTTCTTATTTAAAGAATGATTTGCATGCCTCTTTTGAGATGTCAGATTTGGGCATTTACATCATTATTTGGGCATTCAATTTATGCAAGTTGATGGTGGAATAACTTTGTGTCAAACAAAATATATCGACACATTACTGCAAGAGTTTGGCCTTCAATGTTACCGTTCCCGAACACTTCTTTGTATATGTTCTTTAATAAAACATATAGTGGTCTGGTCAGTCACAGACTGTAAGTTCGACCACATTTGTAAGACCTAAGAAGTCGGTCTTCGTACTCCCTGTGTATTGTACTGTTTTCTACGTATTCTGCAGCTCTCTGTGCAGAAACTGTGTGCGACCTTAGGAGCTTAGGTTTCTACTCCGAGCATATCGTCCTGGAGCTCTTGAGAAGGAGAGCACACTGTGGTGCATCGCCATCGAATCCCTTCACTAGTATCAGAGCAGTTCCACACAAAAAGCTTTGTTCCTTTTGTGCAAGCGAAGCTAGCACCCCCCCCCCAGGCTTTCTCCAAGGCTTACGACTAAAGCGGCGACCAAGGCATAGACCTTGGCATACCTTGTCATCTAAGTCGCCGAATTCATCATTGGTGCCGTTGGCTACGCATGAGGGAGGACCTCAACAATCAAGGAAGATAGAGGTTCCCCATAGTTCCGGGGAGTTCACCCATCCTAGTACTATTCCCCCCAGAGCTCGCTTAATCGTGGCAGTCTCTTGCCACTAAGCTGCACTCTTGTGCTATTTGAAGAAGGGGAAAGATTAAGTTTGATATTAAATTGAACATCTTTTGGTCCCTCAAAGCTTCATTCTTTGCTTTCAAAGCCTATTTTTGAAGCATTTTTGGGTGTCTTTTGGAGCCATTTTGGAAAACTGTTGCACATAGTTCTCTTCACACAAGTCCAAGAACATCAAGAAGAGTGTTCTTTGTACTTCTCTGACAATAAATATCAACCTTTGGGGCTTTTTTTTCAGTCACACTCGCAAACCTACAGGTTTCTCGAAAGGTTTTCAGTTTCGGTGGGAGCAACTGCAACAAATTTTATGCAGGTTTTTTTTTTTAGCCTAAAACATCAGATCTGACAGACACTTATAGGTGTTGTTGACTAGGTTTTGGGCTGTGCATTTGTTGGTGAAAATTGCAAGCCTACACATTTGGCTCAAAGGATGCATTGAAGGTTACACATACATGAAGAAGCATAGGAACATATGCTAGTGGTTAATTACCACTTTACCTCATTGTAAAAGTCAAATTGACTTGGAATCTTTTGTAATCACCTACCAAAGTGAGTCGTGGAAAAGTAGTTCATTTGATTGAAGGAATATCTCCAAGCATTTAGGAGCTTGATCATAGGGAGCCAAAATTTGAATTTGAATTCAAATCTTTGCTCATTACATATAAAAGTGGACATGAAAAGTCGCGGGTGTGAGAGATCACTCCCGAGCTTCTCATTTCTGATTTTGAGTGTGTGTGAGGACTATACTATAGCCTACACCTCTCTACACCATTAGGCAATGTTATTCATGCCAATGGGATTGTATACAAGTGTTCATTAATAGATACATTTACATCATTCATCTCTGCATTCTCTGTTATTCTACTCAAAAGTCTGTCAACTTGTCAAGGGCATATCTAAGTCAATTATTCACCAAATCGAGTGATCCAAGGCTTGTTGGATTCAGCTCAAAGTCATCTACGTGCTGTCAAAGTTTGAAGTGATTCTATTCAGCCATTTCAGAGAAATCTGCATCGAAGTGAACTCTGGTCAATTTCTACTACAGTCCTAAAAAGTCGGGGGTATAGCTAAACTTGCTAAATTGATTTCTCTTAGCATAGTTTATCTTTTTGCATCATTCCACTTGCAAATGGTATCTTACTAAGCTAATTAAATATCCCTAGAAGGAATTTTATCAATTTCTACTGTGCTAGTCACACTGAGCAAAACATTCAGTAGGTGTCAAGACATAAATAGAAGGTTTTCTTGAGTTTGTGAACTTCAAAGTTATTTGTTCTGGTTCAATCATTACACACATCACTTCCAAAGTACATAGGCCATTTTTTGGTATTATTGGAAAGTTAAGAAGGTCCACATATCAACTCTGAAGCAAAAGAGGGCTGGTACAAAGCAAGTTTAGCAGTACCTACTCAGTCTCTTGGAGCATCCATCCATCTTTCCCAACAGTGGTATCAAAGAAATAGAGGTAAAATGAGAGATGGTTTTCCTTCATTTATTGATAAATTGGACACGAAAAACTATCAAGCTTGGTCTCTAAGGATGAAGACCTACTTACAAGGAAGGAGTCTCTATGGATACATCTCAGGAGATGAGGAATTGCCCTCATTCAAAGCAAGAGGATTACCAACCAAGGAAGAACAAGAAAAGCTCAACACATGGTGTGCTGAGGATGCATTGGCAAGGTCTTATTTACTCAACTCTATCTCTGGCTTTCTTTTGCCACATATCAAAAATTGTAAGACATCCCAAGAAACTTGGGAAACCTTGTCATCATATTTTTCCTCCAATACAAGGGCTAGGAAAAATCAGTTGTGGATTGAATTCACAACACTAAGGAAGCAACCTAAGCAAGTTGTTTCAGAATTTGTGACCAAGATCAAAGATGTTGTAGATCAGTTAGCAAGCATAGGAGAAGAGATTGAAGAAGAACAAATTGTAAGGCAAGTGATCAATGGAATCAAGGCTGATGACAAATGGGAAAGCTTCACCACTGCAATGGATCTCTACATGGACATGCACACTCCAGATCTTACAACTCTCATGGGACAACTATTTACACATGAAGCAAAGCTCACAAAAAATGGAGATACATCCAAAGGTAATAACTCTTCTGCCCTATACACTGATAAAAAGTCTAAGGATAAAGGCAAGAGCAAAAAAATGGAAGATGAAGGTTCTACCTCCCAAGCCAACTATGCAAGAAGAGGTAGATCTTCAAGAGGAAGGGGCAGAGGAGGTAAGCAAGGTAGGGGGAGAACCTATAACCCATCACCATGCAACATTTGTGGTTTATCAAATCATACTACAGATGAGTGTTTCAGGAATTACAAAAATCAGAGAGGAAGAGACTACCAAAGAGGTGGATACTCACAGTCAAGAGGAAGGTTCAACCATCACCAAGGCCACAACAACAATTACAACAACAATTACAACAACAATTACAATGGCAACTACCAAGGAGGATTCAAAACCAGAAAGGACTACAACAACTACACAGAGGAGTAGGATGACTCTCTTCTGATCATGAACATGACTTCAAAGTTAGGTACAAATGATGACCACTTATTCTACATTGACTCAGGGTGCTCAAATCATGTGGTTGGCAATGTGGCACTACTCTCTGATCTTGAGGAACCAAAAGGTAAACATCAAGTCCAAACAGGTGATGATACAAAGCATTCAGTAGTTAAAGTTTGAAATGTTAAGACTTGTGATGGTAATCAGAATTTGTTGAGCAGGGTACTCTATGTACCAACCATTACCAAAAATTTGATGAGTGTTGGTCAGATTGTGGAGAAAGGTTTACAGGTCATATTCAATCAATATGGAGCATATGTGGAAGACCCAAGACATGGGTTCAAGAGGATTGCTAAAGGAGAAAAATCAGGTAGACTTTTCACTTTTGAGTTGGAAGATACAAAGAATATTGCACTATACAATTATAAAGATCAAACACTTTCAGAGCTTGAGATTTGGCACAAAAGGTTAGGGTACATAGGAGAAAGAACCTTGAAACAAATGTGCAGGGACCAATGTGTGCTTGGGATACCTAATGTATCCAAGCAACATATGATTTACAAGTGTGGTGCTTATCAATTTGGTAAGTCTCACAGGTTACCCTTCTCCAAGAAAGGATATATGCATGAAGACTACCTAGAGCTTGTACACACAGATGTTTGGGGAC
The DNA here is from genome assembly GCA_020310875.1 of Ceratopteris richardii. Lineage (NCBI taxonomy): Eukaryota > Viridiplantae > Streptophyta > Polypodiopsida > Polypodiales > Pteridaceae > Ceratopteris > Ceratopteris richardii. The sequence goes on along the minus strand of CM035435.1, from coordinate 89,558,030 downwards.
CTAGCAAAGACCCCTCAGTCTCAGGATCAAGGTACTATGTGTCTTTCATTGATGATTATAGCAGATGGATTGTATTATACTTCATGAAGCACAAGGATGAGGTATTTAATTGTTTTGAGAAATATCTTGCATTAGTTGAAAACCAGACAGGAAGGAATTTGAAGAGGCTAAGGTCAGATGGAGGAGGTGAGTACTTCTCCAATGAATTTGAAGACTTCTTGGAGGACAGAGGCATCAAAAGAGAGATAACCACAAGGTATTCTCCTGAACAGAATGGGGTAGCTAAGAGAAGAAATAGGTTAATTGTTGAGACAGCTAGATCTATGCTTAATGAGAAGAAGTTACCTAACTATCTATGGGTAGAGAGTGTTTCTACTGCCACTTACCTCATAAACAGCTTACCATCTAAGTCACTTGATGGTATGACACCCTATGAAGCATGGCATGGTAAGAGACCATCATTAGATCACTGCAAAATATTTGGATGTGTAGCATATGTGCACATTCCTTCTCACATAAGAGGTAAGCTAGACCCAAAGGCTAAAAAATGCATTTTTATTGGGTATGATTTAAATCAAAAAGGTTCCAGGTTGTATAATCCTACCAATGAGGGATTTATGTTAAGCAGAGATGTGATCTTTGATGAAAATGATTCTTGGTATGAGAATGTATGCAGGAAAGTTAAACTACCCTATGACTTGGAAGAGGAATTTCCAAAACTTGCAAAGGAGGAACCTACTCAGAATGAAGACTCAAGTTCAGATGATGAAGACACTATCAACCTTGAAGAATTCAAGGCATGGAAGTCCAAGGGCAAAATGAAGATGAAGAAGCTTGAAGACATACCTGAATCATCAACTCAATCAATCAGAAGATCTCAAAGAGAAAGCAAGAAACCTATCAGATACGGGTATGATACATCTCTTGTTACTAAACATTCAGTTTATCTTGCCAAAGATTTGTCAAATGAAGAACCAGGTTCATATGAAGAAGCAATAACCAAATCAGAATGGAAAGAAGCTATGGATGAGGAAATTGAAGCACTCAAGGAGAGTGACACATGGGAGTTAGTACCCAAGAAGGATTCTATGAAGGTAATAGGATCCACATGGATCTATAAGTTGAAAAGAAATTCTGATGGAACAATTAATAGGTACAAAGCCAGATTGGTAGCCAAGGGTATTGCACAAACCCAAGGCATTGACTATGAAGAGACATTTTCTCCTGTGGCCAATATGCCAACAATCAGAGTGTTGGTAAGTGTGGCTGCATCAAAGAATTGGAACATGTACCAATTGGATGTCAAGAATGCTTTCTTGAATGGATGGATTTCAAAGGAAGTTTATATGTCACAACCTCCTGGCTATGAGGACCCTAAGAAGGTAACTTATGTTTCCAAATTAAAAAAGGCTTTATATGGATTGAAGCAGGCACCTAGGGCATGGAATTATAGGTTAACTACATACCTCCAAGACCAAGGTTTTGTCATGAGCAAGGCTGACACTTCTCTGTTCATTAAGAGAAGTAATTCAAAGGTAATATATCTCTGTGTTTATGTTGATGAATCATCATTACAGGTAATGATATCAAGGGAATCAGGGATATCAAAAGCCAGATGATGAAGGAGTTCAAGATCAATGATCTTGGTTATTGAAGTATTTTCTAGGGCTTGAATTAGTTTACACTAGTTTAGGGATATACATTACTCAGAAAAAGTACATACAAGATATGTTGAAGAAGTTTCACTTGCAGGATGCTAAAGTAGCAAGCACTCCAATGGAGGTAAACCTAAAGCTAAGTGCCCATGAAGGTGATGAAGTCAAAGACATTACAGGTTATCAAAGTATGGTGGGTAGCTTGAACTATGCTACTCTTACAAGAATTGATATTGCATATGGTGTAAGTGTGCTAAGTCAATTTATGCACAAGCCAAGGATACCTCACTTAGAGGCTGCCAAGAGAATCTTGAAGTAGCTCAAGGGTACACAGAACCATGGTTTGTATTTCCCTTACACTTCATATATTGATATCAAAATTTATTCAGATGCAAATTGGGCAGGATGCAAGGATGATAGGAAGAGCACTTCTGGATATATCTCTTTTGCAGGTGACAAACTAATTTCATGGTCTTCAAAGAAGCAACCTACTATTGCTTTGTCTTCCATAGAGGCAGAGTATAGAGGACTGGCTAATGCCACACAAGAAGCAATTTGGATTAAACTTTTTCATACAGAATTGGGCTTGTATACTAGGTCACCAATTATCTTTGGAGATAATACAAGTTCTCTTCACCTTGTAGCTAATCTTATCTATCATGCTAGGACCAAACACATAGGGGTTCATTATCATTATGTGAGAGAGAAGTTGATAAGCAAGGACATTCAACTTACCTATGTATCAACCAACATGCAATGTGCAGATTTGTTGACTAAAGCTTTGGATGGAACAAAACTTTGCAGGTTCAAATCCATGATTGGATTATAGGATATACTTGAAGATTGAAGATGAAGACTTAAGCCAAAATGTTTGGCTTGAGGGGGAGCTGTTGGTGAAAATTGCAAGCCTACACATTTGGCTCAAAGGATGCATTGAAGGTTACACATACATGAAGAAGCATAGGAACATATGCTAGTGGTTAATTACCACTTTACCTCATTGTAAAAGTCAAATTGACTTGGAATCTTTTGTAATCACCTACCAAAGTGAGTCGTGGAAAAGTAGTTCATTTGATTGAAGGAAATCTCCAAGCATTTAGGAGCTTGATCATAGGGAGCCAAAATTTGAATTTGAATTCAAATCTTTGACATGAAAAGTCGCGGGTGTGAGAGATCACTCCCGAGCTTCTCATTTCTGATTTTGAGTGTGTGTGAGGACTATACTATAGCCTACACCTCTCTACACCATTATGCAATGTTATTCATGCCAATGGGATTGTATACAAGTGTTCATTAATAGATACATTTACATCATTCATCTCTGAGTTCTTTGTTAGTCTACTCAAAAGTCTGTCAACTTGTCAAGGGCATATCTCGGTCAATTCTTCACCAAATCGAGTGATCCAAGGCTTGTTGGATTCAGCTCAAAGTCATCTACGTGCTACCAAAGTTTGAAGTGATTCTATTCAGCCATTTTAGAGAAATCTGCATCAAAGTGAACTCTGGTCAATTTCTGCTACAGTCCTAAAAAGTCGGGGGTATAGCTAAACTTGCTAAATTGATTTCTCTTAGCATAGTTTATCTTTTTACATCATTCCACTTGCAAATGGTAGCTTAGTAAGGTAATTAAATACCCCTAGAAGGAATTATATCAATTTCTACTGTGCTGGTCACATTGAGCAAAACATTCAGCGGGTGTCAAGACATAAATAGAAGCTTTTCTTGAGTTTGTGAACTTCAAAGTTATCTGTTTTGGTTCAATCATTACACACATCACTTCCAAAGTACATAGGCCATTTTTTGGTGTTATTGGAAAGCTAAGAAGGTCTACTTATCAACTCTGAAGCAAAAGAGGGCTGGTACAAAGCAGGTTTAGCAGTACCTACTCAGTCTCTTGGAGCATCCATCCATCTTTCCCAACAGCATTTAGCCTTTTAGTGTCATTTTACTGCATATATTGAGCACATACACGCCATGTACACTTCTATGGATACTGCTTATGTACCTCCATGTGGTGATTGATATAGCGGTTATGCTTTTGCATAAAGCCTTTTACGTTTAAAAAAGAGGGTTGTGGTGAGGTTTTCTTAACTGGGAGACTTACCCAACCTTGCCATAGGAGATGTATAATAGTTGTTCATAGGTGCTCGATAACCCTAGTTGGCTTCTATTGGCTAACTGGTTATACGAATCTATTGCCATTCCTATGGAAATAGGTTTATGCTTTAGTCATCATAATGATGGAGATGCATTTGATGTTTTTCTCTATCAGCAAGTTGTTGGATGCTTGATTTACTTATGCATAATTCAGACTGATATTCAGTTTCTTGTCTCTCATATCAATAGGTTTATGCATTTCCCAGGTGCAGAGCATTGGAATGTAGTTAAGCACATCTTTTGCTACTTGAGTGGTACCTAGCTACTTGGATATTTTTATCCAAAGGGGGATCACTATCACCAAATTTACATGCTTTTTTTTTACTCTGATTGGGTTTGTTGCTATGACACTTGTGTTTCCACTAGTGGTTTTTGCTTCATGCTTGGTAGCTCATGCATATCTTGGTTGAGCAAGAAACAACCTACTATGGCCACTTCTAGTTGTGAGACTGAGTATAGGGAAGATTTTACAATGACTCTTGAGTATATGTGGCTCAGATGCCTTTTGGTTGATTTGGGTGTTGCTCAATCTTTTGCCACCACCATCTTCACTGACAATCAGAGTGCATTGGTAGTTACCAGGTGTTGGGAATGATGGATGGACACTTCAAGATGATGAGTAGGTACTGCGAAATCCTACTTTGTACCAGCCATTTGATGCTTCAGAGTTGATAAGTGGACCTTCTTAGCTTTCCAATGACACCATAAAATGGCCTATGTACTTTGGAAATGATGTATGAAAAGATTGAATCAAAACAGACAACTTTGAACTTCAAGTCTTCAAGAAAGCCTTCTATTTTTTACCATACACCTACTCCATCTTTTGCTCAGTATGACTAGCAAAGTAGGAATTGGAAAAATTCATTTAAGGGGTATCTAACTAGCTTAGCAAGCTAACTATTCCAAGTGAAAACCACTCAAAAAGATTAACTATGCTCAGAGAAATTAATTTAGAAAGTAAACCTTTACCCCCGATTTTTTAGGACTGTTGCAGACTTCGACCATCGATGGACTTTTCTCTAGAACGGCTGAATAGAAATCCTTTAAATTTTGATAGCATGTAGAAAACTTTGAGCTGGTTCCAAAAGCTATAGATCTTCGAATTTGGTGAAGAAATGAGTGAGATATGATCTCCACAAGTTGATTGATTGACAGAGACTATGACAGATAACTTAGAGATGAACAAAGTAGATATATGTATTAATGAACAACGTTGTACAATGCCATAGGCATGATGATCATTGCCTAATGGTGTAGAAAGATGTGGGCTAAAGAGTAGGCCTCACATATACTAAGAAAGTATAATGAATAGCTCGGGATTGATGAGTCTACTACCCACGCCTTTTTCCTAGAAGTTTATATAGATGTTCACTTCCAATTTGAATTTGAATTCAAATTGTTGGCTCTCTCTAAAAAGTGATCCTCCATTATAGGAGATATTCCATCAATCAAAGCTCTAAATTTTCCATGAGATTTTCTTGGTAGGTGTTTACAAAGATTCCAAGTCAAATGTGACTTTTACAAAAGAAGAAAATGGTAATTAACCCTTAACATTGATTCCTATGCATCTTCATATGTGTATGAACTACAAGCCAAATGTGTAGGCTTGTGAATTGCACCAAAAACTCCCCCTCAAGCCAAACATTTTGGCTTGGTCTTCATCTTCAGTCTTCATGTATATCCTGCAATCCAATCATTGATTTGAACCTACAAAGTTTGGTTCCATCCAATGCTTTAGTTAACAAATATGCACATTGTATGTTGGTTAATACATATGTTAGTTGAATGTCCTTGCTTAATAGTTTCTCTCTCACATAATGGTAATGGACCTCTATATGCTTGGTCCTAGCATGATAAATAGGATTAGTTGCAAGGCGAAGTGAGCTTGCATTATCTTCAAAGATCAATGGTGAGGTAGTATACAAACCCAATTCTGTATACAATAACTTGATCCATATGGCTTCTCGAGTAGCATTAGCCAATCCTCTATACTCTGCCTCTATAGAAGATAAAGCAACAGTAGGTTGCTCCTTTGAAGACCATGATATTGGTTTATCACCTACAAATGAAATGTATCCAGAAGTGCTCCTTCTATCATCCTTGCATCCTGCCCAATCTGCATCTAAATAAATCTTGATATCCAAGTCTGAAGTGTACGGGAAATACAAACCATGATTTTGAGTACCCTTAAGGTACTTTAGAATTATGTTGGTAGCTTCTAAGTGAGGTACCCTTGGCTTGTGCATAAACTGACTTAGCACACTAACTGCATATGCAATATCTATCCTTGTTAAGGTAGCATAGTTCAAGCTTCCCACTATGCTTTGGTATCCTGTAATATCATCAATTTCATCACCTTCATGGGCACTTAGTTTTAAGTTTACCTCCATTGGAGTACTTGCAACTTTGGCATCCTGCAAATGAAACTTCTTCAACATATCCTGTATATATTTTTTCTGAGTAGTATAGATTCCAGAGTTAGTATAGACTAATTCAAGTCCAAGAAAATACTTTAGTAGACCAAGATCACTGATTTTGAACTCCTTCATCATCTGGTTCTTGATTTGTCTGATTCGATTGACATCCTTACCTGTAAGTATGATATCATCAACATATACACATAGGTATATTACCTCTGAATTACTTCTCTTGATGAATAGAGAAGTGTCTGCCTTGCTCATGACAAAACCTTGGTCTTGAAGGTATGTGGTCAACCTGTGATTCCATGCCCTAGGTGCCTGCTTCAATCCATAAAGAGCTTTATTCAACTTGCATACATATGTTACCTTGTTGGGATCCTCATAGCCAGGAGGTTGTGACATATATACCTCCTCTGAAATCCATCCATTCAAGAAAGCATTTTTTACATCTAGCTGATACATGTTCCAATTCTTAGATGCAGCCACACTTACCAATGCCCTGATGGTTGGCATCTTGGCCACAGGTGAGAATGTTTCTTCATAGTCAATGCCTTGGGTTTGTGCAAAACCCTTGGCCACCAATCTGGCTTTGTACCTGTTTATTGACCCATCAGAATTTCTTTTGAGTTTATAGATCCATCTAGATCCAATTACCTTCATGGACTCTTTCTTTGGTACTAGTTCCCATGTGTCACTTTCCTTGAGTGCTTCAATCTCCTCATCCATAGCTTCCTTCCATTCTGTCTTGGTGATGGCTTCTTCATATGATCATGGTTCTTAAATTGACAAGTCTTTGTCAAGATAAATAGAATGTTTAGTGACAAGAGAGGTGTCATACCCATATCTGATAGGTTTTTTGCTCTCCCTTTGTCATCTTTTGATTGCTTGAGTTGAAGATTCAGGTATATCTTCTCGTTTCTTCATCTTGAGTTTGCCTTTGGACTTCCATGCCTTGAATTCTTCAAGATTGATAATGTCTTCATCATCTAAACTGGTGTCTTCATTCTGAGTAGGTTCCTCCTTAGTAAGACTTGGAAACTCCTCCTCCAAGTCATAGGGTAGTTTAAACTTCCGGCATTCATTCTTATACCAAGAGTCATTTTCATCAAAGACAACATCTCTACTAACCATGAATCCCTTATTTGAAGGGTTGTAGAATGTGTACCCTTTCTCATTTAGATCATATCCAATAAAGACACACTTCTCAACCTTAGGGTCTAGCTTACCTCTTATCTGAGAGGGAATGTGTACATATGCTACACATCCAAATATCCTGCAATGATCAAGTGAAGTGCTCTTGCCATGTCATGCTTCATAAGGGGTCATCCCATCAAGAGATTTGGATGGCAATTTGTTTATAAGATAAGTGGTAGTAGATACACTCTCTACCCATAAGTAGTTAGGTAATTTCTTTTCATTCAACATTGACCTAGCGTTTCAACAATCAATCTATTTCTTCTCTTAGCTACCCCATTCTGTTCAGGAGTATACCTCTTGGTGATTTCTCTCTTGATTCTTGTGTCTTGCAAGAATGCTTCAAACTCATTTGAGAAGTACTCACCTCCTCCATCACACCTTAGCCTCTTTGGGTTTCTTCCTATCTGATTCTCAACAAGTGCATGATATTTTTTAAAACAATTGAACACTTCATCTTTGTGCTTCATAAAGTACAATACAGTCCACTTGCTATAATCATCAATAAACGATACATAGTACCTTGATCCTGAGATTGAGGGGTCTTTGCTTGGTCCCATACATCTGTATGGACAAGTTCTAGGTAGTCCTCATGCATGTAGCCTTTCCTTGAGAAGGGTAACATGTGAGACTTCCCAAACTGACAAGCACCACATTTATAAATCATGTGTTGTTTGGAAACGTTAAGTATTCCAATTACACATTGATCACTGCATATTTGTTTCAAGGTTCTTTCTCATACATGCCCTAATCTTTTATGCCAAATCTCAAGCTCTGAAAGTGTTTGATCTTTATAACTGTATAGTGCAATATTCTTCATATCTTCTAGCTCAAAAGTAAAAAGTCTACCTGTCTTTTCTCCTTTAGCAATTCTCTTGAACCCATGCTTCGGATCCTCCACAAATGCTCCATATTGATTGAACCTGACCTACAAACCTTTTTCCACAATCTGTCCAACACTTATCAAATTTTTGGTGATGGTTGGTACATATAGTACCCTACTCAACAAGTTTTGATTCCCATTAGAAGTCTTAACATTTCCAACTTTAACTACTCAGTGCTTGGTGGCATCACATGTTTGTACTTGATGCTTACCTCTTGGTTCTTCAAGGTCAGAGAGAAGAGTTACATTTCCAGCCACATGATTTGAGCATCCTGAGTCAATGTAGAAGAGATGGTCATCATTTGTACCTAGTTTTGGAGTCATGTTCATAATCAGAAGAGAATCATCTTGCTCTTCTGTATAGTTTTTGTAGTCCTTTCTGGATTTGAATCCTCCTTGGTAGCTGCCATTGTAGTTGTTGTTGTAGTTGTTGTTGTAGTTGTTGTTGTTGTAGTTGTTGTTGTAGTTGTTGTTGTAGTTGTTGTTCTACCCTTGATGATGGTTGAATCTACCTCTTGATTGTGAGTATCCACCTCTTTGATATCCTCTTCCTCTCTGATTCTTGTAGTTTCTGAAACACTCATTTGTAGTATGATTTGATAAACCAAAAATGTTGCATGGTGAGGAGTTATAAAGTCTCCCCCTACCTTGATTACCTCCTATGCCCCTTCCTCTTGATGATCTACCTCTCCCTCAATAGTTGATTTGGGAGGTAGTGCCTTCATCTTCTCCTTTCTTGTTCTTACCTTTATCTTTAGACTTACTTTTATCAGTGTATAGGGCAGAAGAGCTATTACCTTTGGATGAGTCTCCATTCTTGTTGAGCTTGGCCTCATGAGTGAACAATTGCCCCATGAGAGTTGTAAGATCTGGAATTTGCATGTCCATGTATAGGTCCATGGAAGTAGTGAAGCTTTCCCATTTGTCATCAGCTTTAATCCCATTGATCACTAGCCTTACTATCTGCTCTTCTTCAATCTCTTCTCCTATGCTTGCTAACTGATCTGCTACATCTTTAATCTTATTCACATACTCTAAAATAGCCTGCTTAGGTTGCTTCCTTAGTGTGGTGAATTCAATCCACAATTGATTTTTTTTGGCCCTTGTGTTGGAAGAGAAATAGGATGACAAGGTTTCCCAAGTCTCTTGGGATGTCTTACAATTTCTAATATGTGCCAAAAGAAAATTAGAGATGGAGTTGAGTAAGTAAGACCTCGCTAATACATCCTTGGCACACCATGTGTTGAGTTTCTCATGTTCTTCCTTTGTTGGTAGTCCTCTGGTTTTGAATGAGGGCAATTCCTCATCTCCTAAGATGTATCCATAAAGACTCCTTCCTTGTAGATATGTCTTCATCCTTAGAGACCATGCCTCATAGTTGTTCCTGTCCAATTTCTCAATAAATGAAGGAAAACCATCTCCCATTTTACCTTAACTTTGCTCTGATACCACTGTTGGGAATGATGGATGGACACTTCAAGATGATGAGTAGGTACTGCCAAATCCTGCTTTGTACCAGCCCTTTGATGCTTCAGAGTTGATAAGTGGACCTTCTTATCTTTCCAATGACACCATAAAATGGGCTATGTACTTTGGAAATGATGTATGAAAAGATTGAATCAAAACAGGCAACTTTGAACTTCAAGTCTTCAAGAAAACCTTCTATTTTTTACCATACACCTGCTACATCTTTTGCTCAGTATGACAAGCACAATAGGAATTGGAAACATTCCTTTTAGGGGTATCTAATTAGCTTAGCAAGCTAACTATTCCAAGTGAAACCACTTAAAAAGATTAACTATTCTCAGAGAAATTAATTTAGCAAGTAAACCTTTACCCCCGATTTTTTAGGACTGTTGTAGACTCCAACCAGTGATCACTTCGATGGACTTTTCTCTCGAATGGCTGAATAGAAATCCTTCAAATTTTTCTAGCATGTAGAAAACTTTGAGCTGGTTCCAACAAGCTATATATCTTTGAATTTGGTGAAGAAATGAGTGAGCTATGATCTCCACAAGTTGACTGATTAACATAGACTATGACAGATAACGCAGAGATGAACAATGTAGATATATGTATTAATGAACAATTTTGTACAATGCCATAGGCATGATGCTCATTGGCTATGGTGTAGAAAGATGTGGGCTAAATATTAGGCCTCACATATACTCAAAAATTACAATGAATAGCTCGGGATTGATGAGTCTACTACCCGCGACTTTCTCCTAGAAGTTTATATAGATGTTCACTTCCAATTTGAATTTGAATTCAAATTGTTGGCTCTCTTTAAAAAGTGATCCTCCATTATAGGAGAAATTCCATCAATCAAAGCTCATGCGATTTTCTTGGTAGGTGTTTACAAAGATTCCAAGTCAAATGTGACTTTTACAAAAGGATAAAATGGTAATTAACCCTTAGCATTGATTCCTATGCATCTTCATATGTGGATGAACTACAAGCCAAATGTGTAGGCTTGTTAATTGCACCAACACCATGAACCCTCTTTTCCATGCTCGCACAAAGCACATTGAGGTGAATTATCAGTATATGAGGGAGAGGTTCTCTCTTGGAGAGATCAGTTTGGCATATGTGCCCACAGAGGATAACATTGTAGATCTTTTGACAAAGGCTCTACCTCGAGAGAATTTTGAAGCTTTCCAGATAGCTTTGGGCTTACTTCCTTTTGTGGATTGATATCTTTGCACATAGCTTGGAACTTCCTTATACATGAGTGTCAAATCCTTGTTCACTGCATCACTCCCAAGGGAGTTTTGTTGATATATTTAGGTAGTAATGAGTGTGAACACGCTTAGGACCATCAAGGCACTTTTTTTCCCTCTTTAGGAGGTTTTTTCTCTCGGCGTGTATATATGCCTATAACCCTAACGGGTTACTTACCTTTGTATATTCACTTGGTAATACATTCGGTATTATGTGTTGTGCTCCAAATTTCTTCTTCTTCCTTGTGCTATTCATGTGCTTTTGTAGACCCAACATGCTTTTCACCTATAAACTGCTCTTCAAGTGTAACTTGATGTACAACAACAATCGAAATTCTATTCATGACAACAATCAAAGTTCTATCAAATTTCAATAAAAATTAGGCATATTTCTCTCACCCATCAAGGCTCTTGATATTTCTACAATATGTCTATTTTTGTGTTGAGCAACGCCATTCCATTGAGTGTGTATCTGCATAAAAATTTCCTTCGAATTCCATGACTTTTAGAAAACTATTGAGCTCATTGTATTCACCTCCTCCATCATATCGTAATTTCTAAATATACTTAATGTCATCAATGAAAGTTACATAGAACCTACAAGCTCCCATAGATGTGGTCTTTGCAGGACCCCATACATTTGTATGTACTTATTCTAGAACATTCTTACTAACATGCTTGTTATGAAAAAATGATTCCCTTGACTACTTACCAAATTGACATGCTTCACATACCTTTTGCATCTTTGCAACCTTGAAGTTTGGTATTCCATTAAGAGTCTCCTTTCACTACATCAACTTCAGCCTCTACAAATTTTCATGTCAAATTTTCTTATGTCAAATCTCTATGTCTGCAATAACATGTACACCTTTGGTAAACATGGCTGCACTCATTTGAGGAATTTTGACATTCAAGGTGAACATCCTACCCACTTTGTTTCCTTTGGCAATCAACCTTCCATTCTATTTGTACTTTTCTACATATAAACCATCAGCATTGAACCTAACTTGTAATCCTTGGTCGACCATTTGTCCAATAGAAATCAGATTCTTTGTTTATATTCAGAACATAAAGTACATCAGCAAGATGTTATAACTTCCCATCCTCCATGGATACCGCTATGTTTCATGTATGCTTGATAGGATGTCAGGTATCATCGCTTGTTTCAACAAAATCGAGGAGCAGAAAATTTTTGCAAACTACTAAAGCCCAAGGAGGATTTGTTGACATTTTTTGGTAGTGATGTATCCACACACACTTAAGACTGAAGGAAACTTTTTCTCTGTTTAGGAGCCACTCAAAGGCATGAATGGAGAATTCACCCCAAAGAGTGGGAGAAATTCCCCATTGCCATTTGCGACAACGACGAGATACCTTGCTCATGGCTAATGAGGAAACACACATGAGAGAGAGAGAGAGCACAAAGGAGAAAAGAAGCAAAATTTACCTACCCGAAAGACACATGCAGCAAAGGCCTCCCCATGATTTCTTTCTTCTCCCTTTTTTTTCTTAATATAGGTTTATTTTTGCCAATTTATTTTTACTCTTCAATTTCGCTTTCTTTAAAAAAAATACGAAGAAGCTCCTATTGTTCAAAGTTCAAGGATATAATCATTAAGTGACATCCAATGGTGGAGGCCGAGTCACATCTAATCAATCACCAAAATTAGAAGCATAAATATACAAGGGGGGAGGCAAGGGGATATGAGATCCATACCTATTTTGACAAACTTCACGTCCTCGTGGAGTTCTCCAATTGGTCCTAGAATTATTCTCCTTCGCAGTGAAAGTCAAAAGGGTAAAAATGGTGATGATTGTGAGACTTTGCATGGTTTTATAACCCTTATGATAGGTTAATTTTTCTTAGTATCATGTTTACATGTGTGATCAACACATGCTAAGGAAACTTCAATATGAACGATGGTGCAAATGTAACCATTGGTTGGGTTGAAAGCAAAGGTATTACCTAGAAGTTACAAGGGACAACATACCCAACTCTCACTCCATCAAGGCATGTCAAAGATCCACATGCTCGAGATCTTAGATGTGCATGAACTCACAACTTGGATCCAGATTTTCATGCCTCTAAGTGGATGGGTTGCATTACTTTGGTTCCAAGGACTCTCTAGAAGATCCTATGGTCAAAAGGATGACCAATCCCTCCAAGTGACTTCATGAGTGGTCATTCATCAATCCTCTTTTCTGTAAAAAACAATTGAGAGTGCCACTTCTTTCCAAAAAGCTAAGGATCCAACATATAAAATGATGGCCCAATCCATGTTTAATAAAAAAAATACACCATCCTAGGCAATTTTTGTGTTTAGGTTCATGTACATGTGAAGGGAAAGGGTTGTGGTCAATCCATGCACATCTTGTGTTGTCGTGCTTATGTCACGAAAACATACAATACACAGAGCAACTTAGAGCATGTAAGTGACCTATAGGACCCATGGGCATCACCCATGCCTCAATGGGAAGCCATGGGCAAGGCCACAAACCATCCTCCCTCGGGTAGCTTGGTATTCCCCTTCGAGCATGTTAGTCCAATATTGAAAGATCGGTTCATTTTGATGCCGTCCAAAGATAAAGGCCTTAGGGCTGTGACTATCATGGCGATGTGGTCTTTGCTTCTGTTTTTGGATTACATCCTCGGTTGATTACAAAGAAAAGGTAAGAACATTTTTCTCCAAAATTGACGGGTATTAGAAAGTGGCTTTGAGTGCATTTTGTTTGGCATGGTAGCTTTACCATCAATTTGCATTATGCCCTACTTGCCCTACCCATGGTGGAGCATGGAGGAATTGTCCTTATGCTTGAACTTCCTTGTGTTTTAAGTTTGCAGTCGGTGGTAAAGGCTTATTAAAAGAGAAAAAAGGTTAAATATATTTACTTCTGTTGCAGACGTGGGAGATGTTGAGGGGATTGATAATTTTCTTGAGGGGCTTGATAATAGCTAAGTTCTGGCCTTGTTAGTACGATTTAAGTGTAAATTAATTGAGCTCGAGGAGTACATTTACAGGGCGATTTTTCTTCTCTGTGCGATAGACGGTTCTTAAGTCCGTGGGAAGCATTTTTTTAATCGTCTCAAGTGAGCAAGCATGTAAATTCAGCGGTCTTTAAATGAAGTGTGAACCTAAGCAGGGAAATAATTTATTGCGCATCTCAGTGAGCAGATTTTCAGAGGACTTTGAACTATTGCATTGAAAATTAGAGGAGGTTGCGATAAGTTCCCAAATCATCTATTGAAGTCGCTTTTTTCTAGCTTTCTCTTAGTAGATTTAAGGAGGCTTTGTTCTATGGATGTGGCGGTCCCTTCCCTCGTTATCATAATTTGCCTCCAGTTATCACTGGTGCGGCAGATGTTGCCCCTAGCCCCTCAGAGACCGTGGTGGCCCCTGCGCTTGCTCTTAATCACGAGACGATTCTGTCAATGCAAGAAGAACTCAAGAGAACTTGCCTCGTTGGCCAGCTGTTTGGACCCAAGATGGCAACATCTGCCTCCAGTTATCACTGGTGCGGCAGATGCCCCTAGCCCCTCATAGCCCCTCAGAGACTGTGGTGGCCCCTCCGGTTGCTCTTAATCACGAGGCGATCCTGTCAACGCAAGAAGAACTCAAGATAACTTGCCTCATTGGCCAGCGGGATTCTGTGCGCCAATGGTTTCGCAAAGAGTGGTTCCCTCATGGCATAGTAGTGAGTAAGTGCCAATTCCTCCAGCCAGACACCTCTTGCTAGTTTTTGAGAACGAAGAAATGGCACTCCCGGTCCTCAGTGTTGGGTTTTGGCAAGTCGGGTGCACCACTCTGTGCCTCTTCAAGTGGGCCCCCGATTTTGTGCCCGACAACTCTAAACCCCTTCGATACCCTCTTTGGGTCGAGATCCTTAATCTCCCTTGCTTCCTTTACGGCTTTTTGTGGGATATTCTCTCCAATTGGCAAGCCGCTGGCCTCCCACGGAGATGTTGGGGGTTTCATATATGAGGGCTCAAAACATGTGTTTAATGCTCGTTGGCATCCTTAAATGTGTGTGGAAGCAGACCTTAGCGGGCCTGTCCGCTCGAAAATTATTCTCGACTTGGGTGAAGGGGAATCCTAGGTTCAGGAGATCACTTTTAAAAATCTACCCAATGCCTGCTTTCAATGTGATCAACAAGGCCATAGAATTAAAGATTGCCCCCTGAAGCAGAAGAGTAAGCAAGAATCAGCCAACAAAGCCCAAACACTCAAGGGGAAGCAGGTCGGCCCAACCATTGAAGAGAAAGACAAGGATGTCGAAATCCCAGATACCAACTCTAAAGGGTTTAGAGATTTTAGAAGATGAAGGAAAGCTAGCGCTAGGAGAAGCTCAAGCCCAAGGAGATGTTTAGAGAAGACATGCACACTAGAAAAATCACTCAATAACTTATACTACAACATCGAGAAGGAGGTTAACGAGCTGGATTATCCAGGAGGGATCTGGGACTTTGTGGGCACAAGTAACTTACCCTTGGTGTGTCCCCCCTCTAATGAGGTCAATCAAGAGGTCTACATAACTAGCAGAGAAGATGGATTCACCACAAGTAATGAGGACAATATGGATAGTGAAAGTTCCATCATTGGAACAACAATACCGAAAACGGCCCCTCCATCTCCCTCGCAGGAGGCTTCCCACAAGGGGAAACAGTTGGTAGATATGCCTTCGAAAAGCCCCCTTAAACTGAAGGCACATAATCGGGACCATCCTCCCTCAAGAAATAAAGAAGACTCCAAGAGGAAAAAAGAGAAGTCCCACCCTTGGAATGAGGGAAGTGCAAGAAAATGATCATTGCTTCACTAAACACTAGGGGACTAACTGACCCCGCAAGAGCCACCACTATTGATCAATGGCTCCGTGACATAAGCTCAAACCTGGATTCCATATGTCTTTATGAGATTAAAATTGAAGGAGAAGACCTTCAAAAAAGATTTAAGGGTGTCTCTCAGTCCCATGTGTGGCTTTCCAAAACCCATCAGCGTGGTTCTGGTGGAACTGCCATTGGTATCAATCACTTCTAGGCTAACAAGCTTGACCACACTAGCAAAGACAGAAACCATAGGTGGATGGCAGTTACATTCAACACGCCTGTTCAATTCTCCCTGATCTCTATGTATGCTCCAAACGAGGATGCTGCAAGGATCGATACTTGGTCCTCCTTGGGATTGTTTTCTCATAATGTCATGATTTGCGGTGACTTCAATATGGTGGAAGACCCCTCTGATAGGTGGAACAACAAGGTCCGCATTATTGATGGCCAAGGAGAAATACTCATGGGACCAAACCAAACTGTATTTGGATCTGGTTGAAGTCAAGGACCCGAACGATTTTTCTTGATCCAATCTTCAATTGGATGAGGACTTGAGGAAAGCAAGACTCGACAGAAGCTACATTTTGCAGAATCTCATCCATCAGTGGGATCCTCCCACCCTAATGCAACCTATCGACCTCACCATCTCATATCATTACCCAATGATGCTCAGCTTCCCCCCTCTATCTAAAAACCTTGGTTTCACACTAGTCCATTTGTCTTAATGCTTGGCTTGAGGCCTTCGTCATCTACGCCTCCCCAACCAAGTGTTGTAGAAATGCGGTGGAAAAGTCTCGTCAGATCTTGATTAGGACCATGAAGGCTCTCAATACCATCTCTGGACGATGTACATAAAACCTATATCGCCGGCTCCGGAGACTCAAAAAGAAGTTAATAAAGGGAAGATTCAATCTTGTTGGTGCAAGGCAATCAACAATTGAAGTTTTGATGAAGTTTTGAAGTCAAGGATTGAAGAAAAGATCAAGATATCAAGCATGAAAAAAGTACATGTTCAGAGAATGAAGATGTGTATACATATGTACATTAATTTAGAGTTAGCTCACTTATACTTTTTTATGGTTATGAACTTGTACATATTTGCCTATATATACAAGTAAAATGACGGGCCAAATATGAGAGAGCATGTGAATAGAGAAATTAGAAGTTGTATAAGTCATTAGACACTTTAGAAGTGAGTAAGATCTCTCTCATCAATGAGATGTAAAGCTTTCTAGAAATGAAGAAAAATTGCATCCGATATTTCTGAGAGTTCTCCTTCTGTGTTGAATCTTTTGTGAAATGCTTTTGTACAAGTCTAAGTCTATAGTTGATTGACCTTTGTACAAGTTTTCAACTTTTAATTGTGATCAGGCTGAGAGAATTGAGTGTAGGAACATTTACATGTGTAAATGTAAGAAGTGAAGTTGCAAGAGGTGCAAAATTTGATGCTAATGTTTTGGTCAGTTCTCCTTCCACAGTGCAATGTTTTGAGCAAGCAAGCACTCATTCTTGAAGTTGGAAGGTAAGCTACCTATGTTTAAAAGCTTTTGGCTAAACGGGTTCTAGTTTGAGAGAACCAAGCTTTAGAAGTTGCAAGCGTCAAAGTCGACTGTAAAGAACTACAGTTTTAGACATAGGTGACTTGTTAAGATCATTTCTCAAGATCTACTGAGTCTTTTGGAATGATTTAACTTGAAGGAGGTGCGCAAACTATAGGTGACACCTTATGCAAAGTTTATCAAAAACTTTACACATTTGATAATTCAATGAGTGAGTTATGTGCATCATACTTTCTATGTATTCATCTTCTTCATTATTTGTTCAAGATTTTGATAGATGAATATTGATCCTCCAAATTGGTGAAGGTTTTAAGTTATTCTTGATATAGAGGTGCTCTAAATTCAAGGATAACTTGTTCTTTTGGAGATTAACACTCTCCATCAGGTTGAAGAATTTAATACACAGGTGAAGAAAGGAAGGAAGATTCTCTTCAGATAGAGAAATTGGATAGAGAAAACTATTCAGCATGGTCAATGAGGATGGAAGCTCATCTTATGAGCAAAGACTTGATAGGTTATATCACAGGTGAAGAAGAAAAGCCTCAGTTCAGAGATTCTAGTGTTCCAACTAGGGATGAATTGTCAAATTTGAAGACTTGGATGAAGAGAGATGCTCAAGCTAGGAGCATTATCTATATGAGAGTTAATGATTACTTGCTACCTCACATTAGAGGTCTTGAAAGTTCAAGTGATATATGGAATGCTTTGGAGGAGCATTTCCAAAACACCACAAAGTCAAGGAAGGCATCCTTGTGGGTAGAATTTACCACATTCAAGAAGAAGGCCTCTCAATCCATTTCAGATTATGTAACAAGAATGAAGGACATTGCAGATGCATTAGGAGCAGTTGATGAAGATATTGAGGAGGATAAATTGCTAAGGCAAATCCTCACAGGTTTGAGAGGTGATGACAAATGGAAGCCATTCATTTTGTCTACTGAATTATCACTAGATCATTTTACTCCTTATTTGAATCAGTTGCTAGGACACATGCTAACCTTTGAGCAGGATGTCAAAGGTGAAAGTGATAAGAGTGCAGGTCAAGCAATGTATTCAAAGGATAAAAAGAATAATAGCAAAGGGAAGCAACTAGCAAATGAAGATGAAGGTACAACCAGCCAAGCTAACTTCCTAAGAGGAAGAGGAGGTGGCAAAGGTAGAGGAAGAGGCAGAAGTAGTAAAGATGGATTCAAAGCTTGTTGCATTTGTGGTAAGACAAATCACTTAGCTCATGATTGTTGGCATAATACTCAGAATAATGGTGGATATAATCAGAACTTTAATTCAAGAGGAAGAGGTGGCAGAAATCAAAGAGGTAATTTCAGAGGTAGATGTTATTTTGGAAGAAATGCAGGTAGAGGATTCCAAAGTCAACAATACAACAATACCTACTACAATTATGTTTCAGATCAAAAGGAGGATTCAACATTGATTATGAATGCAACTTGTGAAAGGTAAAGTGAAGACCAAAGAGTCTTCTACATTGACTCAGGGTGTAGCAATCACCTGAGTGGCAACATAGCATTCATGACTGATTTGGAAAATAAGGTAACTAATCATGTAGTTCAAACAAGTGATAATACAAAGCACAATGTGAAGTCAATTGGATTAGTGAAGGCCAAGGATGGAAGTACTCTCTTGAGTAAGGTTTTGTATGTTCCTACAATTCCAAAGAATCTGATAAGTGTAGGACAAATTGTTGAAAAAGGTTATGAAGTTAAGTTAACTAATGAAGGATTTTTTGTGGAAGACCATAGCAATGGGTATAAACAAATTGTTTCAGGGAAGAAAGAAGGAAGATTGTTCACATTGAAGATTCAAGGTAATGTTGGTCATGCCTTGTTCACCTATGGAGGACATAAGATCTCTGAGTTAGATCTTTGGCACAAAAGGCTTGGACATTTCAATGAAAGAGGTATTAAAGATATGGTTAACAATGTTTCAGTGCTTGGATTGCCTAATGTTGCAAGTCAACATATGACATACAGATGTGAGGCATGTCAATTAGGTAAGGCTCATAAGCAATCTTATTCCAAGCATGGTTTTATGTATTCAGAGAGCTTGAGTTGGTACACACAGATGTGTGGGACCATCAAAGGATTTTATATCAATGGTTCAAGGTATTATGTAATTTATGTTGATGATGCTACTAGATGGATCACTATCTATGTGATCAAAGATAAATTAGAGGTATTCAGTATATTCAAGCATTATCATGTGTATGCAGAAAGAATCACAGGTCAAAAGTTGAAGAGACTAAGGTCAGATGGAGGGGGAGAGTATTTTTCTAATGAGTTCAGTGATTACTTGTGGAGTGCAGGTATAAAAAGGGAAATTACTTGCAGGTACTCTCCTCAACAAAATGGTGTAGCAGAAAGGAGGAATAGAATTCTTGTTGAGTTTGCAAGATGCATGATGAAGGAGAAAAATTGTCCAAACTATTTATGGGCTAAGGCTTTAAATACAGCCACATATTTGGTCAATAGATTACCATGTAAAGCTTTGCAGGGTATGACACCATATGAGGCTTGGTGGGGTAAGAGACGTACTCTAGATCATTGCAAAGTATTTGGATGTTTGGCATATGCATATGTGCCATCTCAATTAAGGCACAAATTGGAACCTAAAGCTGAAAAGTATGTGTTCATTGGATATGATGATAAGCATATGGGATATAGGTTGTGGAGTCCATCCACAAAACAATTCCTTGTGTCAAAGGATGTTACTTTTGATGAGCAAGGTACTTGGTATGCAGGTACAATCAATATTCATGCAGGTGATGAAGAAGTTGTGACTCAAAAGAAAGGTAAATCAAAGGTTCTAATATGTGATGAAGAAGAGAATAATGAAGTACAGGTTGAAGTTGAAGAAGTGCCAAGGTTTGATCCAGAATGTGAAGAACCAGAAACCTCAAGAAGTGGAGAATTCAAAAGGTCATCAAGACACAAATGGCAATCTACAAGGTATAGCTATGAAACTTCGTTTTTGGCTTCCAAAGATTATGCTTATATGATAAAGTCAGATGAAGACCCTTCTACATATGAAGAGGCAAAAGGTAAGGAAAATTGGGAGAAAGCTATGCAGGAAGAGTATGATGCATTGGTGGAGTATAAGACATGGGATTTGGTTCCTAAACCAAATAGTCAGAAGATCATTGGATGCAAATGGGTCTACAAGACAAAGAGATTTACAAATGGAAGTGTGTCTAGGTATAAAGCCACACTTGTTGTGAAAGGGTTTGCTCAGACATATGGTATAGATTATGATGAGACTTATAGTCTTATGGAAAAGATGATAACCATCAGGACACTCATAGCTATTGTTTCATGTAAAGGTTGGAATTAGATGTGAAGAATGCTTTTCTAAATGGTTATATTTCACATGATGTTTTCATGGAGCAACCACAAGGATTCAGAAATGGAAGGTATCCAGATCATATATGTAAGCTCAAGAGAGCTTTGTATGGTTTGAAGAAGGCCCCAAGGGCATGGAATTATAGACTTGTGAAGTTCTTGATAGAACTTGGTTTCCAAGTATCTAAAGCAGATAGTAGCTTGCTTGTTAAAGAAAATGATGATGGATTCATTTACGTGTGCATATGTGTTGATGATATAATTCTTACAGGTACAGATGAGAAAGGAATTCAAAGCCTAAAGAAGCAAATGGAGACAAAGTTCAAGATTAGTGACTTGGGAGATTTGCCATATTTCTTGGGCATGGAGATCTCATACACTCAACATGGAGTGTATGTAACTCAAGAAAGGTATTTGAAAAACTTGTTGATCAAGTTTAAAATGGATGATTGCAGGATAGCACCTACTCCAATGGAGGTGAATCACAAATTGAGCAGATATGGAGGAGAAGAATTCAAGGACATGAAGCTATATCAAAGTTTGGTTGGTAGTCTGATCTATGCTACATTAACTAGGCTTGACTTGTCATATGCAGCTGGAGTATTATCTCAATTCATGCATTGTCCTAGGAAAGAACATTGGGTTGCAGGACAAAGAGTGTTGAGGTACATTAAGGGTACACTTAAAGAAGGTTTGTATTATGTGGTTTTACATCAGATACGAACATCAAGATATATAGTGATACAAATTGGGCAGGTAATCCTGATGATAGGAGATCAACTTATGGGTACTTGTGTTATGTGGGAGATAAGTTAATTTCATGGTGTTCAAAGAAGCAACACATAGTTGCTTTATCATCCATAGAGGTTGAGTACAAAGGTATGGTTGAAGCTGCAAAGGAAGTGATATGGCTTAAGACTCGTATGAAGAGTTTTGACATCATTCAGAGTACACCCACTATTCATGGAGATAATATGAGCTCATTGTATTTAGTTGCTAATCCTGTGTTTCATGCGAGGACTAAACACATTGAGATTTAGTATCATCTTCTAAGAGAGAAGGTGATGGATAAGGAGATTGAAGTTATGCATACTTCAACAAAAGGTTGGATAGCTAATATGCTAACCAAAAGCTTGGATGGACCAAAGCTACAGAGATTCAAAGACATGGCAGGTATAAAGAAGTTAGAGAAAACCTGAATTAATGATTGAGGGGGAGCTGTTGGTGCAAGGCAATCAACAATTGAAGTTTTGATGAAGTCTTGAAGTCAAGGATTGAAGAAAAGATCAAGATATGAAGCATAAAGAAAGTACATGTTTAGAGCATGAAGATGTGTATACATATCTACATTAATTTAGAGTTAGCTCACGTATACTTCTGTATGGTTATGAACTTGTACATATTTGCCTATATATATAAGTAAAATGATGGGGAAAATATGAAAGAGCATGTGAATAGAGAAATTAGAGGTTGTATAAGTCATTAGGCACTTTAGAAGTGAGTAAGATCTCTCTCATCACTGAGATGTAAAGCTTTCTAGAAATGAAGAAAAATTGTGCCCGATATTTCTAAGAGTTCTCCTTCTGTGTTCAATCTTTTGTGAAATGCTTTTGTACAAGCCTAAGTCTATAGTTGATTGACCTCTGTACAAGTTTTCAGCTTTTAATTGTGATCAAGCTGAGAGAATTGAGTGTAGGAACATTTACATGTGTAAATGTAAGAAGTGAAGTTGTAGAAGGTGCAAAATTTCATGCTAATGTTTTGGTCAGTTCTCCTTCCACAATGCAAATTTTTGAGCAACCAAGCACTCATTCTTTAATTTGGAAGGTAAGCTACCTATGGCTAAAAGCATTTGACTAAACAGGTTCTAGTTTGAGAGAACCAAGCTTTAGAAGTTGTAGGTGTCAAAGTCGACTGTAAAGAACTATAGTTTTAGACATAGGTGACTTGTTAAGATCATTTCTCAAGATCTAATGAATGTTTTGGAATGATTTGACTTGGAGGAGGTGTGCAAACTATAGACAAAACCTTGTGCAAAGTTTTATAAAAAACGTTAGACATTTAATAAGTCAATGAGTGAGTTATGTGCAGTAGATTTTCTGTGTATTCATTTTCTTCATAGTTTGTTCAAGATTTTGATAGATGCATATTGATCTTCCAAATTGGTGAAGGTTTTAAGTTATTCTTGATATGGAGGTGCTCTAACTTCAAGAATAAATTGTTCTTTTGGAGATTAACACTCTCCATCAAATCTTAGAAGGGACTCCAAAATATCAGAGGAAGATTAAGATATGAGGGGGAGATCAAAAGGAAAAATCTTCAAATTTACTTTGAGGAATGGTGGGCTGTTAAGGCAGATAGACCTTCCAAAGAGATGTGCAACATTCTCAGAGGTAAACAAATTAGAGACGAGATCCTGCTACTGCTTGACAAGAATGGTGTGGAATGTAAGACAGAGGAAGAGAACATTGGCATTATATAAGCTGACTTCACGAGTCTCTTGGGTGGTGCTTGTCCCCTCTCCCCCCATAGGTGGGATTGCATGGACACCATCTCTCGAACTTCCTTGCACATAATCCCATGCAACTTGAGCGCCCTACTTGATGCCACCATTTCCGAACAAGAGATCCTTGAAGTTATTGATTTGCTTCCAAATGGCAAGAGCCCGGGGCCTGATGGGCTCACTAATGAGTTCTTTAAATCATTCAAATATGTGGTGGCCACCCCCTTGCGTCTTGTTTGGCTTGAGGCACTCGAGTTTGGTGCCCTTCCCACTTGTCTCAACAATGGCATCATCAAACTTATTCATAAAAAAGGGGAGAGGAACATAATTGAGAACTAGAGACCTATCACAATGCTTCAAACTAGGTATAAGATTCTTGCCAAAGTCATGGCCAACAGGATATCCTGCCATTTAGACCAGTGGCTTAGCAAAGACCAAAAAGGCTTCATTAAGGGAAGGTCAATATTGGAAGCCATCATTGATATCTGGGAAGGTCTAGACTTCGCTGAAGAATCTAATCAAGACATTGTCTTTCTCAAGATTGACTTTGACAAAGCCTACGACAGATTGGAATGGGACTACATTTTACAATCGTTGAAAGACCTTGAATGTAGTCAAAGATTCCTGAGGATGATCTCCACTCTCCTTGGTAATGCTTCGACCAAAGTCAATGTCAACGAGCAACTTTCAAAGACAATCAAACTGAAATGATCCATCGGGCAAGGTTGCCCGTTGGCCTCGGTGCTCTTCGCCATCGCCACAAAAAGACATAGCCAGCTTGTGGAGCGACAGATGGAGCTTGATCACATAAGAGGCATCACTTTGCCACATAACTCTTGGCAAATGACCATTAGGCTATTTGCAGATGACACAAATGCCTTTGTTCATAATGACATTACCATCCTGGAAACCTTTTGGTGGTGCCTTGACACTTTTTGTGTGGCCTCTGGGTCCTGAATTAACCATTCCAAGAGAGTGTTCAGGGCTATCAAAGGGACTCAACCCAATCTCCTCACTGTGCAAGGATGCCAACGCATTCAATCGGGTCAGGTCGTTCGCATTCTTGGTATCCCCATGGGATTCGGTGTTACTCTGGAACAAATGTGGGCTTGGTTCCTTGCTAGACTTAATAACAAACTTAACTATTGGATGGGTTTGCAAATTAATATTGCTGGCCATGCCATGGTGGTCAACAAGTTCCTCATATCCTCAATCATATACTTTCTTTCTTGCTGGAGACCGAAGGATCAAGAATTAGTGAAACTAGAAAGTACTTGTAGGAACTTTCTTTGGACTGTGGACCATAATAGGAGGGGAGTGTCTAAAATCAAATGGTCCATATGCACTAGCCGAAAGGAGAGTGGAGGTCTGGGTATTATGGACATTGGCAGCATGGCCAATAAACTTGAGGGAAAGTGGATGATTAAGGCATGGTGCAACAGAGATTCCTCTTGGGCCACATTAATTTTCAGAAACACGAACGTGATTACTCTGGTGGGCTACCCCGGATGGAAAAACCTCGACATCCTCACCCGCTTATTCTCCCCGATTCCAATCTCACCCAAAGGATCGATCATGGTAAGATCCTTGTGGTTGAGTTGGAATAGATTCAAACCTCACATAAGAATCAGTGAAGATTGGAAGTGGGTTGCAGGTATAAGACAAAATGACTCTATTTGGTTCCCAATCCAAGGCATGAGAAACGTGGAACCTTGGAATGTCTTAAGTGCCAAGAGACTCTGGAATAAGGGATTCAAACAATGGAACCACCTCTGGAAACAGGACACGAATAGATGGATGGACTTTGAGGACCTTGACCCTAGTGCTACGGTCACGTCCGAGGAATGGAATGTTTTATTGAATAGACGTCATGCTTGGGACCATTCTAAAGTCTGACTACTGATGGGACAGGACGCCCCGGACCTAATGGGTCTTAAATGGTTTAATGGTAATCGCCTCTCCAAGCTTCCTTATGTCGAAGCTCGCAATGACCTTCATATCAGTCTCAACAAGAAATGGTGTCGCAACTGGAGGCCACTTCGATGGGATATGAAATTTATGTCTACATGGCACCCTCTCATTGAGAACAAAAATTTGGTCCTCCTATGGCAAATTTTACACCGTGGAATATGGACCAATGCAAAAGCTAACAAGATCTGTGGTGTTCCGCCCTAGTGCAAGCGATGTTGTTGTAGCAAAGAGGATATTGGTCACCTATTCTTTGCTTGCCCTAAATCCCTTCGGTTATGGAGGGTCCTTGGTCATTCTCTGGGACTCCAAGAACAAATCAATTGGAAGCAAGCCCTCATTGGTGAAGCAATTGGTTGCTCTGCAGCGTTGTGGAATGCGATCAGGGGAGAGATCCTTTGGAAGATTTGGCGGGAAAGATGCGCTCACAACTTTGGTGATACCCCCAAGGAGTGGTCGATCGAGAAGTCCCTATTCCTTCTCAGAAAACGAATTGCTAACTATAAGAAAACCCCCCTTTCAGAAATCACAAAGAGCTACAATATGTCAACAATAAGCTTAAAACCAAGTGGGCTCCGCATGATGGGGATGTGAGCTTATTCAACCTCCTCTATAACTTCATGTAAGCTTTGTAAGGTCCACCACGAGGGTTTTGGCAGATTGTCGGAAAGAAAATTAGACTTCAGAAACATATCAGTTGGATGCATGCTCTGCTGGGAGAAGCGTTCAGTTGCTCCGCCTCTCTGGAATGCCATCGGAGGGGAGGCCCTATGGAAGATCTAGCGGGAAAGGTGTGCTTGCAACTTTGGTGACTCCGCCATAGAGTGGTCGATTGAGAAATCATTGTTCTTCCTTGGCAAAAGGATCACTAAGTGTAAGAAATCCCCCCCTTTTAGGCATCATCAAGTGCTCCCTACAACAAGCTTAAACCCATGTGGGCCCCGCATGAGGGTGATGAGAAGGTGACTAACCTTCTTTGTAATGCCATCTAAACTCTGTAAAAGCTACCCAGCTATGTGAGATTCGCGGGATCCCATGGGCACTTGTCCCATTCTCTTGTACTTTTCTTTTAATTAATTCAAGTCAGGGAGAGTAGGCTAAGGTTGAACTTCCTTTATTTAAAAAAAAACAATTTGGCATCGTAAGACAAACTTCGAAAGAACCTTTGAAGCCTTGTACTTTGTTTCTTATATTTTCTTTTTGTTTTTTCTTGAGAAAACACTCACGTGTGGAAGAACAATTCAAGTGTCTTCTCCCTTGTTTTAAAGTTCCCTTGTTTTAAAGTGTCCATGGCACAAGGGGATGAGTGATTTTCTTTCGTTTTTTTCGTGATTGATAACGGAGCTTTTCTTTTGACGAATCGATTGTGACAAAAGTGCGACAAAATTTTGTAGATACTCACGAATCGCCATTGACCCATTTCATGCGTAATCATAAGGTGCTACTTTAGCCCTCAAATGCTGTGCCACGGCATAGTAAAGGAAAGTTGAAACTGACGAGGAAAGGCGACGCAAATAGATTCTCTCTTTTCTGTAGAGGGTAACCAAAAAAAGCTGCCATCGCCTTTGGTTTGTAGACAGGCACTAGTGTACCTAATTCATTAGCTATATCTATCAAATATACGGAATGAGATAAAGATTTAATCAACTTTTCTATGCATGTTCCTCCACATGAGATGTTGGAGCATTTCTTAGCACGATAGGAAACAAAAAAATATTATATCTCACCATTTTAATTCGGGTGGTTTTGCTTTTTGTTCCACCTCTATAAACACTAAATGAATGGGAGTTTATTGATATAAACATTAGATTGTAGATCATTATGCTTGCATAAATCGAGAAAAAATCGCTAAATTGAAAAAAATGTGCTGACACTCTTGGTGGATAAATCTGATAAAAAACACTAAAATATCCTTAATATATTGGTGTAACCACTATAGATATCAAAGAAATGACAAATTGTATGTGTCATCCTTGATCAACACATGTTGAGTTTGGTATCTCAAAAGTATGTATGTATAATGTACCTACATAGATAAGTACATATGCATGTATGTTTGTATGAGATTATATGTATGTACAATAGCTTGGCTACAAAGGCAGCTACGATGGAAATCATCAATCTAGTTTTATAAGTGACAAGCAATTGGATTAGCAATAACTTTAGCAAGGATCTTGTAACATGTTTGTAACATCATAATTGAATGCCAATGTTCAATTCTATTTTTTCTTCTTTTTTTGTGAATAATCTTGATAACGCCTTCATTGAGACATTTGGAAAGTGCACCAAAAGAAATGGCTTCTTTCCACACTAGTCGTGATGGAGTAGTAAGCACGTGCTTGAAGGTCTTGAAAACCCCAGCTATTAGTCCATCAATTCCTGGGCTTTTGCCATTAGGAAGAGAATCAATAACTTCAATAATCTCATCATCGGAAATGGGAGCTTCAAGAGGAGGCTTCATATTTTGTGGAATTCTTTTGCTTTTGACTCTCAAGATAGCCACCATGCAATCACACGTATGAGGAGAAAGAGGCATGGAAGCCTCTAAAAGTTGGGTAAAGTGATTGACAATCAACACTGTATTTTCTTCATCCATCTTGCTCTCAGCCCCATTGATTTCCATCATAAAAGGGATCACTTCCTTGGATTGTTTCTTCTTGAGAAGGACACACATCTCTTTGATAGGCTTATTCGCCTTCCCCACCCACCAATCTTTAAAGTATACCTATAGACTCTTTCTTTGAATTTCTTCTTTGTATCTCAGTATGCTTCTGATTTTCTAGAGACCTGTTTGGTATTGAGAGTGGTGTATGTTTACTTCTTCCTCAAGAAACCTAAGCCTTCAATAAATATTTTCCCGTGTAGCTCAATGAATGTTTTGAAGATTCTTCTGAGTCCTGAGCAAGATCTGTTGTGTCTTCATGACCACCATCCTCCAACACTTGGCCGGTGAGGAGCAAGTGACAAAGGCCCAATTCCATGCACTAGTAATCTCCTCCTAGACCAATGGGAAAGAGAAGGTTGTCGGATTTGTATGAAGCAAAGGGGCTTTGTTGAGATTGATAACCGGCTTGAATGTTAGCACAATTGGATAGTGATGAGAGACAAGAAGATCCTTACATTGGGAGAGGGAGGGGGGCCCAACTTATTGATTAAATTATGTGCAATATAGCTCCTGTAAAGTCTAGCTTTCCTCAAGTCGACTCTAGACTAGAGGTTCGTCCAAGAGAAACTAGCCTCCTCTTTGATCTCCACGAGATCCAGGTGGAGCTTGATTTGTTCCTAGATGTCCTTCTCATGACCATCAATCACCTACCCTCTATTCCCACATGTGTCAGAAAGGACCTCCACCATATTAAAGTCCCCACAAAGATCGACATTGAGGGGGAGAGAGTCCAATGATTGCCAAGTGACAATTCTTTCTTAATCGATACATAGAGATAGTGGTGAATTGCAAAGGACCCCCAAAGTAAACATTAATCCAACGATGGTTCTGATTCACTAGGGTATCCACAAGTTAGTCGTGAGTGCATCCATGATTACCAAAGCATCCTTGATTACCATTCCCTTTATAGCTGCACACAATTTGACATTGTAAAATAAACTTCCCAACCAACTTTGATGCCTTGTACTCTGTTTCTTTTAGAAAATTCACACGTGTGGAAGAACTATTCATGTGTCTCCTCCCTTTCTTTGAAGTGTCCACGGGAAACGGGGATGAGTGGTTTTCTTTCGTTTTATTCGTGATTGATAACGGACCTTTTCTTTTCACGAATCGACTGCGACAAAAGTGCGAAAACATTTTGTGGATACTCACGAATCACCATTCACCCATTTCATGCGTAATCATAAGGTGCTGCTTTAGCGTCGGATGCTGTGCTGCGGCATAGTAAAGGAAAGTTGAAACTGACGACTTCATGGAAAGGCGATACACATGTTTAACACCAATGTACATTACCTCTTTTCTGTAGATGGTAACCAAAGAAAGCTGCCATCACCTTTCTTGTGCAGGTAACCAAAGAAAGCTGCCATCACCTTTGGTTTGTAGACAGCACTAGTGTACGCAACTCATTAGCTATATCTAACAAATATTGAATCACAGAAATATTGAATCAAGCACATAGGTGTGATAAAGAGGAAGGCTGTCGCGAGAAAGTCATAACCGCGAGCTACCTGTTCCATGGTGATCGCCAAAAGTCAGGGAGACAACTCTCCTCCACTAAAGTAAAAGTATTCGATCATTTATTACTCATTGCAGGTTGATTAGTACACGTTAAAATGATTGCAGGCTGATAATGAACGCAAGTTGATTAGAAAAGCTGAAGTGCGACGGAGGCTTGGGGATGATCCAAAGGAATTCCGATGGAGCTTGGCGACGAAGGCGGCTACGATGGAAATCGTCAACCAACATGGGCTCATCCTTACGGCGATGGAGCTTGGTGACGGAGCTTTGCGAGTTGGATGCAGCTAGAATTGAAATGCTTGACGATTTCGCTGTAGACGGAGTTTGGCTGGTGAGGCGAACATCTATTGACTTATGGCCAAAATCCTCTTTTTCTACGCCTTGAACACCATTAAGGATTTCTACGTGGAATTATATTATCCCACTACTTTATATAAATTGATCCAAACAATTAAATTAAGGGTGAGTCTTGAATGCAATCGCTATAATTGTTCAAAAATCAAGGATATAAGAATTAAGTGACATCGAATGCTAAAGAAACTTTAATATGCAAGATGGTGAAAACCTAAAGATTTCACAAAAATAAGAATTGAAGCAATTTCATTGCGAGAAAACACCTTCTCTGTGGCTTCACAAAGTCCCTTCATTTGGCATGCCCGGTGGGACTTGGGCTATCACATCTCAGAAAGATTGCTACGAGTTCACTTAGTGCCCCAATCATGTGGCACAGCCATTTGGTCCCATCGTTGCCTTGTTCCTTGTTAAAGAGATGGGGCAACGAAGGAAAGCTTGCAGTTTTGAGAAGATCAACACGAGGAAGATGAATTTTGGACAGACTGACAGACAATCTGAATTTGGTCAACCAATGAGAAATCATGTGAATAGACGTCCTCGGTTTGGCCCTATATCAAATTATGTTAGAGATGGTGTTGCGAGCAAATTGGGCACATTGTCAAATTCTATCCTCGAGTATCTAGTCCTTTGGACTTTGTTCCTATGTGCGGAGAGTATGGAAAGAGGATTCTATGTGAGCGTGTGTGCGAGGTAAAGGAAATCTCTTTCGAGAAGGTCTCAACAAAGGAAACTATTGTTGCTCTCTCTTCTCTCTATGTGGAAGTTCAGAATGGTGAGGCTTCTATGTCAACTGAGACCTCGAGGATAGCAAGGGACATCTCCAAGACGATACAACCAATTAGCACAACCAATAGCTTTGAGAAGCTAAAGGTAAAGGAGGACCTTGTGTATGCAAAGGAAAATAGGGTCAATGGATCTCAAGATAAAGTCTTTGTAGAACTCGTGGAAAGTCTACGATGTCAAGTAAATTGGATATGTGATGAACGAGACAGTGATTAAGTTAAAGATGAAGCAAAATTTCAAGATTGGTATCTTGGGAAGCTTACATACTTCCTTAGCTTAGAATTAGTGTACACAGAGAAGGGTATATATCTCACTCAAAAGAAATATACCAAGGACATGCTAGTTAAGACCAAGATGGAGAATGCTAAGATTTCATGGAGACCTGTGGAGGTAAATTCAAAGAAAAGTGCTCATGAAGGTGAGCTAATCAAGGACATAACAAGCTACCAAAGATTGGTGGGAAGTTTGAATTATGCAACACTCACAAGGGTAGACATTTGCTATAGTGTAAGTGTTCTAAGTCAATTCATGCATACTCCTAGGAAGCCACACATGGAAGCAGCCAAAAGAATACTCAAGTATCTGACGGTAACCATAAATGAAGGCTTATTCTATCCATATACATCTAACATACATATAAAGCTATTCTTTGATATAGATTGGATAGGATCAAAATATGACAGGAGGAGTACTTTGAGGTATCTTACATTTGCAAGTACAAAGCTCATTTCATGGTCCTCCAAGAATAACCCATTGTTTTTGTCTCATGTACTGAAGCTAAATATAGAGATTTGGCAAATGCGTCTCAAGAAGCCATGCAGATTAATACTTTATGCTTAGCTTTGGGTCTGAAGTCTTCTACTCATCATATCTTTGGGGATACCACAAACTCTCTTCACCTTGTACCAAATCTAGTTTATCATGTTAGGACTAAACATACTGAGGTCGATTATCATTATATTAGGGAGAAAATCACAAGCAAGGAAATTGAACTCTCATATTCAACTCAACAACAATGTGTAGATATGATAACCAAAGAATTGGATGGAGTGAGGCTAAATAGATTGAAATCTATGATTGGACTTCACGAAATATCGATGGATTGAAGACTCTAGCATCTGGTAGCTAGTAGTGTATGTATGCAAGAGTCTTTACCATGATGCATGGCCTTCACCATTGTTAAGAGCCTCAAGGAGTAGGGATAAAGCCATGGAAATGCCATAACAAGTTGGACTTTTAAAAGTGAAGGAAGCTCATCTTGAAGCACCATGGGGAAGCATATTCAAGAAGCAATCGATGCTCCAACTATTCTAACTCATTGAAGCTTACAAAGGCAAAATCCAGCTCTTTTACTTTGAAATCATCATGAGCAACATCTAAGAGCCTCCTAGATCTAATCAAAATCATAATGGTATGTTGGAGTTCGAGGGTTGTAGAAGCATGAAAGCAATGCAAGGAAGAAGAAAAAGCTTGGGGAACAAGACAACACATAATGTATTCCCAAGTTATTTACAAAAGATGAGTGACATGCTAGGTTTATAGGAGTATATATAATCTGGAGGAAAGAGCCTCCTAAAAAGAGGAAACACTCCCTGATATTCTTAAGTGTGTTCATACACATCATTATTGAAATACATCCACAAATGCCCCCTAGGAGTGATGCAGTGAACAAGGATCTGGCACTTATGTATAAGGAAGTACCAAGCTATGTGGAACCAAATCGACCCATAAAAAGAAGTAAGCCCAAATCTTTCAGAAGAATTGAAACTTCTCCCTAAGTAGAGCCTTTGTGAAAATGTCTACAACATTATCTGAGACGCACACCCTAAATAGTAGTTATGAAAGTTTCCCTAAATTCAGCATCACAACTAGAAGTGGCCATAGTTTTCTTGCTCAAGTGGGATTTGCATGAGCTACCAAGCATGAAGCAATTATCACTTGTGGACACATAAGTGTCACAGAAACATATCCAATCTAACTCAAAAAAAGCATGTAAATTTACTATTAATGATGCCCCCTTCATCTATAGCTTCTTCCTCAAGTTTATCTAAGAGTGATTTTGATCTTAAGTATGCCTTTCTATAGATGTGAGTTATCTTTGTTGACTTCAAAATCTAGGCAAAAAAGTATTTGGTAGAGATTTTCAAACTCCTTATAAGCCCTATGCAAGATGACATGCATCTGATTGAGAGCTTTAATCCAACTCCTTCAAGGAGAAGAGTGTTCATTGATGGATTGTCTCCAGGAAAAAGAGATATCTTGATGAATCAAAGGTAGGAAGAAGGCCATAGGAGCAACATGGAACCATGGAGATTTCTTAACCTTACTAATGGCTTACATATTAAAACCAATGGGTATTGATCCCAACACAACAATGTGCATGTTTTGGGACAAGAAGCGAAGCCCCAAGCTTTCAATGATGCTATGAGAAATGTAGCCTCTATCAAGTCTCGATTTGCACAGCTCAACACTAGAGTAGAGGTTTGACCAAGAAAATACCTTGTAGTATTGAACTTCAACCAAGTCATGATGAAGCTTCAACAAGTCTCAAAAATCATTTTCCAACCCATCAATAGATTTCCCCCTCTACTCCCATCTGCCCTCAAGATCTTCCACTATGTTAAAGTCACCATAAAGGATGATATCCAAGGGCAAGGAATCAAGAGACTTCCAAATATCTTTTTTTTCAAATTCATGATTTGAGATGTAAACCAAAACAATGGAAATAGGAATGAGAACCCCAAAAGACCCCGCAATCCATCTAGTCCACCGAGAACCCCATAAACAATAAAGACAACATTGAATTGAAGCCAATGATGATGCCACCACTACTTAAGGGTGGTCAATGGCGAGCAAAGAATGAAGATTGGAAATGCTCTCTAACCACAATTTTAACCTCTTTAAGATAGATAAATCTTGGGCTAATGTTTATTTCCCATAGCCATTGGCCAATAATCGTTGTGCTAGAGGCGTCTAAAATTCCCTGCATGTTGAATGAAAATACAATCATTTATGATTGGGTTCATTGTGTTATCCCTTTTAGCTTGGTATTTTGTTCTTAATTTTCTTGTTTCTCCACTGTTTTTTTCTTAGATGTTAAAGCACAATAGCAGGGCAATTTCTCTTTAATAGGGCTCTTCCATGGAAACTCTAACTAGAGCTTGACTTTCATAATTATTTTTTTACTTAATGTAGGAATTCGGAAGTATGGATAAGATCCAATGATTGAGATTTCACTAATTAGATTGTCTTCCTTGCTATTAGTATATTCCTCTTAATTATCCTTCTTACCTATAGCATAGTTCTCTTTAGTTTTATCATTATTTGAGTTTTTTATTAGACTCATGTCTCCTTAATAGTCCAAGAGTTTGAACTCTTTTTCAACCTGCTAATTCTTTTATCTTCCAAAATAGCTTTGTAGTGAGAAGAACCCAAACCCCTATAGCCTTTAAGACTTCTCCTGCATTTATGACAAAGTGTGATGAAGCCATCATAATCAGGTTCTGAGAGTTGGGTCTCTTTGACCCTCTCCATTTATGAAAACGTTTATGAGAAAGGTTCTCTCACTGTTAGGTCTACCACCACTATATTTCAAGTCACCCTTCTAGCTCCACCTTGTTTGCATTTCTAGGTTCTTTGTTGCAAGGGCCAATCTTCAACCCTATGTCCCTACACTCCACATTGAAGACATGCATCAAGTAAATATTTTACTACTATTTCTTGTTCCAAATGTTTTGCTTCACCTATGTGGATGTTGACCTTGGAGGGGAGCTCTTTATTGAGGCCAGCTTCAACACAGACAATTGGGTTCCATCTAGCATTAAAGGATTATGTTGTACCCCTTTAAAACTTTCCTCCATTTTCTTTCTTGGATGCCATTGACCGTCCAATTAGGTTCACAATTTCTAAAATAAATCCATAAAGGAAGAATGTGAGGTTAGGCAGATCCATCAAGAAAGGATAGTTCAAGGGTTTCAATTTCTTGGGGATGAAGCTTGAACCCATGTAAATAAACATAAGGTAGTGCACTATATCTACCAAGTTCCAAATTGAAGGATATGGTTTGGTAGCAATAATTAGCACTTACTATGCTACGTATGTGAGGGAACCGTTCCTTGTGAAGCCACTTCTTGATGGAATCCAACAGTAGTTGTTGGTTGAAAAGATCACTGATAAGGAAATTCCTTTGTATTCCTCTTGCTTTTTCAAAATATCTACCTTTGGAAGAGAGAAACGAGACAATAAAGAAGCCAAAATGTGCAACTCTATAAGAACGTTTCTAAGAACGTTTGAAGCTCTAGAGAATACAACCATAAGCAATGATAGGGAAGTCTAGTTGTCAATAGAACATTTGTAAAACCCAGTAAATATTTAACATGAATGCATTTCTCACCTTGAGAGTGAGATATACATTCTCTATTTGTCAAAGAAATGGTTAAATAATGAGTATAGAAACTGGAAGAGGGAGAATTCGATTACTCAAGAAAATTTTTGCCTACATTTTTGCCGATTGAACATTTAATGGAAAGGACAGTAAAAGTTATAGATGGAAAGAGATAAAGTAAATGTTGTAGATGGAAAGAGATAAAGAGATAAAGGATAGTCTCTATGCACTAGCTGATCCGATCGGGCCCTTGCCTCTTAGGCTAGGCATAGGGGGTTCAACCTCTACAAATTGCATCGGGATACCCCTCATTCGGTGTAGTGAGATGTTTGATCAAGCCCCTTTGGGATTGTTAGGCCTTCGGGCATTCCAATTCAAACCAAGCCTTGGGGCTTTTCAATTCAAACGAGTCCTCTCATTTGTCCTTAGGGCCATCCCTTCCTTAGTTTTCACCTTAGTGGCTTTTAGACTATGTATCTTAATAGATGCTAGGCATTCAACCCTCCTTGATAGGATTCCAAGGGTCCCATGGGTGCTATGCCCCCCTTTTCTTGTAGTTTAGATTCATTCAAGCTATGAGAAAAAGTGGATCTCAATGATCAAACTTCCTTTTTTCTTGAACAAATTCTCTTTCTCTCGAGGTGAAAAGTATGTGTCTAAGTCCAGTTTCATAGACAAGATAAAAGATTTGAAAGAGAAATTCAACGAATTCTTTTGTTTAGTCTCAAAGAAGGCATGCAAGCTTGTGTAAGTATAAACTCGTTTGTACTATGAAACCACACTTTTGAATAATCTTTCCTTTTTAGAAAGTGAAAGAGAGTTGTCTCAAGGTATAAAAGTGTTCCAAATTGACAATTGATTTTATTTTTTTTAGGTAACTTCTTTTTTTATTCAAAGACAAAATATTCATTGAATGCAATAATTAAATCAACTTGAAATTCTGTAAAACTTTGTAAAAAGAAAATATTGTCGTGTATTTAATATGAATTGGAAAACCTTTGCTAATTATATTATCAAATAACAAAATTGACGAAAATTTGATTTCATAAAAGGAAAACCACATGCTTTTAAGCATCTTATGTGGGAGCTTGATGTCTGGACATTAAAGTTTACCCAATTTGAAACGAGGGCCCTATTTTTGTATGTGTTTTGGATTTGTGCTACTAAATTCTTTTTCAAGTGTGATTAGGAATAAATGCATTGCTTGCACACACGGCATAAATGCATATACATCAAAAGGATTTCAAGTAAATCCAAGTATTTTGTATATCTTTTGATCTTCGTACATATATTACAATCATGAACATGTTAGTATATTTGGTGGATTATTGATAAGACTAAAGCAGGTCTAGGAAAATTTAATGGTAAAGATGTGACTGCTTATATCAGCTATTATGAGAAAATAGTTGAGAAATATGGCATATTTCGACTAAAATGTTTATGAGCATACCCGATGGCAATATAGCACATCATATTCATCTTAGATCTATATCTACAAATATTGCACATGATGCATTTAAAAACCAAAAGCTTTGTGTATTTTCTTGTGAGGATACTACCAAGAATAATGATTTAAAATTTTTATGATGGTTTGAGAACCTTACGAATATTATGCAACTTATTGAATGCCTAGCTGAGTTTGAGGTAAAGTATAGCTAATTATCTGAAACAGATAAAAGAGATAATGAACTTTGTAAAGCCTTGTACTCTCTGAGCATGATTGATGAAGCTGATAGGAAAGAGGTAGAACTAGTTATGGAGGATTGATTTGCTTATAACGGTCTTACAAATTATTGTAATATTATGTGCAATTAAGTTAGATGTACCACTTTGAGACGAAAACAAAAGACAAGTTACCTTTAAGTAAAAACTTGTTTTTAGTTTCTGAATATCAAATGAGGAATGATAGAAAAATTAAATAAAATTTAAACTAAACTAATATAGTGCAATCAATTTTGAAAGAAAGCTTTTCAAAAGTTAGAAAAAAAAATCATACAAAATTAGTAGACACATTGAATCAAAGAAGTGAGTGGTGCAAGTGTCAAGGCTTCTCATGAGGAGGAAGATGGGGTACTGGTCACAAGAACTTCTCAAATATAAACTATTCTTCCTTATTGTCCACTTGATGAAGGGAGAAGGTGAGAAAAAAAGATAATTATTATATTGCAAATGATGAATCTCATGAATTTATTCCCAATCATGTCCATTTACA
The DNA here is from genome assembly GCA_020310875.1 of Ceratopteris richardii. NCBI lineage: Eukaryota > Viridiplantae > Streptophyta > Polypodiopsida > Polypodiales > Pteridaceae > Ceratopteris > Ceratopteris richardii. The sequence continues at coordinate 89,520,880 of CM035435.1, read as the reverse complement.
AATGATGAAATGGATGATAGGTGAGAATGAATCTGATGAGGTTTTTCATATTTATTGATGGAGTTTAATGAATAAACATGGAGACATGGTTTCTTTAAATTATGATAAAAATCTTGAGTCTAATTCTACTAATATTAAATAACAAATGGATGCGAATGAAGGTGACTAATTTTTTTCTTATTATTTTTTCTCTTGTGGAGTTGAATTATCATGAAATGTTTTCATGGATTTCGATTGCAATTCAAGTCCAAAGATAGGTTAGATTTGGTTTTGACTTAATGATTTGGATCCAATATTATGTTTGCACTAAGTTTTGACATATCTTTTTTTTAGATAGAAATGATGTTGCTCATGGGTCTGTCAAGTTGAGATTTTCAAGAACATATTTGGAAAGGGTAGATTTCATGATTGAGGATGGTAATTAATGATCTTCCTATGGATTTGAAGGTGAAAGAGTCCATGCAAAACAAGAGCATTGGACAATTGCACTTTTTGAAACATGTTTCCATTCATAATTGAACACTTTAGAGATAGACAAAATGCAAAATTTTCATCAAGTTAAATGTAAAAACTATCTAAGTGGATTCATGGTTCCTTGTGGAGTTAAGAATGGTTTTCTAGATCATATTTCACATTCTTCTTTTTTCAAAAATTCCAAGTTGAATTAAGAAAAGGGAGAAAATTACAAGAGCATTAGAGATAATTACAAAGAAGGTTAATAACTCTTTTTTTTCAGGGACAACTACTTACTCAAGACGCCAAGCTCATGAAGAATGGAGAAGGTTCCAAAGGTAATCAATCTTTTGCTTTGTATACTAATAAAAATAAATCCAAAGACGACAAAGGGAAACGAAAGAAAGTGGATGATGAAGCATTACACACCAAGATAACTATCCAAGTAGAGGAAGACATGGTAGAGGTAGAGGTAGAGGAGGAAGATAAGGCAGGGGAGACTTCAAGACTCTAATCCTTGTTCTATTTGTGGATTAACTAATCACACAACTGAGAATTGCTTTAGGAATTCCAAGAATCAAAGAGGCAGAGGCTACAACAAAGGAGGTTATGGCTACTCAAGAGGGAGGTTCAACAATTTCCATGGCAACCACAACAACTACAACTATTGAACCTAATAAGGAGGATACAAAGGAAGAAGAGATTACAATAATTACACAAAATACTCAAATCAAGAAGACTCTCTACTTCTCATGAATATGACAATGTCACAAGGTAAATCTGATGAGCATGTTTTCTACATAGATTCAGGTTGCTCAAATCATGTGGCAGGAAATGTGGCCCTCCTATCAGATTTAGAAGATCCAAGGAACAAGCATGAAGTGCAAATAGGTGACGATACAAGGCATCTGGTGGAAAAGATAGGAAATGTAAAAGCACTTGATGGAAACATCAACCTACTCAGCAAGGTACTCTATGTTCCTACCATCACAAAGAATTTGACAAGTGTAGGAAAAATTGTGGAGAAATGCCTACAAGTTAGGTTCACAAAGGGAGGAGCATTTGTTGAAGATCCGAGTCAAGGATTCAGGAGGATTGCAAAGGGTGAAAAGATAGGTATATTATTCACATTTGAATTTCAAGACACTGGGAAGATTGCTCTCTTTAATTATGGTAGTCATACACTCACATAATTGGAAGTATGGCACAAAAGGTTAGCACATATTGGTGAGAGATCATTAAAACAAATTTGCAAGGACCAAAGTGTACTTGGACTCCCTAATTGTCAAAGCAACACATGATTGATAAGTGTAGTGCATGTCAATTTGGAAAGTTTCACAGGTTACCATTAATGAAGAAAGGATATATGCATGAAAATCTCTTGGATTTGGTTCATACACATGTATGGGGAACTAGCAAGGATGCTTCAAATTCTAGATCAAGGTATTATGTCTCCTTCATTGATGGTTGCAGTAGATGGACTATACTATACTTTATGAAACACAAGGATGAAGTCTTTTCATGCTTCAAAAGATATTTAGCTATTGTGGAGAAACAAATAGGTAAAACACTAAAAAGACTAAGGTCACATGGAGGGGGAGAGTACTTCTCTCTTGACTTTGACTCCTTTCTTCAAGAGAGGGGAATCAAAAGAGAGATCACTACAAGGTACACTCCTAAGCAAAATGGAGTGGCACAGAGAAGAATAGGAAAATTGTTGAAGCTACAAGGTATATGTTAAATGAAAAACACTTACCTAATTATTTATGGGTTGAGGCTATATCCATAGCCACTTATTTGATTAACAGGTTACCTTCAAAATCCCTTGATGGCATGACACCATATGAGGCTTGAAATGGAAGAAGACCAAGCTTGGATCATTGTAAGATTTTTGGATGTATTGCTTATGGTCATGTTCCTTCACATGTTAGAGGAAAGATGGATCCAAAGGCTGAAAGATGTGTGTTCATTGGATATGACAACAACCAAAAGGGCTAGAGGCTATACAACCCAACAACCAAAGGATTCTTGATAAGTAGAGGTCTAGTGTTTGATTAGAATAGTTCTTGGTATGAAGACTCATGCAGTAAGATCAAGTTAACTTATGATCTTGAAGAAGATTTTCCAAAACTTTTCAAGGATGACCTTTCTAAAACTAAAGAATATGATACCTCAAAAGATGATGAAGTAACTCAGATTGAAAAACTCAAAATATGGAAGTCTAAAGGTAAAGCTAAACTGCAGGAACTTGAACAAGAGGCAGCACCATCACATCATGGCCTAAGAAGGTCCATGAGGGAGAAAAAAAAACTAGAGATCAGGTATGGGTTTGATACTTATCTAGTTACTAAACATTCGATCTATCTAGCATAGGACATAAATCAAGAGGAACCCTCAACATTTGAGGAAGCAAGTAAGAAATTCGAATGGAGGCATGCAATGGAGGAAGAAATTGAAGCTCTTGAGGAAAATAACACTTGAGAATTAGTTCCCAAGTCTTCATCAATGAAAGTGATAGGTTCAAGATGGATTTACAAATTGAAGAAGAACTGAGATGGCTGCATTAACATGTATAAGGCAAGGCTTGTGGCAAAAGGTTTTGCACAAACTGAGGGAATTGATTATGAGGAGACCTTCTCTCCTGTGGCAAAGATGCCTACAATTAGAGTCCTACTTAGTATTGCTTCTTCCAAGAATTGGAGGACACTTCAATTGGATGTAAAAAATGCATTTCTTAATGGATTGATAACCGAAGAAGTATATATGGCACAACCACCTGGTTTTGAGAATAAAATTGTTAGCTGGAAAATTTGTTAATGTTATGCACTAACATATTCCATTTTGGAAAGTACTTGTTTGAAGGTGCTTTGCAAGAGAAATTCATGCTTGGTGGTACTAAAAAGCTAATCAAAGATGGATACATGGCTCAAGAGCAGTATTGGTGAAACTATGTATGGCTATAGTGGATGGTGATAGACGATCACTCCAGAAAAGGCGACATTCATAGGTGTTTTCAATGCTTGGTGTGCCATCACAAGCCACATCTATTGAAGGAAGGAAAATATTCTTGGATGTGATGCATCTTGTTATCCCATCATTATGATATTAGAACATCATCTTTCTGTTTTGATGTTGTGACTTATGCAACTGTTTTGAAGGCCATTGCATGAATAAAGTTGAAGAAGTACTTACTGCCATTGGAAACAAATGAGCTTTAAAAGGAGATATTTATAGCACCTTTGTGAATGGTACACCAAAGGTCCTTGCCAGCTTTGTGACATGTGTCAGAAGTAGGAATTGAAGAAAGAAGGTAGGCCTTCTGCAGAAATGGATTTTTATTTTAGAAATCATAATTATGAAACATTTCGGTGGAGTCAGAGCAAAAGAAAACAGTTTTTGGAAGGAAAAGACTCAAGCATTGGTGGTCTCAGATTGAAAGTCATCCTTATTTGCAAGGGGAGGTCCATCCTTATCAGAGGAGGGGAGTCTTCTTCACTCGTTTTTTTGGGGGGGACTTTGTCTTTCTGCTATAATAAAGAAGAAGATCCAGATGGGAGAATATATGTGACACTTTTGGGTGAAAGGAGGCTGGCGTTCATAGAGTGAAGGCATTGAAGCCCTATCCTACGTTCATCTCTGTTCTATTGTTCCTAACCAACTCTGCTAGGAGCACGTCTGAGGGATCTGTTCATGGGAAGTATGCAGACCATGGAGAAGAGGCCCTGAGATTGATCTTGGGAGGCCTAGAGATTTGCTATAAACAGAGGAGGCTCGATAGCAGCACATGTTGGGAACTGGAGCTGCCTGCTAAAGAGAATTGAATTGGCTGAGATAAGCAAAGGTGCACAGAAACTTATTTGAGCACTAACTACCATGTTTGTGAGTTTATTACAAAAATGTCTGATCATTGTTCTATGATTCATCTGCATTTCTTTATTCTCCAATAGTTACTTTCTGAGTTAACGTGCTTCTAATCTTCTTGCGCTACCAAGATCTGACGGAAATGGTTTGCATCAGATACATTGTGTTAATGTAGTGATTATACATGTAGTTTGTTAGCCTTATATGGAGCGTTCTATCTAAGTTTAGATGTGTCTCATTTACGAATATACGAAAGGACAATGTATGTACTCAGCATAAGTCATGATGTTTCGATATTTTAATTTGCAAGTTCTGTATGGATCCTTCTTCAAATACAGTTTGTGGCTTGTTACTGCTGTATTTGCATGATGTCTACTAAGCACTACAAAGATTGAAGTACATGTTTAGGTTTGTATGTAGATTATGCATTAGCATGAAACTTTTCTCGTTTCAATCTGAAGACACCATTAAACGTCGATCTCAGAGCGAATTATCCATCTTCTGTATATTTGAATGTGCACTCACCTTCACATAGTATTACAAGTGTAGTTATCCTATTTACTTTATGGGTTTTCCATTCCATCTAATACGTACTATTGAGGAAATGTTTAGTGCCCACTAAGCATCATCATTTTTCTTTAGTTATTCTGAATTACGTTGCTTTATTTTCAACTTAAATCGTGATGAATTTAGATGAATCCATACCACCACTTATGATAAAACGACATCACTTCACTTTGATATCTAGTTCATGACATCTGAGTGCTGCTCTGAAGAATATAAATTATGTCTAATGATGCTTACATGCCTCTATGACACTTCCATTCTGATGCCAGTGTTCTATCACGGTCATCTCTGCACATCTGATCATGTAAAAGTTTATTTTTGCTTTTGCAGCAATTGTGGCAGTCTCATTGCTTTGATGAAGTTCGTGATTGTGCAATGCTTGTATTACTTTAACTTTGGGATAAGTTGACTAGTGCAGTCATGCCATGTGTGTATGTTTTCAGATTTGCTTACTTAGGGATCACATCAGCGCACCATACGGATGTATGTAATCTGCATGATTTCAAGGGCTCCTGTTATTTGATCTGACAACTCAAGAAGATAAATAGATTTGATAAGGCAAATGCACGCTCCATAATCTCTAGAGCAAGTTGAGATAATGCTTTGTGTGAGGTGGGCTCGTTTTTACACTCCGATTTAAGGGGAGATAAATCAATTAAGCAATGGTCATGTGGAAGGATGTCGTAGTACACATAAATATTATGAAAAAGGGTAGAATAATCATCAATATACTTATATAATAGTTGAGAGAACATGTTGCATAACTGTTCCATCATGAGATGTATTCAGTAAGAAATAAAAAGTGAGGATAAATTACATATTCGCCTACGAACATAGATATTCTCTTATCGCAATACAAGGAAAAGGAGAAAAGAATTCCATACCTATTGAACTCTTCAAAAGAGGTTATGTTACTACCCTGAAAAGAATACTTTATCTTACTTCAGATGTAATCAGTGCGCATACATACCTTTGCATGTTTGAAACCCATCTAATAGGCAAGATATGAAGTATTCCCTGAAACCCATGATGTGTGACTCCACCTGCTGATGAACTATTTTCATATAATTTGATCTTTAGGATTTGATCAATTGAAGTAATCTAACTCTTTGAGTTTTCATTCCTTCACTTAAGTTCGTCAATAAGCATCCCGTATGCGCTGCATTACCAACGGTTGAACTGAACCTTCAATTGAGCCCTTTTTAGCCTACACCTTTCTTTAGAACAAAAAGGTTGAGGACTTTATACACATGTAGAACTCTCTGAAGCTTTCACATTGAACCGAAGACATGTAGAACTCTCTGAAGCTTTCACATTGAACCGAAGACTAGCGATTCGTAGAAGTATCCATATTTCTTCACTTCTCCTTCTTTTCCAGGAACCCTACGACAATGTGAGTGAGACTAGTGGAGTAGGAGTAGAGAGAGAGAGAGAGAGAGAGTGGGAGAAATAGCCAAGGGTGTAGGTGTGCATGAGGGAAGGAGAGGAGGAAGCAAGAAAAGTGAGGGCGGGTGTGTATGAGAGCATAAGTGTACTGAATGAGTGAGTGTGATAGAGTAAGTGAATAGGAAGTGTGAGCAACAAGAAGAGAGTGCTTCCAAGAGCCAAACTTGCGAGTAGGTATCAGGTTGCATAGGCATACGGGTCTTCCCTCTTCTCTCCTCTAAAGTTACATTTGAGTATTGGTGTGGGCTTAGAGGAGTGCACATAGGCCAAATTCGAGTGATTTAGATAAATCAATAGCATCTGTAGGCATCTTTTCCCTCGAGCATAGGACCCAACATTTTGTGTGTTTGCTGGGAAAAGCTTGGCACATCTCTATAAGAGAATGCCATAGGTTCCCCTAGTGCCAAAGGTTGGTCGAGCTTACAGACCTAGGATCTGGTACATGAGCGGGGAGAGTTCGTCCTCAAGGAAAACTCTAACGCAACGAGAAAAGCGAGCTGCTCATAGGGCCAAGGTTAGAGAGAGCTATTTCAGGGTAAGTACACACTAGATAGAGGAGAGCATAGATTGGTGCATGAGGTTTCCCAAAGTCCATATGTGACGACATTGGCACAAACATTGGCCATATAATGAATTGCTTACTTTCTACTCCTCCAAAAGCAAGCCCAAGAGGGTGATCTCTCTTGTGATGTGTCCATACACAAGGATGTTGTTGTTTGGCGACCTTAATGATGGCAAGGTGAGTGTTTGGCTTTTTTGCTCGCACCGTTTGCATGTAAGCTCTCTTGGGGGGAAGGGGGGCTCTTGAGATCCTCTGCCGACACCATAACTCCAAATCCGCTTTCTTTGTTGTAGACCATAACTCCAAGCATCATCCCTTGACGTTGTCATTCATACGAAAATGAATTAGGAGATGAAAACTTGCATGCAAAGATCTTTTTTTTACCAAAATAGCAGAATAACCACAAAATTATCTTTCATAGAGATGCCCAAAATTGAGCTCTATTACCACTTGTGGACATGAATGATCATGTTTGTTACTCTCCTCCCATCCTATATATCCCCTTTCTCCCCATTCACAAGGTATGTGTGTAGAGTGGTTCTCCCTCCTAAAGGTGAACCTTAGGATAATCCATGAGCTAGGAACCTTAGCCTCTCATGGTTTTGTTCCAATACACATTGATAAATGATCCAACTTGGATCTATGTTTAACAGAGGAATAATGGCATGCCTAATAGATATAACAATCAAGGCATGTGCATGTCTATCTCATCCACCATCAAAGTTTCTTTATAGTGGTTGGGGGTGTTGGTGGTGTATATAACATAAAGAATATTGGAGTTATGAGAGGACTCATAATAGGAATTACAGTAGAACTCAATTTTGCAATCTTGCAATGAGAGGACTCAAAATAGGAACTACACTAGAACTCAATCTTGCAATATCCTCAACACCATGTGCATCATCTACACTTTGACATTTGTAGCTGCATTCAATTGGATGTCACCACCTTGCACAAGATTCTACAATCCCTTTTCAACCAATACATGTTGCATCATATATCCCCATAATTAGTTGGATTGTTTGTTTGTCAAAAAGAACAATATTACTGAATGGAGCTCTACAAAACCTATAGCAAAATTTGTGATGCTTGTACTAGTCAATAGAAACATTTATCTATATTCGGCACAAAAGGAAAAAATTAGCTATACAATCATTAAAAAAGTGCATTTGGGGGGTAAAACAAGCTCAAATGAAGTGTATGATTACCAATTTTTATAGCAAAATTGAGACACTATGTATAAGTCATGACACAACTTACAAATTAACCAATATAGGATCGAAAAAATCTAAGAGCCCATGAGTTTAAAGAAAAGCAATTGACTCGTGAGGAAGAGGTCATGAATTCCTCTTATTGAACTATTCCCGTTTCCCTTTGGGCCACCAAACAATGTGACCTTTTTGACCGTTGTAGGCTTTTATTTCGTGATACACAAATGAGTTTCACAATTATTATATTGAGTATCATGTACTATAAAGTCTTGGCTAAAAAATGTATTAATCGTGTCTCTGTATATATATATATATATATATATATATATATATATATATATATATATATATATATATATATATATATATATATATATATATATATATATATATATATATATATATATATATATATATATATATATATATATATATATATATATATATATATATATATATGTGTGTGTGTGTGTGTGTGTGTGTGTGTGTGTGTGTGTGTGTGTGTGTGCACACAAATATCTCTTTGGAGCTCTTGAAACTATTCCATTCTTTTCTTTCATCTTTAGTTTGGAAGTCCACACCGATTATGGCTAACTTTAAAGCTGTAAAAGATGCCCGAGTATGAGTCACAACATAGGTGAGAAAAGCTAAAGCTACAAAAATTCATAGTGCACATTGGTTTGTAATATGCACTTGTGTGCATGCTACAGCCCGAGTCGCTTAGCAAACAATCTATTGAGACTTGGAAGATAGAGTTTAGATTTGAGATTGAGGCTTGGAAAACATGCTTTATTCCCTATTTGTTGGCTTAGATGACATTATGTATTTGTTTGTTTTCAAATTTATTATCATGTTCACATAAGCACTTGCGAGCATATGTTTATATGTATGCCAATGTACGTATATTTATATGCATATATTTATATACATATATTTATATATATATTTATACGTATATTTATATACATACATGTGTATATATGTATGTATGTTTCTTTGTATATATATAAATATATATGTATGTATATGTGTTATATATATATATATATATATATATATATATATATATATATATATATATATATATATATATATGTGTGTGTGTGTGTGTGTGTGTGTGTGTGTGTGTGTGTGTGTATGTATATGACTGTGTATGTGTGTGTGATGTACATGTGTAATTTAAACTCAAAGTTTATTGAGGAATATCATTTCTTATAGTTGTTGATTCTTTATTCACTTAAAGTGCATATCATTGTCCTAATTTTGAAAAAAAAGAAGTGCATACCATTGTATATTATGTTTCTATCTTATATATATATATATATATATATATATATATATATATATATATATATATATATATATATATATATATATATATATATATATATATATATATATATATGTATATATATATATATATATATATATATATATATATATATATATATATATAATTTTTAGTTTTCTTTAAAAGAAAATTTCATGGATTAAACAAATGATTTTGAAAAGATTTAGTCATTATTGATTTCCTTCTTTTGTATTATTTGTCCTACTCAATGTAAAAATGTTTAGTGGTATGAACGGATGATTTTTACCATACCGTGGATCCATATGTGTGTCATATATTTGTACTTGAAGTACTTTAGAAGATTTCTTTTTAGTCTTCAACATTCCAACAATATATTTAGTGCAAAAGAAAATCATTTTATTTTTAGTTCCAAGTCTCAATACTTAAAATTCAGTTAATTTTTGTTATGGCACTTTCATATATATATATATATATATATATATATATATATATATATATATATATATATATATATATATATATATATATATATATATATGTGTGTGTGTGTGTGTGTGTGTGTGTGTGTGTGTGTGTGTGTGTGTGCGTTTGTGTGTGTGTGTGTGATAGAGGTTCAACCAAAGCCTATTCCCTCAAGTTTTAACTTTGAAAGTGCAATTGTACAAGTGAATGGGCATAGTACCCACGAGGCTCCCATATCTCACAAACGAAGGGTTAGATAAGGTGACAGCTTGGTTAAAAATGATTTAACTAGCCAAAGCCATTACATGTCCAGTTTGAGGATTAAAAAAGCTAAAAATGAGACTACAACTAGTTTAGCTAACCAAAACCATTACATATCCAACTCAAGGGTTGAACCTTGGACCTCTTCCTCAAGAGACCAAAGCCAAACAAATTCTCCTATCAGATGTGGATGACACTTTCACAGTTTATAAAAGAAAATGTCTTTCCATTGATTTAAAACGTTATTTCTTAAAATAAAAAATGTCAATTCATACAACACTACAAGGAATACGAGGGCATAACAAGTGTTAATGAGACACATTTTCATCGCGAGGTGATCAAGCATTTTGTCCGATCGGGCATCAAGCGCACATCATCATCTAAACGACGTTAATCTCGACATTACTTTCAACGCTTGTAGCAACGTTCAAGAGAGTGTCACTACCTTAGCATCACTTATGCGAATCGAATAGGACCATCACATACGCAACGCTTAGTTGCATTGCTTATGTGATGCAGCTGAGCATCGTTGTTGCATGCTTTGCATGATCACATACATGATACTTTTACATCGCTTATGCAATGATATTGTTTGATAAAAGTAAAAAAATTGTTGGATCGCTCTTCAATCGTCATTTTACGCATCACTCATCGAAGAGCTCTCCAATGTTCACATTTCACTATGCTTATGAGCTCCAGAAATCTCTTTCTAAATCTCTCCCTTTTCTAATCTCCCTTTTATTATCTCTCTCTCTCGCCCCTTCTTTCTACCTCTTTTTCTTTCAATTTCTATATCTCTCTCTCTTTCTCTTTTTACTTCTCTCTTTTGATCTATCTGTATCTCTCTCTCTCACTCTCTCTCTCTCTCTCTCTCTCTCTCTCTCTCTCTCTCTCTCTCTCTTTATTGCAAGTTATTCAAGAAGTTCACCAAGCATAAAATATGGATAATTATTGTAAGTACAATTTTCATTGTTTGTATATCATTTAAATTGTTTTATTTTCATTAATTAACATACTCACACTTACTCATTCATATGCACATATACACATATACATGAACATGCATGCTCACACATATAGACACACATACATATGCACATACACACACACATATACACACACATACACACACATACACGCACATACACCCACATACACCCACATACACCCACATGCTGGAGTTAGACATCTGTGGAAGCACACGAACAACACAAGGAAGAAGAAGAAGCTTGGAGCACCACACACAATACTGAATGAATTACCACTAGAATGTACAAAGATCAGTATTCCATTAGGGCAATAGACATATATACAAGACGGGTGAAAAAAACCTCCTAATGAGGGAAAAAAGTGCCCCGTTCACACACATCACTACCTAAATATATCAAGAAATCCCCCTTGGGAGTGATGCAGTGAACGAGTAGCTGGCACTCATGTATAAGGAAGTGCCAAGCTATGTGAAAATCACTTCAAAAAAGCAAGTAAGCCCAAAGCTTTGCGGAAAGCTTCAAACTTCTCCCTAGGCAGAGCCTTCGTAAAAAGGTCTGCAATATTCTCCTACGTGGGCACATATGCCAAGCTGATCTCCCCAGTAGAGAACCTCTCCCTGACATAATGATAATGCACCTCAATGTGCTTAGTGAGCATGGAACATAGGGTTCCTCACAATTGCCAATGCGTTTTGAGTGTCAGTGAAGATGGTGGTGGCAGAAGACTCACCAACACCCAAATCAGCCATAAGGTGTCGGAGCCACACACACTCAACAGTTGCTGTGAAAGCTACCCTATTGTTAGCCCCAAAAATGGTTGATTTTGATGCACTAATCGGTTCTATTTGGCAGGAAAATACGGTTGATTTCAGGTACTTGAAGAGTGGATTTGATGATAGGGGAGACGTATATCAATCCATGGCTGAAGACAAGGGCACGAGACAAGTTACAAGTGCGGGGCACATTTAAACCATTTGAAGTTGTGCCAAATAATGGTGGCAGTGATCTGACACTACGCAGAGTTACTGGCAAGGAAGAAACCTTAATAAAATGCACTACAGACATAGATAATCCTGGTGTGGAAGGTCATACAAAGAATGCTTCAGATAAGGAGGCCGGCTTGGGCATGGTGTCGATGCAGACATTTCACAACCCCAACTCGTTGAAATGCTCACAAGCACCACAATTGAATTTGTTAGTTGCGGTGAATACTCTTCATGTGCTGTGTCCATCTCCGGTGAACTATTTTCATGAGGGGATGGCACTCATGGAACTGGTTTGCTAGGACAAGTTTCTTGTGGTCCTTGGCATACAGCTTAGTGACTTCCTTTGGCCAGCTTTTCACATTTGATGATGGTACTTTTGGAGTGCTTGGCCATGGTGACTGCAACAGCACATTTTTCCCACGAGAAGTTGACTCTCTGAAGGGCTTGAGGACTGTCAGAGTTTCTGGTGGTGTATGGCATTCAGCAGCGGTAGTTAAAGTCATGGAGTGGCTCTGACGAGCGCAGAGGAGTGGGGGGCAGGCCGTTTTTCTGGCAGGACTGACGAAGAAACGGAAAAAGGGGGAGGGGTGTCGGGTCTCTCGTTCTTTGCTGACTCCCTTCTGCTGGCTATTTTTTTCTTGTTCTGAGGCGGCTGATAAAAAAAAAAGCAAGTTACACACACCCGCAGTCCATCAAAGGAACGGAGAGAAAGGGGGCGTCTGGAGGTGTTGAAGTTTGAAGAGATCGAGAGTGCAGAAAAGAGGGTGGTAGTTGTTGTTCAGCTACGGAAGTGCTGGGAAGGGTATTGATACAGTAGAAGCGTGCAGAAGGGAGAGTTGGAAGCCTTCTGTCTTTTTGCCAAGATAAGGGGGGAAGGACCCGCGCGTATTTGGGCACTGCTCATCTTCGGAAGGGGGAGTTGTGGTCCTTTGTGCAGGAGGTCGTAGAGCTGCAAGATAAGACGATTCTACTGGTACCGGAATTGGAGCTAGGAGATCAAGTGATGATGGAGGCTGAATGCAATTAAGTGACAGTCGGATATCTTATCAATACAAGGGCAGTTTTGTTGCAGCATAGAAAATGGACGATAGGATGAAGATGGGAAGGCATGGAGGCCAATATATGCATCCTTACTGACTAGAACATTCACGAACTGACTGCGGGAGGTCGAAGCACTTAACAACACAGTTCATTATGGAATCGATTACGGTCAGCGGTTGAGGGAAATGATGACCTCTGGAACTCTCAAGGACACGGATATATTTGACTGCTATACAGCTAAGTTTTTTTCTTACAATAGTTTTTGTATAACTCTAAGCATGCATCAATGTTGTTCTTGTGCTCTGAGGGTTCTTGCATCCTAGTGCCATAATATTCTACACTTCTGAGTTTTCGTTGAAATCATTTGTGATCGATCTGTAGCTGGATTAATCGTATGAAAGGTTTTAATGGTGGAGCATGGTGCTATGATGCGTGCGATTCGGATTCGATGCTTCCATTCCCAATTTCTGTAGAGTCTTCAACCTTTTGCGTCTACATGTTTCGAGATAGGTTTAGAAAAAATAACTGCTCCGAATAGGCAGTCATGTCAAATTGTATGGCAGTATAACACAAAGCCCTTGTATCGCCCTTGCGCGCAAGTACATGACCTTGTTTGAATTGATGAAAAAAACGTTCTCTCTCTTTATTGTAATTTTGATTGTTGTTTTAATGTTATACGCAAATTCACACGAAGCAATGTTTGTTCTAATCATACTCATGTCCCAAAGCTATTCGGGTGAAGGCCAACGAAGTCTGAGTTTAGAATAAAACAAAAGGAATTTGAATAGCTTATGAAAAGGTGCTAACACTGCGATTCACATAAAATTACCACGTTGATATAGGAGAGCATGAAGGGCAGAGGATAGCACATGATGGTAGTTACAATCTCTACTTGCATGCATGCAGGCACGTGATATTTTTCACAAAGACTGGGTATTATTTGTGGCTATATACTGCCGAGTCTCTATATCATAAGAGTTCGAACAAATGTGCAAATTAGTTACTAGGCTACCTGTCACTAACTGGAACTGCTTGAAATCAAAATGTTGGCATTCATGCAAACCTGATCATGCAAATGACTGTTGAAACCGGGTGGTTGTTGCCCTCAGTAGATGCCTACGTAAAAAAAAAGGGTCATATTAATCTCGTATAAATGGTTTGCACCCTCATTATGCTTCTTTGTTCAAGCCTAGGAGACTATGGAAAATTAAGGGAAATGAAAAAACAAGCTCTCAGTCACTCTGGGAACATGCAAAGGAGAAATGGGTCGTAAATAAACTTCGTGAGTTAAGATATGTGTTGAATTGCCAATTTAATCTCGGGATTGAGAAGGGAAGAAATGGGAAGGGTTGAGTATGGGCACCTAGGAAGAAGTGTTTGTGTGAGGGTGTGTGGGAACGGATGTGAGAGTGGTAGTGCATGAGAAGGTGACAATAAAAGAGGGAGAGGGTTAAAGGGTGTGACTGTGTATATGGGGGAGTAAGGAAGTGTGGAAGTGGGAAGAGATGGACGTAGGGAAAGGCAAGTAGGGTTGGGTGCGCACATTAAGGGGGAGGGCCCAACCCTAAGCACGAATGTGAGGAGAAGAATATATATGTACATACATGCACATGTGAGTGTGAAGTTACGAGAGTATGCAAGGGTGAATACGGACTTGTATGTGGGAATCAGAAAGGTGGGCAGGAGTGTACATGTGTGTGCATTTGAGTGCGAAAGTAAGTGTGGGCATGAATGTGTACTAGTGTGTGAGAATGTATGTGCAAGTGCATAAGTGAGCATGTCTGTGTATGTTGGGGTATGTGGGTGTGTGAAAAGAATACGAGAGTGGGTGAAAGAGAGAGAGCAAGTGGTTGATAGGGGTTTGAGAGTGCATGTGTTAGGGTATGCGTGTGAGTACCTATAGGTGAATGTGTGTGCGAGTGTGTGCATGTTTGGGGGTAGAAGTGCAAAAGAGTGGCAGAAAGTTGGTAGAGAGAGAGAGAGGGAGGTTGTCGGAAGGAATCATTGGGGTTCGATTCGTATTTGTGCACGTATGTTTCCATCTTCTCCAAGGTTACATTGGAGTGAAATTGGGGGCTTAGGGTGATAAATGCGGACATAACATCATTAAGCTGGGGTAAAAATACCATTGAGCGTATGCAATTTCTCGTGGGCTAAGAGGCCTGACATTTTGGTGCGTCTGCCGGGAATTTATAGCTAGTGCATAGACATAGGAAGAATCCATTGCGAGATAATTGTGGGCTCTAAGTACTCCAAGTAGACCAATTCCGGGGAATTTAGATCAAATAAAGTCTCGTAAAACCACTTTTTCCTTCGGCATTAAGAGCATGTTCATTTGGTGCGTCTGCCGGGAAAAGCTTGGTACGTCTCTATAAGAGAGTGCCATAGGTTCGCCTAGCGCCACAGGTTGGCCGAGCTTGCGGACCCCGCGATCTAGTACATGAGCGAGGGGAGCTCATCGTCAGGAGCAACACAAACTCAAAGAGAGGAACGCGCTCAGAGAAGGGCCCTTGAAAGAGAAAGGAGAAAGTGGGAACCGCCAGGTGAGTGGACTTCGATTGCTTCGAAGAAGTCAGTCAGAAACGTGTACTCTCGTAGGAGGGTCGTGAATCAAGTACGACAATTTGAAGGAGGGATCCTGAAGCCACGTGTGCTAAATTTTTGGGATCGAAGTGATATTGATATCACACCTCTGTTCGAAATGGCTCAGCGGATTTCAGTTCACTTGGGGGACTTCACCAAGTTTTCGGGTACTTGGGACGAAGATCCGGATAGTTTTATCCAGTTGTTTGAGGTTACTTGTGAGGCCAATGATGTAGTTAACCAGGACCAAAGGTTGAGAATTTTTCCGGCTATTCTCCGTGATGAGGCAGCCAATTGGTATGGGAATCTGACACCACAAGAGCGTGGAACTTATCAAATGCTCAAGGAAGCCTTCTTGGCAAAGTTTCGACGACAAGGCTTCCAAGATAGATTGGCCCAACAAATGGATTATTTGCGACAAGGAGTCAATGAGAGCATCGACAACTATATTCAGAGAATGGAGACTTTGGTAAGAAAAATGGGCGTGAATGCCCCGAATGATGAGACATTGAAACGTAGATTCATTTCAGGATTGCGAGATCCTACGGCACAGCAGCACATCAGCCTGACAAGACCTGCAACCTTAATGGATGCTAAGGAACAAGCGAGGCTTTGGGAGGAAGTACAATTATGCCAACAAAGGAAGATGGAGCTCTTATACGAGCCTATGGGAGGCCCAGGAAACATACCGATGAAAGATCCTGGCCAAGGAAGTCCTGCATTGGCAACCCCAGCTTTTGTAGCTGCCACTAGCACGCCAGGCGAGGTAAAGCCTGCGCTAACCGAAGAAAGAATATTGGAATTGGTCACGCAAGCTATTAAAGCTGCCACGATAACTCAAGAGACGTACACAGTAAAACCAGAGGTCACAACAAACCCGAATCAAGTGTTTCGATCAAATACATGGTGTGGGAAGTGCCATGGTTACGGCCATTTGGCTTCAGAATGCCCTACCGTCTCGAGAGTATTCACAGATAGGTCGCCACCTAGGATGCGTTGTACTTTGTGGAAGGACAAATCACACAGAGGACCGATGTTACAACAAGAGAGCCTATGAAGAGAGGACCATGAAATCAGGAGATACAAGAGAAAGACCTTACACGGGATTGCCCGCTCAAAGTGTACCACCTACATCTCGTTGGGAAAACAGACCAACTTATGGATATGGTGCTCAGGGTCAAGGAGGAGACTATCCAAGAGGAGCCGCGCGTGATCAAAGAAGAGATGGTCCAATCCAGTGCTGGAGATGTCATGGCTTTGGCCATACTCAATCTAGATGTCCAAATGAAAAGAAGCCAATTGATTATACCCCGCTATGTAGGTACTGTAGTGGGGAGGGCCACTTTGATGAAGATTGTCCAAAACGAAGAGCTGCTGCCGGCAAGGAAAAAGGACCAGTAGGATCCTCGAACTATGTTGATACTCAGATGCATCTCACATCAAGAGCTCAAGAGCACGTTCCTACGATCGGAGTAGTATTCAAGACACCAAACCCTCAAGAAGGCTCTAGCTCGTCAATGCACTTTGTGGATGCTTACGAGGCCAAGAAACCACACAAAGATCCAACTGTGGCAGTAGTCACAAGAACTCAAGAGTACTCGAAGAAGAACCCAAGAGGCGAAGGTGAAGAAGGGAGTCAAGAGAGGATAGCTGAACATGAAGAGGTAGAGAATCAAGTTAGAGGACTTGTTGAGCAGCAAGAGTTTGAGGATGGGGAAGAAATTGAGATCCTTCCACCAGTAACCAAGGAGTTTGTGCCGGGCATAGCACCATTCCCTGAAAGATTGAAAGCTCCTAAAATTAGAAAGGAAAGACAAAGTTCGGAAGGAGTGGATATTGTAAAGTTGCTCGCTGACACTGAAGTCACGTTGGACATTGGCACATTGCTAAAATGTTCGCTTGTTTATAGGAAACAATTCTATAACGAATATATAAAGAAGCCAAGGAAAGCTCGAGACAAAAAGAGACAAGATAAAGATGTCCAAGGGATCATTCAAAGTATTACGACGCAAATTGATTCAAACGCTCCAGCTGTGACGGTCGAAATTAAAGGATATGCAGTCCCTGGTGCTCAGTTAGACAGTGGAGCCGCAGTCAACCTTATGACAGAGTTCATGATGAAAGCTTTGGGCCTCAACCACATGGAAGAAACGCCGATGTCTTTGAGAATGGCGGATCAAACACAAGTGAAGCCTGCGGGCCTTTTGAAGAATGTAAGTACAATTGTGGGCGGTTTAGAGTTTAAAGTTGATTATCTAATAGTAAGACCAAGGACCTCGGAGGCTACCTTCTCGATCCT
The DNA here is from genome assembly GCA_020310875.1 of Ceratopteris richardii. Classification (NCBI taxonomy): domain Eukaryota; kingdom Viridiplantae; phylum Streptophyta; class Polypodiopsida; order Polypodiales; family Pteridaceae; genus Ceratopteris; species Ceratopteris richardii. The sequence continues at coordinate 89,502,847 of CM035435.1, read as the reverse complement.
ACTTGGACGGCCATGGTTGGTGCAAGCCGAATGTGTGCATGACTGGCGCACAGGTTTTATTTCGATAGGGCCAAAGTCTGATCGGATTCAGTTGCAAGTATCCCCACCGTCGAGCAACAAGAAAAAGACAATAATAGTTGATGAGATGGAAAAGAAAGAAAAGGAGAAAGCAAGGCACGAGACTGCACGAGCTAGGTTTTCTTTGAACACGGACACCTACAAGAATCTGCTTCAAGACGGGTTCAACTTGCAGCTCTCCAAAAAGCAAGACACGAAGGTGGGAGAATATCAAAATCCATTGCTCTATAAAGAGGATTCCGATCAGGAACTACTAGGATGGTTGGCAAGTACAGGCGAGGCTGAGTGCTATACAATGCACATCGACCCGGTGGAGAAGGAGAAGAAAATGAGCCAGGTGGTGGATCCTCATGCAAGGAGGGAATACTCTTCGAAAAGTAGAAAATGCTCTTTTAGAACTCGTGATCGAGGATATCATCAAAAGTTGACAAGGAACCAAGAAAGTCAGCTATCGTCTAGCACCAGGAGAGTACATAATGCCATGAGCAAGGGTACATGCAAGGGGGGGCACGAAGGCAAGGGTATATCCGGGAGAGAAAAGTGGTGTGTGGATCACGACAGTTCTAGCAAGGAATTAGTTGATCGAAAGGAGAACCTCTTGAAAGCAAGAAATAAGGAGAACCAAGGTGTTGGTAAAGAGAGGATTTTCATACATGAAGGATTGGAGAAAAAACATGCATTAGGAATTGCACCAGAAAAGAGTACAGAAAGTAAAGTGCTTCATGCAAAGAATACGTGCAGGACTGGCGATGACCTAAAGGAGTTAGGATTGGCCCATGCCGAGCATGCCAGAGTTATCCGAAGGAGGTTTGATTGGATTAGATGTCAGGATAGCGAGCCGAACATACAAGGATCGATAGGTGAATGTGCATGGATAGGACTTCGAGTGAGCCGTTGGATGATGGCACTTTTTTGTGTGATTTGGGTGTTCTCACGAGAGATGTGTGGTTGGATACGAGAACGAAACGAGAAGGCCTTTCTCTACTTGTTCATTCAATTTACCTTTTGTTTGTTGGAATTGCAGAAACTGGTAAACCAAGTGTGCTACTATGTAGGATCACTGAGGACTAGGCAACTAATGGCTGATCGCTAGGAAGTGATGACGGAGCTCCTGAAGTTGAACCTGACTCGCCTTAGAGAAGTTGTCGGGATTCGAGTACGATGTGAGGCTACATGAGACATTCCGGGGACTCACATTCTAGGACACCTAGGGATAGGGATACGAGAGACTAAGGCATAGCTGATTGTAGTTACCAAGTGAAAAGTTGAATCGATGAATACATATGTAGTGTCTATAGCTGAGAGGATGAAGTGAAGAGGTGGTTGATCTGTCAAAGGCTAGAGTGTATCTGTTTTGCATGTATGTGTGGGAACACTGGGAAAAGTCCCTTTCTTCCTCTCCCTAATTCTCAGGACCTGGGTGAACTAAGTAACTATGAAAAGAAAAACGAAAAAAAAAGAAAAAGAAAATGTGTTGTGTGATCGTACCAATGCGCTATGGTGGACTAGTAGGTGGGTGGATTTATCCTCGCCGGGTGGTTAGGACCACGAGCCGCAGCTAGTTTCGCCATAGGCTTGGGATGTATATGTCTGTGTCTTCGCTACGCGCCATAACGGGTTGGTAGGTGGGTGGAGCCATCGTGGCTGGGTAGTCACGACCACGAGCCATATCCAGCTTCGTTATGGGCTAGCCGATCTATGTATGTGTGATCATGTTGTGTTTGTGTGTTGTGCGCTGCATTGCGTTGGTAGATGGGTGGAATCAACCTGATCGGGTGGTCAGGTCCACGAATCGCATCCAGTGTCAATGTAGGCCAACGTATGATTAAAACAAAATTTTCATATGAAGTTATTCCCCACTCCTGAGGGGGAGAGAAAGAGAGGAGAGGGCGATGATCGCCTGGAAGGGAATGTTAGTTGCTTGTGTGATTAGTAGATGTTGGCTTGCGACAGATCAGATCACTTTGAATCAACATTCTTGAAGGCACGGAGACTCTATATGTACTTATGGATGAGGCTTTAGCGAGGTGATGCAACGGTAGTGCTTTATAACTTGTGTGCTCTATCTGAGGGTTTTTCTAGTGTTTGGGACACTCTAGGGTTCTGATGTATGTCTTGACTTGCACTCGAGTTTCGATGATTTTTGTAGGACGACGATGGCGATTCTTCGGAAGTGTCTAGTCATGGAATGGTTGTACATAGCGAATAGTAGATCAATAAAAAGGGGTTATGCATTTTGGGCATCTTTGCATCTCCGATCGTGTTCATTTCAGTTGTCGTTGTTCAATTCAGTTGTTGTTATTTTCTTTTCTGTTTGCCGCAATAGTAGTTGCATATCTAAAACATGGAAAGGGTGCATGTGTTATTTTGGTTGACACTATTTTTCATAATGGAATGTATGAGCAAATTGATGCATGGCTGAAATGGATTGCGTGTATGTGCATGTTCTTGGATCATTTTGGAAGTGACTGATTTGAATGTATTTACGAGTGATTTTTGAGCACTAATAGCTTCGATGAGTGCAGGTTCAGTGGAAATGGTGGCTCAACGAAGAGGTATGTGAACTAATTGGAAATTGATATGTTCATAATTGTTTGGATTGTATTGCAGCATGAACGGCTCGTCGAGGACGACTTCGCAAATAAGAAGAGGGAAGTATGTTAGCCCCAAAAATGGTTGATTTTGATGCACTAATCGGTTCTATTTGGCAGGAAAATACGGTTGATTTCAGGTACTTGAAGAGTGGATTTGATGATAGGGGAGACGTATATCAATCCATGGCTGAAGACAAGGGCACGAGACAAGTTACAAGTGCGGGGCACATTTAAACCATTTGAAGTTGTGCCAAATAATGGTGGCAGTGATCTGACACTACGCAGAGTTACTGGCAAGGAAGAAACCTTAATAAAATGCACTACAGACATAGATAATCCTGGTGTGGAAGGTCATACAAAGAATGCTTCAGATAAGGAGGCCGGCTTGGGCATGGTGTCGATGCAGACATTTCACAACCCCAACTCGTTGAAATGCTCACAAGCACCACAATTGAATTTGTTAGTTGCGGTGAATACTCTTCATGTGCTGTGTCCATCTCCGGTGAACTATTTTCATGAGGGGATGGCACTCATGGAACTGGTTTGCTAGGACAAGTTTCTTGTGGTCCTTGGCATACAGCTTAGTGACTTCCTTTGGCCAGCTTTTCACATTTGATGATGGTACTTTTGGAGTGCTTGGCCATGGTGACTGCAACAGCACATTTTTCCCACGAGAAGTTGACTCTCTGAAGGGCTTGAGGACTGTCAGAGTTTCTGGTGGTGTATGGCATTCAGCAGCGGTAGTTAAAGTCATGGAGTGGCTCTGACGAGCGCAGAGGAGTGGGGGGCAGGCCGTTTTTCTGGCAGGACTGACGAAGAAACGGAAAAAGGGGGAGGGGTGTCGGGTCTCTCGTTCTTTGCTGACTCCCTTCTGCTGGCTATTTTTTTCTTGTTCTGAGGCGGCTGCTAAAAAAAAAAGCAAGTTACACACACCCGCAGTCCATCAAAGGAACGGAGAGAAAGGGGGCGTCTGGAGGTGTTGAAGTTTGAAGAGATCGAGAGTGCAGAAAAGAGGGTGGTAGTTGTTGTTCAGCTACGGAAGTGCTGGGAAGGGTATTGATACAGTAGAAGCGTGCAGAAGGGAGAGTTGGAAGCCTTCTGTCTTTTTGCCAAGATAAGGGGGGAAGGACCCGCGCGTATTTGGGCACTGCTCATCTTCGGAAGGGGGAGTTGTGGTCCTTTGTGCAGGAGGTCGTAGAGCTGCAAGATAAGACGATTCTACTGGTACCGGAATTGGAGCTAGGAGATCAAGTGATGATGGAGGCTGAATGCAATTAAGTGACAGTCGGATATCTTATCAATACAAGGGCAGTTTTGTTGCAGCATAGAAAATGGACGATAGGATGAAGATGGGAAGGCATGGAGGCCAATATATGCATCCTTACTGACTAGAACATTCACGAACTGACTGCGGGAGGTCGAAGCACTTAACAACACAGTTCATTATGGAATCGATTACGGTCAGCGGTTGAGGGAAATGATGACCTCTGGAACTCTCAAGGACACGGATATATTTGACTGCTATACAGCTAAGTTTTTTTCTTACAATAGTTTTTGTATAACTCTAAGCATGCATCAATGTTGTTCTTGTGCTCTGAGGGTTCTTGCATCCTAGTGCCATAATGTTCTACACTTCTGAGTTTTCGTTGAAATCATTTGTGATCGATCTGTAGCTGGATTAATCGTATGAAAGGTTTTAATGGTGGAGCATGGTGCTATGATGCGTGCGATTCGGATTCGATGCTTCCATTCCCAATTTCTGTAGAGTCTTCAACCTTTTGCGTCTACATGTTTCGAGATAGGTTTAGAAAAAATAACTGCTCCGAATAGGCAGTCATGTCAAATTGTATGGCAGTATAACACAAAGCCCTTGTATCGCCCTTGCGCGCAAGTACATGACCTTGTTTGAATTGATGAAAAAAACGTTCTCTCTCTTTATTGTAATTTTGATTGTTGTTTTAATGTTATACGCAAATTCACACGAAGCAATGTTTGTTCTAATCATACTCATGTCCCAAAGCTATTCGGGTGAAGGCCAACGAAGTCTGAGTTTAGAATAAAACAAAAGGAATTTGAATAGCTTATGAAAAGGTGCTAACACTGCGATTCACATAAAATTACCACGTTGATATAGGAGAGCATGAAGGGCAGAGGATAGCACATGATGGTAGTTACAATCTCTACTTGCATGCATGCAGGCACGTGATATTTTTCACAAAGACTGGGTATTATTTGTGGCTATATACTGCCGAGTCTCTATATCATAAGAGTTCGAACAAATGTGCAAATTAGTTACTAGGCTACCTGTCACTAACTGGAACTGCTTGAAATCAAAATGTTGGCATTCATGCAAACCTGATCATGCAAATGACTGTTGAAACCGGGTGGTTGTTGCCCTCAGTAGATGCCTACGTAAAAAAAAAGGGTCATATTAATCTCGTATAAATGGTTTGCACCCTCGTTATGCTTCTTTGTTCAAGCCTAGGAGACTATGGAAAATTAAGGGAAATGAAAAAACAAGCTCTCAGTCACTCTGGGAACATGCAAAGGAGAAATGGGTCGTAAATAAACTTCGTGAGTTAAGATATGTGTTGAATTGCCAATTTAATCTCGGGATTGAGAAGGGAAGAAATGGGAAGGGTTGAGTATGGGCACCTAGGAAGAAGTGTTTGTGTGAGGGTGTGTGGGAACGGATGTGAGAGTGGTAGTGCATGAGAAGGTGACAATAAAAGAGGGAGAGGGTTAAAGGGTGTGACTGTGTATATGGGGGAGTAAGGAAGTGTGGAAGTGGGAAGAGATGGACGTAGGGAAAGGCAAGTAGGGTTGGGTGCGCACATTAAGGGGGAGGGCCCAACCCTAAGCACGAATGTGAGGAGAAGAATATATATGTACATACATGCACATGTGAGTGTGAAGTTACGAGAGTATGCAAGGGTGAATACGGACTTGTATGTGGGAATCAGAAAGGTGGGCAGGAGTGTACATGTGTGTGCATTTGAGTGCGAAAGTAAGTGTGGGCATGAATGTGTACTAGTGTGTGAGAATGTATGTGCAAGTGCATAAGTGAGCATGTCTGTGTATGTTGGGGTATGTGGGTGTGTGAAAAGAATACGAGAGTGGGTGAAAGAGAGAGAGCAAGTGGTTGATAGGGGTTTGAGAGTGCATGTGTTAGGGTATGCGTGTGAGTACCTATAGGTGAATGTGTGTGCGAGTGTGTGCATGTTTGGGGGTAGAAGTGCAAAAGAGTGGCAGAAAGTTGGTAGAGAGAGAGAGAGGGAGGTTGTCGGAAGGAATCATTGGGGTTCGATTCTTATTTGTGCACGTATGTTTCCATCTTCTCCAAGGTTACATTGGAGTGAAATTGGGGGCTTAGGGTGATAAATGCGGACATAACATCATTAAGCTGGGGTAAAAATACCATTGAGCGTATGCAATTTCTCGTGGGCTAAGAGGCCTGACATTTTGGTGCGTCTGCCGGGAATTTATAGCTAGTGCATAGACATAGGAAGAATCCATTGCGAGATAATTGTGGGCTCTAAGTACTCCAAGTAGACCAATTCCGGGGAATTTAGATCAAATAAAGTCTCGTAAAACCACTTTTTCCTTCGGCATTAAGAGCATGTTCACCTATACTCACCCTCACAATTGGAAGTGGCCATAGTAGGCTGCTTCTTGCTCAACTGCGATATACATGAGCTACCAAGCATAAAGCAAAAGCCACTTGTTGGTGGTTTCTTAGACAAGAAGGAGTTTGAGGGTTTGTAGGAGAAAAGGGGAAGAAACAAGAAGAGAAAATACACCTGGAAGCTTCTGACGATTGATTACAGTAAGACAATTACAAGGTTTGAAGTACAAGACAAGCCAATACCTCTGTGCACAATCCCACAGAGTGCCCAATTACAAAATACCAAATATCCCAAAGTCTTCTTGCCGCTGGCCTCCTCTGCACCAGACCTCAACCTGCTTCAAGCTTATCCTTGTGCACACCTTGCACCAAGCTTCCACAAAGGGGGAGGAGTGAATACCTTCTGTCGGCACGCGCCCACTGCAATGGGACCTTGAGATACTTGGGGGACTAACTTAGCACTCTCTGCACAATCCCTTAGGCACTCCCTATGCACTCCTTCACTTCCACTTCTCTGCGTCGTCGCACTGGTGACTCTTGCACTTCTTCCTCTTGCTCCCTTAGACTATGCTCTCTTGCTTACTCTAAGATTGGTCCAAGAATGGCCCTTGCCTTCATGTGAGTGTGTCGATCACGTACGCTCCTAACTGCAATGGTATCTTGGTCCTCACTTTGATGTCCCAAGATTGTCCTCACAAGTGGCAGCCAACGACTCACTGTTTTGTCCTGTAGTGACTTTAGACTAAAACCAGAAATTTTAATGGGGGGGGCATTCTTTCACCTGTGCGTACACTTTGCCGCTTCACATACCTTCATGTTTCCTTTTAAGTCTTCACTTTTGCACATAAGAGGGGGTTCACCTGAACCTTCCAAAACGCTTTAAAACACACTTTGAACCTTAGGGAAATTAGAGAAAATACCTCTGCAACCTACAACCCATTTTCTCCAATTTACCCTTTGTGGACAATTCATTGTGCACTACATGTGCACTTTGACACCTGCACTTACGCACTTTGACTTTGCACCTGTTGACTTTGACCTTGACCTTGTTGACTTTGACCAGTTGACTTTGACTGCAGTTGACTTTGACTGCAGTTGACTTTGACCAACATGACTTTTATGGGCTCAATAGTTGCCCACCACCTAACGTGCTCTCCGTCCCGAAGAGCTACAGCCAAAACTTTGAACATAGAGGACCCCATGAGAATAGAGCTGCAACAACTTGAAGAGAACATCTGAGCAGCAATCGATTCCACCAGAACAAGCACCAGAAAAAAAACAAGAAGTGGGATTTTGTTATGGAAAAGAAAAAGAGGGGCAATGGGAGGTTAGAATGGAATGGGAAGGGAGGGCTGAGGGTATGAGGATGGATGGGGCAGGGAGGGTGAAGGATGTGGCTGGGCAGATTGGTAAAGGGAGGTGTTGGAAATAGGAAATAGGGCCTGGAGGGGGGCTAAAATGATCAAATTGGAGGGCTACAGAGGGTACAGATGGAATATTATTAAACATAAGGAAAGATAAGGTGAGAATAGACCATGTGGACAATGTGGCTAATTAAAAACATGTGATAAATGTGTGCAAATAATGAGGGTTTGGACCAAAACTCAGAGAAAATGAGGGAATTTGGAAAAATAAAGCCAAAAACTGAGTCCAGAGGTGCCAAAAAACATGTAAATGACCCGATTTTTTGTAAAAAACGGCCAACCGAGGTACGATCCAGAGTCAAAAGCTTTTAGCCATTAAAATTTAAAAAAAATAATAAAAATTAAATTATATATATATAATAAAAATTAAAAAACGTGTTTCCCTTTTTTTTTTTTTTTGAACGCCCAGATGAAGTAAAAACAAAGAAAAATAAGAATAAAAAGAAAAATATTAAAATAATAATAAAAAAAACAAAAAATAAATAATAATAAATTTAAAAAAATAAAATAAAATAAAAAAATAAAATATAAAAATATAAAAAAAATAAAATAAAATAAAATTGGTGGGGGAGGGGGCTGTCAAAACGGCGGGGGGGCTGTCAGAATGGGGGGGGGGGTTTCCCCAAAAAAAACGCCTTGGGGGGGCTTTTTTTTTATTATTATTATTATTATTTTAATTTGCATTTTAATTATGAAAAAACTGAAAAAATACATAAAAATCCAAAAAAATGGCAAAAAATTCCAAAAAAATCTGCAAAAAATTCTAAAAAAATTCCCTACTGGTTGAGGCCACTTTTCTCACTCAAACCCACAGAGAGCTTCCTTTATTTCTCCAATTTGTCAAGAAAAAGACACATGAAAAAGGAGAAAAATGCTAGAAAATTTTGAAAAAATGCTAGAAAATTTTGAAAAAATGCTTGAAAAATTTTGAAAAAATTTTCTAAAAATTCCAAAAATTGTACCTTTGCAAAGTTGATGAAATGGCTGCTAGATTTGCTAAAAACTCAAGAAACAAACATAAAATGGATCAAGAAAACTACTAAACTTAAGTAAAAATGACGAGAAAAGACTATGTACAACCTGGACAAATATTGCAGGTTCCAGGTGATCCATAAAACTTCAGTTGGCTTGATGATAGGCCTTGAGCCTTGTATTGTTTACTCAGAGAGACTCCTCCATAATCTGCATTTGTACTGCACTTCATTGATTTTGTCTTCTCCTTGGGCACACTGATCATCTGATAGGGGTACCCTAAATGCTTCATTAGAATGTTAGCTACTCCAGCAACTTTATGACTTAATCTGCAAAATTCCATTTTTACTATTCCAGCAACTTCATCCAATGGAACCCTCTGTTTCCAAAGACTTGCAGGTGCTCCTTCCGCATTCTTGTAAAGCCCTGCACTTGCTATCATTAAACTTGACATAACAATTGATATCCATACCAGGATCCATAAAACAGTGGCCATTGACATATGATTTGAAGCATCTTCATCAGGGCTACACTTAAGGAGTACTTTGCTTTTCTTCTCTTTTCCATGGCCTTTGACTGAGACTGTTTCAACCTGAGTGATTTCCTCTTTTTCTTCATATGCTTCTTCTCTACTTAAGTTTGGGAAAATTCCATAGCAGGAAGATGGGTCTTCTGCATGGAGCCAAGCCAACATGTTTTCATCTTCATATAAATCTGCTCCTTCAAATAGATCTGCTTCTGGGTTGTCCACCACTTCTTCTTCCATACAAATACCAATTGTCTACATCATACTAGTATTTCTCTGATTGTCTGGTCCTTCTTCTAAAATTATCTGCTGCAACTCTTTTCCGTCCTGCTTTACCCACATTGTGTCTTTGCCCCAGTCATGCAACACATTGGCATGCCTTAACCAAGGTCTCCCAATTAACAGGGGGAAACTTCCTTCTACCTGTGGTAGCCTTAAAACAACAAAGTCCAGGTTAAAGATGGTACCTTGTATTTTGACTGGAACTCCAGGGACCACACCAATAGGCCTTACTATGCTTTGGTCTGCCATTGTTACAGTGAAGTTGGCAGGTCGTGAAGGGTATATTCCAATCTTTTTCATGGTATATTCAGGCATCAAGTTAATGCCAGAACCACCATCCACAATAACTCTTGAAACTCATGACCTTTAATAGAGACTGTTAGCCGAGGGCTCTTGTAATCTGTGAGGGGTGCTTCCCCTAAACATCTATCTTTATGCATAACAGCAGCCTTTGCCACTAAACTTGTTGTGGACATTTCATCAATTATCTGCAAGAGTTCTGACCTGAACTTCCCATCCATCTTTATTAAATAAAAAATACTAACCTCCTTTTTCATGGACTTGAGTAGTTTGGAAGCTTCTGATTCCTTAAGAGCATGTGTTGCATTTGACTTATCAAACTGCTCATGAGCCCTGTTGAATGCATGTTCAATGGCATCACTGGTACCTGTGAGATTTTCTTTTTGCCTTATATTTGCACTTGGGTTGGCTTTTTCTTCAGACACACCTTTGTCTCTGTTTAATCCATTAATCATTGATTCTTGGCCTATTTCCACTGGAGCCTTCCCCTTGCTTCTTGTCTGCACTGTAAAAGATTCAATTTCTTCTAAATGCACCACCCTGGTAGATGGAGATGGCACCTTAACCTGATCTACCCTTTCTTCTTTCTACACAGAAATCATTTGAATGTGGGGCCCAGATGAAGAGGCTTGATTCTTAGGACAACAATTTGTATAATGGTCTCTGGCCTCTGGGCAATTTCTGCAAGGAGGGGCATTTTCTGGGAGAGTGCACCTACTTTGATAGTGCCCATAGTCTCCACATTTGAAACAAATAATTGGCCTTCTAGGCACATTTCCAAAGTTATTCCTCTGTCTAGGATTATAGTTGTTACCTTGATTTGGTGCAGCAGCCATCATATTTGCTGGTGTTGGGGATCCTCCTTGTGTCCAGTATGTTGTTGCAGGCATTCCTCTTGATTGGCATTCATGGGCCTCATGGCCAACCTTCCTGCATAATTGAAAAGTCACACTTAACAGAGGACATTCACTTACTATGTGACCTTGCTTGCTGCACATGGAACACCAAAGTCCACTCTTGATGCCACCTCCTTTGAGCTCCTGCAACTCCTGTCGCAGCTGAGCCAATTCCTCTGCCTGGGCCTCCTCCTCCTTTTGGAGCTTTAGTGCTTCAATCTCTCTTCTCAACTGAGCAACAGCATTCTCTTCCTCTTTGTAGGGCTTATTTCTCTTTAAGCCCTCCAACTCTTTCCTTAGCTGTATCACTGGATCCTCCATTTCTGTACCATATGTTGGTTGGGAAGAGGTTGCTCCATACTGGTACCTTATCTGCTCCAAGCGTGTGGCTGTGCTGATGAACTCCTCTATGGAGGCTGTAGGTAGCACTAACTCCTTTATTTTGCATTGGGTGGCCACTGGTAGGGGCTTAGCCAACCATTTCTTGACAAAAAAATCGTGGGGTGGATCTGGCAATTTAGCCATTAGTGCTTTGGCCCGAGTCACAAACTCTGGGAACTTTTCTCCTGGACCTAATCTTAAATTTTCTAGCTCTTCTATGATAATCTCCGCAGTGTTGCCATGCTGGAACTGATTTTTAAAAGCATCTTTCATCACATCCCAAGTGGTAAAATGGTTTTCAGCAAACTGGCTGAACCACTTATCAGCTAATCCCTCTAATGTGGCAGGGAAGAGAATAAAAAAAGCATCCTCCCTACCCATTAGGCCTCTAGTCTTACATAGTGCTAAAAACCTTCTAATGTGTTCATCTAGATCCTCCTGAGCTAGGCCTTTGAAAGAAGGAAACTTTATATTTAATCTAGAGAGTAAAGTTTCCAAGTCTACCTGACCCGCCATGCTCTTGACTGATGATGTGGAAGATAGTGGACTGGGGGACCTTCTAACAACCTTCTTCCTTGTCTGCTTGCAGGTGACCCTCAATACTTGGGACCGGGTTGCGGTCATGAGCAACTCATAGCCCACTGAATGTAAGACACTTGATAAGAATATATTTACCTTTTGTTTGATGAAGTAGCACTGTGGTTCTGTCGACACTTGATCTCTTCTATGCTTGGCACTTGGTTTCTCCTAAGCTCAAATCTCCTTGGAAGTCCCACCGTGCGTGCCAAATTTTGTTGGTGGTTTCTTAGACAAGAAGGAGTTTGAGGGTTCGTAGGAGAAAAGGGGAAGAAACAAAAAGAGAAAATACACCTGGAAGCTTCTGCCGATTGATTACAGTAAGACAATTACAAGGTTTGAAGTACAAGACAAGCCAATACCTCTGTGCACAATCCCACAGAGTGCCCAATTACAAAATACCAAATATCCCAAAGTCTTCTTGCCGCCGGCCTCCTCTGCACCAGACCTCCACCTGCTTCAAGCTTATCCTTGTGCACACCTTGCACCAAGCTTCCACAAAGGGGGAGGAGTGAATACCTTCTGTCGGCACGCACCCACTGCAATGGGACCTTGAGATACTTGGGGGACTAACTTAGCACTCTCTGCACAATCCCTTAGGCACTCCCTATGCACTCCTTCACTTCCACTTCTCTGCGTCGTCGCACTGGTGACTCTTGCACTTCTTCCTCTTGCTCCCTTAGACTATGCTCTCTTGCTTACTCTAAGATTGGTCCAAGAATGGCCCTTGCCTTCATGTGAGTGTGTCGATCACGTACGCTCCTAACTGCAATGGTATCTTGGTCCTCACTTTGATGTCCCAAGATTGTCCTCACAAGTGGCAGCCAACGACTCACTGTTTTGTCCTGTAGTGACTTTAGACTAAAACAAAAAATTTTAATGGGGGGGCCATTCTTTCACCTGTGCGTACACTTTGCCGCTTCACATACCTTCATGTTTCCTTTTAAGTCTTCACTTTAGCACATAAGAGGGGGTTCACTTGAACCTTCCAAAACACTTTAAAACACACTTTGAACCTTAGGGAAATTAGAGAAAATACCTCTGCAACCTGCAACCCATTTTCTCCAATTTATCCTTTGTGGACAATTCATTGTGCACTACCTATGCACTTTAACACCTGCACTTACTCACTTTGACTTTGCACCTGTTGACTTTGACCTTGACCTTGTTGACTTTCACCAGTTGACTTTGACTAGTTGACTTTGACTATAGTTGACTTTGACCAATATGACTTTTATGGGCTCAACACCACTATTGGACACATGAGTGTCATAGCAACTAGCCCAGTCTGAGTCAAAAAAAGCATGCAAATCTGGCGGTAGTGATCGCCCCTTAGGATAAAACCACCCAAGTGGCCGAGTACCACTCAAGTAGCGAAAGATGTGCTTAATTGCCTGCCAATGCTTGACTCATGGGCAATGCATAAACCTGCTCAGTTGTGAGACAACAAACTGAATATCTGGTCGAGTAATGCATAAGTAAATCAGGCATCCAATAGCTTGTTGATAGAGAACAACATCAAATGCATCTCCAGCATCATGAAGACTCAATCGTAAACCTATCTCCATAGGAGTGGCAATAGGCTTACAGTCTTCAAGGCCAAAACATTGCAATAATGTGTCAATATATTTCGTTTGACACAAATCCATTCCACCATCAACTTGCATAAACTGAATGCCCAAATAGTGATGCAAATGCCCCAAATCAGACATCTCAAATGAGGCATGTAAATCAGCCTTAAAATCACCAATATGCCTCTCATGAGGACCAATGAGTAGCATGTCATCAACATAAACCACAATGATCAGAAGTACATCATTAGCACGCTTAACATATAAGGTGCTTTTAGTTGGACTTTTCTCAAAACCATGTCCAATCAGATAGGCATGTATCTTTTCATACCAAGCACGTGGTGCTTGCTTTAAACCATATAATGCCTTCTTTAACTTGCACACTTGGTTTTCATGCCCTTTCAGCACAAAGCCATGGGGCTGAAAAACATATACTTCTTCATGCAAGTCACCATTCAGAAATTCTACTGATGTACATTCCAAGCATGATGAGCTACAAGTGCATACATGCTACGAATAATAGTCATACGACAAGTAGGAGCAAAGGTTTCATCAAAATCAATGCCTTTTTCCTATGCATAACCCTTTGCAACAAGCCTAGCCTTATACCTGTCAATTGTACCATCAAGCTTATGCTTCAACTTGTATACCCACTTAGTACCAATGGCTTTATTGCCAGGAGGCAAGTCACATAAAGACCAAGTACCATTCTTCATTATAGCATCATATTCAGATTGCATAGCAGCCATCCAATTTTCTAAATTTTGTGCTTCATCAAATGAAACAGGATCATTCTCATCACAGAGATTAGATGCAGCCATAGCATAGCAATTTGATGCAAAATACGCACTATGAGAGCCTGAATTAGTATGATATGACAGAGGTGCATCTAATTTGTTGTCACGCAAAGTCTGCACCAACCATTTTGGCATAGATTTTGCCTCCTCAATATCAGCTCTCTCATCAACAAGTGCATCATGTAAAGCTGCATAAAAAATTGGATGATTAGCATCATCACATGAAACCTGCAAAGGTTGAGAAGTTGCCTCATTAGGATCAGCACTAGACTCTCCACTTGTAAAAAGAGGCAACAAAGTATCATACATGTCTTTGGAGCTAATAGATGTCTCCTAAGTACATGAAAGCAATGGTTGAATAGCATCTTCCACAAAAACAGCATCACGGCTAACCAGAATGCGTTTAGTATTTGGATGATATAGATGATAGCCTTTACTTTCAAAACTGTACCAAAAAAAAATACATTTTATTGCTTTATCATCCAATTTTCTGCGATGTTGTTCAGGCACTAAGGCATATGCCAAACAACTAAAAACACGCAGATGAGCAATAGATGGCTTGCGATCATGCCAAGCCTCATATGGAGTGATAGACTGCATTGCTTTAGTGCAAGGACACTTGTTAAGTACATATGTTGCACACATGACAACTTTGAGCCAGAAACTATGTGGTAAAGCCTGACTCTTGACCATACACCTCGCCATCTCCATGAGTACCTGTTCTTTTGTTCAGCAACTCCATTTTGTTGAGGTATATACGGCACTATACACTGGTGTTTTATCCCACGTTCAGCCAAAAATGCATTAAAATCAGAAGACATATATTCCCCCCTCGCCTCGATCAGAGCGGAGGGTGCCCATTTTACATGCTGACAGATTTTCAGCCAAAACAAAAAACTGTTTGAAGCACATGAACACTTCGGACTTTGCCTTCAATGGATATACCCATGCATGCCTGGAAAAATCATCGACGAAAGTCACGAAGTAAAGATAATTTCCAAAAGAAGGTGTCTACATACGACCACAGACATCACTATGTAGAAGCTGCAATTTCTGAGTAGCCTAAACTGAACCTTCTTTTGGAAAGGAGGAATGCTACATTTTGCCCAAAATATAGCCTTCACGAACATGTTTTCCGGGTGCCTCAAGTTTGGGCAAAGAGGACACCATTTGAGATTTTTGCAGGCGTAGCAAACTAGCAAAATTCAGAGGACCGAAGCGTGCATGCCAAAGCTTTGCATCTGACATAGTCTGAGAATCATGTACTGCACATGCCAAATCATTTATAGATCTTTCATAGTCTATGAGCTTATACATCCCACGACATAAAATGCCAGAAGCAATAATCATGTTGCCATTTGATAGATCATGAATTATACATCTGTCATCAACAAATTTCACAACCAAGCCAATCTTGGCTAATCCAAAAATTAATAATAGATTTTTCTTGATCCCTGGCACAAACTAAGCATCTGACAAAGTGAAAGAACTACCATCAGCAGTAGTCAAAATGATCTTACCAACTCCCATAATAGGATAAGAGGAGTTGTTGGCGCATGTAACAGTATTCCTTGTAGGGGCAGGCTCAAGTGAAGAGAAGAAACTACGCTGTGAGGTAATATGTTTCGTCGCCTCACTGTCAAAGTACCAAACATCTGAGTCTACTGCAGACATGCACTGCTCATGAGAAGATGGGTCAAAACTGCAAACATTAGTAAACGCCCATTCTTCTTCCTGCACAAGATTAGCATACTGTGTTTTTGGTGTAGAGGCCTTTGCAACAACCATTCCAGACTCTTTCTTCTTTGCCTCTTTAGTAGCTAATTTTGGATAGCTCTTTATGATATGATCATTTCCTTTACAGTACTTGCAAAACAATTTCTGCTTTTTTTATTTCTTGTCATCTTTGTCTTCCCTCTTCGATTGTGTAGAATTAGCAAATTTTTGCTTACTAGTTGAAGAGCTCCATTTTCCTTTGCCTTTCTGACTAGCCAGGAAAGCTTGATCTGCAACACGCATAATGGACCTGTTCTGCCTAGACTGATCTTCCTGCAACAGAACAGAGACTAACTTCTCAAAATACAAGGCGTTTGGATTGCCTTTCATCATCAACCGAAGAGTAGAAGCAAAACTCTGTTATGAATCAGGAAGACCATTTAGAACGGTCTGCACAAGTGAGCTATCTGGTATAACCTCATCAACAGAAATCAAATGTTCCTTCACGTCTTTGATCTTTGTTAGAAAAATGTCCATAGAATCACCTTCATGTGCTCACTCTCCAACTATTTTCATAGGTAAGCAACACGAGCCTCATTCCTAGCTTGGTACAATGTGGTAAGTGTATCCCAAGCATCCTTAGTTGTTCTGTAAGAGCGATTGTGAGGAATAATTGCACATTTGACACAGAAAGCTATCAATGCATGTGCTTGGGCATCTCTGCCATCCCAATGAATTTGCTCTACAGTAGGTGCAACAGAAATTGCAGCATGAACAATGCTGAATATCATCATCTTCGACACCTTCTGCATTAACTTCAATACATGTAGTTTGTAATAGTTACAGGGTTTCATAGGACGTTTTTCAACACCCTGCACAATGTTCCATAGTCCTTTTGCAACAAATACATGTCGCATCATATAAGCCCACAACGGGTAGTTGGTACCATCCAACTTATCCTCAATAGCCAACATACAAAATACATCACTACTTTCAGCCATGGCCGGTGACTAAAATACCTTGATGTAGAAAATTGATTGTATCTCAAAAAGTTGAACATAATTGCCCAGAAAAATTCCGCTAAATTGGTATATATCTTTGGCACAAAAAGATGAAATAGCCTGCAAAAGTGCTGCGATAGTGCGTTCGAAGGCCGAAACGAGCTCATATCGTGATTTTGACACCACAGAGCGAAGTAGTTTTGGTCTCGGAAACACGTTGAGTATGCTCACCAAAATGCGTGCGATTCTGAGATTGCAACCGGAGAGGTGTCGACAACGTCCTAGATGAAGCCGCGACCTACTCTGATACCAATTGTTGGAGTTAGATGTCTATGGAAGCACGCAAACAGCACAAGGAAGAAGAAGAAGCTTGGAGCACAACACACAATACTAAATGAATTACCACTAGAATATGCACAAATATATCTACAAACACATAAAAGGACATGCATGTATGCATTATTGCATATATACATATATATATACAGACATTGACACATATATATTTATACACATGCATATGCACATTCACATGCACATGCATGCTCATACATATACACACACACACAACATACTTATACACATACACATACATATGCACATATGTACATATACACACACATACACATGCACATACGTACACACACATACTCACATACACTTACACATACACATGAACATACAAACATGTGTGTATATGTGTATATATGTATGTATATGTGTGTGTACACATGTATGTGTATATGTGTGTATTTATGTGTGTGTATATGTGTGTGTGTATGTCTATATGTATATATGTGTGTGTATATGTGTATATATATGTATATGTGTGGTACACATATATGTATATGTGTGTATATGTGTATGTATATGTGTATGTATATGTGTGTATATGTGCATGTGAATATGTGTGTATGTATATGCATGTGTATATGTGTGTATGTATGTGTGTGTATGTATGTGTGTGTATATGTGTGTGTATATGTGTGTGTATATGTGGGTATATGTGTGTATGTGTGTGTATGTATGTGTGTGTATATGTGTGTATGTATGTGTGTGTGTATATGTGTATATATGAATGTATATGTTTGTGTGTGTATATGTGTGTACGTATTTGTGTGTATGTGTGTGTGTGTGTGTATATATGTTTGTATGTTAATGTGTGTGTGTATATGTGTGTGTATATGTGTGTATATGTGTATGTATGTGTATGTATACATCATGTGTATATGTGTGTATGTGTGTATGAATGTGTATGTATACATGTGTATATGTGTGTATGTATGCTCTCAGTTTATTTTTTTTGTTCTTTTTCTTGGGCATCACTTATGCAACACTTTTTAACAAAAGCATCACATAAGCGACAGTCCCTACTTTTTTTCTCGATTGGGGGCATCACTATGCCTCTGTTATTCTTGTAGTGCAAGATAATTAAAGTAATGTACAACCGCACAGTGTAGGTGGTTGTGTCCTTCACCCTCCTTTGAGGAAGGGCCCGGCGGGAGAGGGGGCGACTGAGAGTTCAATTCCTTTAGTAGCTAAACAACCACTGATTTGAGATGAAATAAAAAATGGCCTTTTTCACATATCTCTCTCATTGACTTGGTAGATGCTGGCACATGTTGTACATTTGTGATAGCGCTTTATCACTTCAAATTAGTTTCTTCATCTAGTTTTAAGTCCATCTTTTTTCAATTCTTATTCTTAACAGCCTTCATGTTCATGTTCTGAATTTTGAATAAATGCAAAGCAGTGGTAGCATGCCTTTCGGACTTCGGAGCTGGAATTTCAATAACTTCAATCCAAGGATATATAGATGGTACCCGATGTTCATTTTTGAAGGGTAGCAATATATTTTCAAATGCAATGTGAGACTAGCCATTGCCAGTGAAGTTTTTAAGTTTGCTCTTCAACTCATGGGTGACGATAAAAATGCCCTTCTCAAATAAATTCTCAAAAATTTTATATTTAATTTGATTTTCATGTTTTTTATGATTTTTAATGTAAATATATGAGAAGACATACTTAACACTTTTTTTAATCATATAACGAATATGGAAAGCATATTTATATGCATGAATGAATGTATATATTTGTCAATTTCTAAATTATATCAAGTCAATATATGAACGTGTATGATGAAATTATGGACAAACATACGTGTAAGTTCATGTATGCCTATGACTTCATGAGAGAATAAAAAGATACACCTCAAAAAATTCACCTTCAATTTATCCCACTATCTCATATCAATATAACAAAAATATCTCAAAGTCAACATAATTTAGGTATGCATACGTGTCTTTATGTATGTTCATGCTATGTGCATACTTCTAAATGCATTGTCAAGAGAGGACAAGGAGCCTATAGTTCATATATGTATGTATGTACTTGTCTTCTATGTACTTGTGTCATGTGTGTTTTACAAATTTCTACATGCATATATACAATAGAAAAATAAATAAATTTATAGATTTTACTGTTTTTTACCATAAAAACATTCAATCATGATTAACACAGTACATACTAGCAGATAAAGACTTACCAAGCTTCAGCAACGACTGGTGGCATGGCCATTTTTTGCTGCATAATGCAATCAAGCACAATGTGATGCATCAAATATAAGTATCTAAAAAGAGGGGTGGGGGGGGGAAGGGAAGTAAGAAAGCGTTCACTCTTAGAGCTTGATAACAAGATCTTCGCCATAAACTTACATTCACATTCCATTCCACTAACCACTCAATACAAGTTATACGACCATTTCTGCATCAATACAAGTTATACGACCATTCCTGCATCAATACACTGTGTATGCATGCTTAGAAACACTTGGAAGTTAGAATCCCCCCCTTTCAGGCACCATCAAGTGCTCCTTCTGATTAACAACAAGCTCAAATCGAATGTGCCTTCCCTTTGCCTTTGTGTGTTTGCTTCGGTTCTGTTTGCTCACTGTCAGATGGCCCGTCCGCACGAGGGGCACGGACCCGGTTGCAGTCGACGACTAGGGCCTGTCTGTTCTGGTCTAAGAGCACTTTGTCTACTCCTTTGCCAAAGAAGGAAATCAAGTGTTTGTTCATGAAGTCGAGACCTAGGATGACTTCAAACGTTTCCATGGGTATGATCAGGAAGTTTAGATGGCCAAACCACTGACCTAATGTGACCAGGACTCCATCTTCATACCGTACGTGGCTGTCTTCTCCCTGGGCAAAAACGACGGACATGTGGAACCGTTTGCTGAGCTTCAGTTCGAGGCGTTGGGCACACTGCAGGGTCATGAAATTGTGTGTGGCTTCTCTATCTAACATCACTGGCATCCGTTCACCTTTGACTTCAGCCATGATAAAGACTTGGTGTATGATGGGTAAAGCGACAGAGTGACATTGAGCTTTCCCCTTTGACGTTGAAGGCTTGCGTGGTGAGGAGTTCTCTGATTCATCGCTATGAATTTCTGTGATCTTGGGCCCGGATGTGGATCCCTCTTTCGTCTTCGTGTCTTGCACTCGGGTGTCGAGGCGTTTGCTCCAGCAGCGTTCTGTAGGGTGGCTGCCTTGGCAATGTTTGCACACCGGTCGAGGGTCTCGTCGGTTTTGGTTGCTTTGGTTGGGTGAGCCTAAGCGGGTTTCCGTTGGGGCCGAGAGGGCTTTGAGTCCTTGGCCGGATTAGTTTTCGGTTGGCCTTCGGTATGTTGACCCTGCGTGGGGGGGAGGGAGGGAGAAAGAGCTCCTGCGACGTCAAAAAACTTCCCACGGATGGGCCCGGGATGTTAGATGGCGTTGCTAGCACTGGTGTGACAGTTCGCCCGTCCAAAGGCTTCCCCTAGGGTCGTTGCTCTGATACCACTTGAGACGTTCAAACCCACAAGAATACAAGCCGACACAAAGGAACACCAAGAAGATTGCCAAGAACACGTTTATATTCGATTAGCAACTCGTGTTTACAAGAATTCAATGAGAGCTTGGTATGAGGAGTACTAGTACCCCTCATAGTTGCTCACAATTTGGCGCCACAGGACATACCCCCAAACATTGAAAAGGGTTGGATAGAAATACAGGCTGTGACAGATGGTACTTCGAACTCCCATGTAAAGAAAAAAAAAAAAAAGAACAGGAAATATGTCATGTCGTACATTCTGGTTTTCCGAAAAGTGTCTTTGGGTCCAGCGTACCGTTATGTTTTCCAATTTAATTCCAATTCCCTTTTCCTAAAAAATATTTCCACCACTGTCATGATCCGTGCCTATGTAAATATCGGAGTGTCATCCGCGGTCACCATCATTGAAGCGTCGTTAGCTCAGCCTAGCTGGAAAGGCTGGCGCTGCGGCGGTCTGAGGCTGCCTCATGAGTCTCCAGCCTTCAGTCTCCACTTTTCCTTGTTTCCTCGTCTAGCATAAAACTTGGATCGCCTGCCCGACACAACGCTCATCTGCGTTCTCTGAGGCTTCAGTGAGCGCTAAATAGCGATAGTTCAATGGCTAGCCTGAACTTTGTCATACTTTTGAAGGCCTCTGCATGGATTCTGCTTTGTATCTCTTTGCCTTCATGCCGAGCTGCTAGAGATCTTTCCAAAGGAAGTTCAACAGTCATCATTGTCGGAGCTGGAATGTCAGGTTATTTCTCGCCATCCATAGATAATGCTCACGTGCTCAATATTCTGCACCTTTGAGCGCGAGATGGCGCTTCTGTATGCAGACATATTCTGCAATGCTGATAAAGACTTCTTCTACATTATGTGCGTCCGTAGCTGGTGTCAATGCTCCTAGATGAAAATTCGTAAGCACGTATGGAAGAATGTATGTCAACCTACGCAGGATTTCATAAACATGCTTGTCAATGTGTGCATGAATGTAGCAGTGCGTCGATGTATGCATATATTTATATATCAGTATAAGGCCATTTGAAGGTGGCTAACCGTGTTTATGTTTTCATACATTTATCGACGGTTTACTCTGAGATTTTCAACATATTACCTCTGGAGTCTGAACAACCAGGCTTGCCGCCGCATTCCCCATCTCGCCATCCTTGTTGGCACGTCTCCTCCTTCAGCATGAAGCAAGTGGCTTCATAGATTTCTCGTCTCCATTACCTGTTCGCCTGCGATATCTTGCGTGCTGTTCCCTCATCTGATGAAAACCAGAGCATCCTAATAGCTTTCTTAGCGACGCACGCAGAAGACATGCCACATAAAAAAAATGATTATGTTTCTAATGCTCAAGGAGTAAACTTATGCTTAGTATCGTCGTGTCCTTCGGTCTATGACGGACTGATGGCATTCATTGCTGCACTCCCTGTTATGCGAGCGATCATTTGAAGTATTGAGATTATAAAGAGGAGATTATGGAGTTATAAAAGATCGCATGTTATGATATACAGTGATTTGTATCTAATTCTAATTTTAGGCGTGGTACTCCACGAACAAGACATGCATTATAATTTTCTACACTGAGAGGTATGGGAGCTGTGGACAACTGTAGCTAGTTTGAATGGATGACAAGCAGAAGCAGATATCTGTGTTCTAATCCTCTTGTTACTGATATTTGTCTTTCTTTGAGTTGTCCCTCGTGTAAAGTGTAGAACATCCTTCATCTTGACACCAGGCGAGAAAATAACGTTATAGCGGGCAACAGATGTGCAAGCTATAGGGTCCCCTAATGCCAAACCTCATGCGCAAAATGGATTGCTAACAGAAATGAGCTTCTGCGATCAGCTTATGGCATTCTTCATAGCCGAATATTTCTGATATATTGCAGAAGCACGGCATTAGCGGATAAATCTGCTGCAGGAATTTCAGTCTAGCATCAAGTCCCACGATGATCGTATTTCAAATTTCAGTTCAAACCAACAAGATAAGTATCTATCATTTCAAGAATAATAAATTTTCTTCCAACAATCACCCTGGGATCAATTTATGTGCCTATTTCTGTTCAGTTTGCAGAAGGCAAAGCACTCTCTTGTTTATTTCACAGTAATAACATTCAATTTCCGTTGTCAGGTGTGGAAAGCGGTCATCTGCTATCGCCTTCATTGAAATTTCTCTAGCTGTAAGGCTGGGGCTCCGGTTATCTGAGGCTGCCTCTTGAGTCTCCGGCCTTCATTTTCTAACTTGGGATGGCATTCCCAGCACAATGCTCATTTTCGTTCTCTGAGGTTTCAATGTGAGCTAGAAACCGATAGTTCAATGGCTTGCCTGTGCTTTGTCATATTTTTGAAGGCCAGCGCATGGATTATGCTGTTTATCTCTTTGCCTTCACGCCGAGCTGAGAGAGAGCTTTCTAGAGCCTGCAGTTTGTCATATTTTCGAAGGCCAGTGCATGGATTATGCTGTGTATCCTTTTGCCTTCATGCCGTGCTGAGAGAGAGGGAGCTTTCTAGAGAAAGTTCAATAGTCATCATGTCGTTGGTTGGGATCTAAATTGATTTTTTGCCATCCATAGATACTGTGAACTTGCTTAAGGTTCTGCACCTTTTAGTGTGACATGGCGCTTTGTAAGGAGGCATAATCAGCTATGCTGCTAAAGACTTCTTCTCCATCTTACGTTTCTGTACGTGGTATCGATGCCCCTTATTGAAAAGAGCTATTTGTAAGCACGTATGCAAACATGTATGCTAACCTATGCAATTTCCCAGGCATGCCTGCCAATCTTTGCATGAACATAGCACTACATCAATGCTACGGATATTTGTGCATGCATATTTGTTCATATGGAGATACTTGACCTACATTGTATACGATGAACTCAGAAAACTTCCACGTATTATCTCTGAACAACAAGGCTTGCCACCACGTGCTTCATGTTGCCATTCTTCTTGGCGTGTCTCCTCCTTTTGGCATCTAGCAGGTGGCTTCGATCTTTCATCTCCATCTATTGTTCACCTCTGATATCTTGCATGCTCTTCCTCATGAAGAAAACCAGAGCATGACTAATAGCTTTCTTAGCAATCCTTGCAGAACACATGCCATATGACAGAGAATGATGTTTCTATTGCTCATGGAATAAACTTATATGCAGTATCATTGTGTCCTTTTGTATATGACTTGCTGATGGCATTAATTGCAGCATTCCTTGTTATGCAAGTGATCACATATGAAGCAATAGAGATTATCAAGAGGAGATCATGAAGTAAGAATAGATCCCATGTTATGAGATATAATAATTTGTATCTAATCCTAGTTTTTACAGCATGGTAGTCTACAAACATGAAATGCATTATAATGTTCTACACTGAGAGGTATGGTATCTGGTTGATATATTTTGGTAATGATCTGTTTGGACACACTTAGGATTGTCCGGACACTTTTCTTCCTCTTTAGGAGGTATTTTTTTGTTGGTTTGTTATATGTTTGTAATCCTAATGAGTCATTATCTTTTGTACATTCACTTGGTAGTACATTATGTGTTTTGTTGTTCTCCAAGTTTCTTAATCTTCCTTGTGTTGTTTGCATATCTTTGCAATCTTTGAACTCCAATAATTGATATTAGAGCATGTCTTCCTTTTTTTTAGGTCATTATCGATATACTTTTGGTCATAGTCTTAGAATCACATGAAAATTGGTGAGCATACTTGAAATTCATAGTAGTTCTAAACATCTTCATTGTCATTTTTGTATATGTAAGTTGTATATATATTAAATCGTTAAGTGCTTGAGAGAAGAGAGTAGACCCTGAGTATCCACTCAAAATCACATCAACCATTTTGACACCCTCTAAATCCAATGAACCTTGATTATTTCAACTCATATTGTTATCTCCTTCCTTTTGGAGGAAAGCCTTTCTTCTTCTATCTTCCAATACTTCCACTTTCATCATGGTAGTCCTATATGGGTGGTCCAATCATAGTTTAAAAGAAAACAAAGTGCATTATCCCTCATATTCGATCATGGAAAACACAAAAAGATGATTGGGATACTCTTATCAATCTATAACAAGCAAGAAATGAGTCTTCTATTCTACCTTCCAAAACAATTGGAATATGAGCGTATGAATGAAGGAGATTCAATGGATATTTTTTTGACAAAGATTAAGGATTTGAAAGAGAAATTAATTTCTGTTAATGAATATTGGAGTTTGAGGTCTGTGAAAGCACATGAACAGCACAAGGAAGAAAAAGAAACTTGGAGCACAACACACAATACTGAATGTATTACCACTAGAATGTACAAAGATAAGTGACCCGTTAGGGTAATAGGCATATATACAAAGAGGGGGGGGGGACCCTTCTAAAGAAGGGAAAAAGTGCCATGGGGTCCTAGTGTGTTCACACACATCATTACCTAAATATATCAACAAATCCCCTGTGGGAGTGATGCGGTGAACGAGGAGTTGGCACTCATGTATAAGGAAGTGCCAAGCTATGTGGAATCAATCCACAAAAGGAAGTAAGCCCAAAGCTTTGCAGAAAGCTTCAAATATCTCACGAGGTAGAGCATTTGTGAAAAGGTCTGCAATGATCCCTTGCGTAGGCACATATTCCAAACTGATCTCTCCAGCAGAGAACCTCTCCTTGACATAATGATAGTGAGCCTCAATGCGCTTAGTGCTAGCATGGAACACAGGGTTCCTCTCAAGTGCCAATGCCCTCTGATGGTTAGTGAAAATGGTGGTTGCAAAAGACTTACTAACACCCAAATAAGACATAAGGCATCTGAGCCAAACACCCTCAATAGTCGCTGTGAAAGCTTCCCTATACTTCAGCCTCACAACTGGAAGTGGCCATAGTAGGTTGCTTGTTGCTCAACCAAGATACACATGAGCTACCAAGCATGAAGCAAAAGGCACTAGTGGACACAGGAGTGTCATAGCAACCATCCCAATCAAAGTAAAAAAAGCATGTAAATCTAGCAATAGTGATTCTCGCTTTGGATAAAACAATCCAAGTAGCCGGGTACCACTCAAGTAGTGAAAGATTTGCTTAATCGTCTGCCAATGCTTGACACCTTGGCAATGCATAGACCTACTCATTTGTGAGACAACAAACTGAATATCTGGTCGAGTAATGCATAAGTAAATCAAGCATCCAACAACTTGATGATAGAGAACAACATCAAATGCATCTCCAGCATCATGAAGACTCAACCGTAAGCCTGTCTCCATAGGAGTGGCAATAGGTTTATAGCAAAGTGACATGGGGACGCGTCCTCGGGTCCTAGGGATGTCGGGACGTCATCCTCGATCAAATCTGTGTGGGGACGCCATATGGGGACGGGGACGTCCGCGTTACCAGACATGTTACAAGGGAGAAGTCTCGGGGACACATCCCAGGGATGGAAGGGGGTGATAGGAGCCATATGGCGACGGCAGCCGATCGGCAATGTTTTGGGGGGAAATTTTTTTTGAATTTTGAATTTAAAATTGGGTTCCGATTTTTTTATGGAGGCATAGGTGCCATTTTTTGAAGTTTCTAAACTTCTAGAATGCTCTTTTGGGCCAATACACAAGCATAAAATACCCCTCACTTCAGCTCTTTAAGCCACAAGCTCACTTAGCTCCTTCATTGCAATCATCTTGTGTGTGTGAAGGCTTGAGCAGCTGAGCTATCTTGACCCTTGCATATAGAAGGGCTGAGCTCTATCCTCTCAACCCTCTCTTCACCCTTCCCTTTCTTCTCTCTTTATAGCATTCTCTTCTCCTATGGCTTCTTCATCGTGAACAAGTGGGTCAAACACCAAGAGGAGGCATGCTACATGCAAATGGTCATGGTGGGAAGAGGTGGAATCTCTCGTATCCACTGGAGAAGGTGGTGGTGCAAGACCATGGATTTGCAAGCTATGTGGCTACAAGAGAATTGGTGGAGCAAACAAGGTGCGTGCACATTTACTTCATGAGCATGGGCATGAAGTAAGATTTTGTTCCGCAATCACTTCGGAGAAGAAGCAAGAATTACTCAACAAACTTGCTATTATGAAGTAAGATTCTGTTCCGCAATCACTTCGGAGAGGAAGCAAGAATTACTCAACAAACTTGCTATTAGTGATTCTCAAGCTCATGCTCGTCGTGCTTCACAAGCTCTTATCAACTCGGCATCATTTGTGAGATCTTCTATGCCATCCTCTTCAAGAGCATCATCACATCGGCTCCGGTTCGTGCTCCTACTCCTACTCCTACTCCTACTCCTACTCCTATGTCTACTTCCACTCCTCATCCTACTCCTAGTTTTTCCATACCAACGGGAATGCCCTATGTACGTCAATCACGGCAACAAACACTCCATGAGAAATCCTATATTGAAGGAGGAGGTGGACATTGCAGTAGCACGTTTTTTTTACCATGACCGCATAGCTTTCAATGCAGCTCGGTATGAATTGAATCTTCATTCCATTTCAATATTTGCCATTTGGTGATTTATTGTTCAAACTTCAAAAGTTCATTTATTTGTTTCATTTTTTCCATAGATCACCATATTTCAAAGATATGGTAAAAAAGATTGGTGAATATGGAGCACACTATGTGCCTCCATCTTTCGAGAGCTTGCGCACCACTTTATTGGAGAAAGAGAAGAAGCTTGTCGAAGCCGCGTGCGAGACCATTAAAAAATCATGGGAAAGGAATGGAGTATCATTGCTTGTGGATGGATGGAACGATGTCCAAGGACACTCTATCCATGGAGTGGTGGCTTATTCTCGTGGGGAGATGTACTTTATCTCATCACATGATGCATCCGAGACAAGAAAAACAGCTGATGTACTTGCTTCAGAGTGGGCAAGTGCCATAGAGATTGTGGGACCATCAAATGTGCTTTGCATTGTAGCAGATGGGGAGCCTGCAAATAGAGCTGCAGGTGCAGTTATTGAAAATATGTATCCTCACATCATTGTTTGTTTTTGCATGGCTCATTGTTTGAATATAATTCTCAAAGACATTGGGAATTTGGATTGGATCTTGCTTGCAATCAATGAGGCAAATTCATTGGTTAGCTTCATCAACAACCATACTCTTGTGAAGAATGAGTTTAGCAAGAGATCTACTCTTGCTTTGCTCAAGTACTCAGACACAAGGTTTGCATATAATTTCACTATGTTACACCGAGCAGTAAAATGTAGTGGTGTCTTGAGAGGGCTTTTATTGAGTGATGAATTCGCGAGGATGCCAGAAGCTTCTACTTCGGAAGGAAAGCAATTTAGAAGATTAGCTGATGATGCAGCATGGTGGGAAAACATTTCTCACATCATGGATATTGTTCATCCACTTATGCACTTATTAAAAATTGTGGATTCCATGGAGATTGGTAAAGTATATGAAGCTATGGATCGCATAATTGAAACACTAAAAACATTGGTGAATGATAATGATAGGTATGAAGAACTTTAAGCTATTTGTGTTAGCAGATGGGATCCATACTACTCTCCACTTCACGCAGCAACATACATGTTGGATCCAGAATTTCAAGATAAAAAGCAATATGCAGATCCAGAGGTAGCTAATGGATGGAGGATCATATTAGAGAGATTTGTCCCAAATAGTGCAGCTAGGCGACTTATCAGAGATCAATTATCCAAATATAGAACAGGGAAAGATGCTTCATATGCATGTGAAGATGCCCAAGAGGATAGGCTACGTGTAGGTGCTGCCCTATGGTGGGAGGATTTTGGTTTTGATGGTCCAGAGCTTCAACAATTGGCCATTTGGATACTTAGCTAGGCTTGCACCACGAGTTGCCTTGAGCAACTATGGAGTGTGTATGGACATATAGCCTCTAAGAAGAGGAACAGGCTTGGTGTGCAGCGTGCTAGTCATCTTGTGTTTGTCAGTGCAAATTTGAGGATGCTTCGACGGACGCAATGCATGGAGGGAGATCTTTTCAGAGAATGGGAGGTAGAGTAGGGATCGGACCAAGTGGTAAATGAAGAACATGAAGATGCAGCAACCACTGATTGTGTTGCAGAAAATGAGACTGTCACTGTGACTCCCCACTTGGATTCTCCATAGTCATCACATTTATGTTGTAGGGTGTTGCCTTTTACATTTCTCATTTATGTTCCCATCATATGTAGTCTTTTTGTCATTTGACATTTGTCCATCGATCATATGATATAAGATCTTTTTATCTCATGATGTAACATCTTTTTGATATGATGATGATGTAGAATCTATTTTTTGACATGATGAAATACATGAGACTTATTACTTGTAACTTTGTAAGTTTCCACTCTTGGAGTACCAGTTAACTACTAACTTTGACACCCTAGGCTCCATCCTCGTCCTGGGGACAGCACCATTCCCGGGACCCATCCCCGTCCCCTGGTGACTTTGGTTTCATTAAATATTGAAGATAACCAAAGAGAAGGAAGGATAGAAGAAAAAATAACAGAGATCTTATTTCCAATGGAGGAAGTCCCAGTCGGATGTATGCAAAAGAAAAAGTAGGAATTTGCCATTAATGATAGTCTTGCCTTCACTAAAGAAATGTTGTTCAAAGAAGGATCTCGGAGTGAAGAATGAATTGCAGAGCCTGTCAGGGAAGTCAACTGAGGAGAAGAGGATAATCCACAAAACCTTCTCCTAGCAAGCTGGTTATGGGACCATCCTCTACTCATAGAGGTAACCTTCTCCATGAATAACTTTAAAGATGTCTTTGCTTGGAGCTATAAAGACTTGAGGGGAATACCAAAAGAATTGAGCATACACACTATTCCCGTGGTAGCAGAGGCACAGCCTATTAGAGGTAAAATATACAGATTAAATCCTAAGTATGCAAATGCAATAAAAAAGGAGATTCAGAAAATGTAAGAAGCGGGCATCATGATTCCTGTAGAACATTCAAAATGGTTTGCTTCCATAGTCATTGCTATTAAGAAGCAAACCAATAAAATCAGGGTTTGTGTTGACTTTCAAGCACTCAATAAGGTAACTATCCCTGATGGATTCTCCATACCCTTTTCTGAACAAGTAATCGAAGATGTGGCACGGCATTCACTATACAACTTCATGGATGGCTTCAGTGGTTATAACCAACTTGAAATTCATCTTGAAGATCAACCAAAGGCAGCATTTGTTATTCCTTGGGCAATGTATATTTATACAAAAATGGCATTCGGTCTTCGAAATGCAACAACCACCTTCAAGAGAACCTTGTATCTTATTTTCAACAAACAACTTCTAAAATTTTTGAGAATTTTTATGGATGATTTTTTTTTCATTCTCTAGGGCAGCATGTACTACTACAATAGAAAATGTACCAGATCATTTAAAGCAAGTGACGCAAGTATTTCAGCATTGTAGAGAAACAGGTTTGAAACTTAACCCTAACAAGTGTCACTTTTTGGTGACCCAAGGCACTCTCTTAGGGCATGTGGGTTCCGCCTAAGGAATGACTCTTGATCCTGATAAGGCAATTTCAGTTCTCAAACTTTGAAGACCAATAAATGCCAAGGAAGTTCGAAGCTTCTTAGAGCACACAGGGTATCATCAAAAATTTATATGCATGTATGTGAAGATAACACGACGACTCTCACGTCTCACTAGCAAGAGCTTTCCTTTTCAATGGTTTCAAGAAGAAGAGGCCACATTCACATATTTAAAACAGAGGTTGGCATGTGTACCTATACTCATCTCATGAGATTGCAATCGTCTAGAACGTTTCATGTACATAGACGAAAGTTTATATGCAATGGGCACCATTCTCACTCAACCAAGTGCAACATACAAGCTAGACCAACCAATTCATTACGCAAGTAGGCTTCTCTCAAAGGTGAAGAAGAATTATAGCACCACACAAAGAGAGGCCTTAGCTATTGTCTTCACCCTCAAAAAATTTAGACACTATCTACTAGGCACTACATTTACAGTGATCATTGATCATCAAGCTTTAAAGTACTTGTTAAATAAACCACAAGTGGCAGGAAGGGTGTGGAGATGGTCGCTGCTCTTCCAAGAATTTGACTTTGAAATTGTACAGAGAAGCGGTAGACAACATGTCGTTGCAAATCACTTCTCAAGCATCAAACACCCTCTTCATGCAACTAGAGGCATCTCACATTTGTCAATGATGCGCACCTAAGCCAACCCGACAAAGGAACCAGCCACTAAACATCTCCATAGCATGGCAACCCTTTGAGCATTGGGGGCTAGACTTTGTCGGCCCAATTTATCCGGTTGCACGCAATTCCAATGCCAAATATCTCCTAGTATCAACTGATTATGCTGATTATGCCACTAAGTGGGCTCAAGTGATAGCGAGTAAAGAATGTACTACCGAGATAGTAGCTTCATTTTTGTACAACAACATTTTTTGCAGATTTTGATGTCCTACTGAGGTGACTATAGACCAAGGATCACACTTCATTAATGAGGGAGGTACCAAGGTAGGATCAAAACTTGAACCGTATACTTTTCCGTACGTATTGTACGTACGGTACGTACGGAACCCAACCGTACCGTACACGTTTAATGTATTGTTCAGTTATGCAACATTTTCATATTTTTTCCCTCAATTTGAGCATTGCCCGACTCTTTTTTGTCATAATTCATTGTTTAATGTTGATATTAGTGTTTAGATAACTTGATTCTTGTATATGCAACATATAATATCTGTATATTTTTGTCATTTATGAATTGTAAAATTATGGAACAACGTACCAAACGTACCGAACCTCAAGATTCGGCTCGGATCTCGAACCCTATGCGAACCGTACGTACCGAATCTAACGTACCGTTCCACCTTGTGAGGTACTAACCTTGATATTTGAGAAATGTCAAATCTTCCATATGAAATCATGTGCATACCACCCTAGGGCAAATGGTCAAGCAGATAGTACAAATAAAATTCTTATGCTACTCCTCAGGGAAACATGTTTGCAATTTCCAAACACATGGGGACAAGCCTATCTAGGCACATTATGGGCCTATAGAACATCATTCAAGGCCACGATTGGACATACTCCACTCAAACTAGTTTATGGTATACAACCAGTTGCTCCATTCGAGTTTTTGCATGGCTCCAATTGGGTTGGAACAAGTAGGATACATGGGTTTTCAGAAGCACTAGCATCAAACTTCGTGAGATTACAACTCTTGGAGGAAAAAAGGGGACTCGACAATGAGCACCTCATCATGGTACAGGAAAAAAGGAAAAAGGATCATGATGCGAATCTCTGGAAATCTGGGATCAAAAAAGGGAGCTTGGTCCTATTGTACCATTCACGACTCTTTGAAAAGAAGCCTAAGCAAAAGATGATGCAGAGATGGAATGGACCTTTTCGAGTCATACGAGTACTTCTCAAAGGGGCCATACAAATCTCCACCTTGGATGGAAGAATCTTACCTTTGCTCAATGAATTAAAGCTAAAACCCTATGTCGAGCATGAGTAGGGCAAGAGCACAACAACCCTGTAAATAAAGTACATATTGAGTCATTTTTTTTTCAAGTTCCATTATGCATCGATCTTCCAAGTTCCATTATCTACCAGTAATTTGGAAGCATATCATAAAATAGGATTGGACTTACTCCACTCCAAACTTTCCCAAATAACTAGCCTCTTCTCGTCAACTTTAACCTTCCTTCAAGCTCTAATCTTCTTTCAACAATGGCTACCTTCTCTTCTTTTCTAGCATCCAACTTCCACATAATCCATCCTTCATGGGCGACTACCATCTCCATCCCTTCTCACTTGGGCCTCTACCTATGTACCTCCCTCTTCTAGCATCATGGGCGACTACTGTCTCCATCCCTCCTCACTTGGGCCTCTACCTATGTACTTGCCTCCCTCTTCAAGCATCATTGGTGACTACCACCTCCATCCCTCCTCACTTGGGTCTCTACCTACGTAACTCCTCTTCTAGCATCAAGGGTAACTACCATCTCTATCCCCCCTCACTTGGGCCTCTACCTATGTACCTCCCTCTTCTAGCATCATGGGCGACTACTGTCTCCATCCCTCCTCACTTGGGCCTCTACCTATGTACTTGCCTCCCTCTTCAAGCATCATTGGTGACTACCACCTCCATCCCTCCTCACTTGGGTCTCTACCTACGTAACTCCTCTTCTAGCATCAAGGGTAACTACCATCTCTATCCCTCCTCACTTGGGCCTCTACCTATGTACTTCCCTCTTCAAGCATCATGGGCGACTACCACCTCCATCCCTCCTTACTTGGGCCTCTACCTATGTACTTCCCTCTTCTAGCATCATGGGTGACTACCATCTCCATCCCTCCTCACTTGGGCCTCTACCTATGTACCTCCCTCTTCTAGCATCATGGGCCACTACCATCTCCATCCCTCCTCACTTGGGCCTCTACCTATGTACTTCCCTCGTCTAGCATCATGGGCGACTACCATCTCCATCCCTCCTCACTTGGGCCTCTACCTATGTACCTATGTCTTCTAGCATCATGGGTGACTACCATCGCCATCCCTCCTCACTTGGGCGTCTACCTATTTACCTTCCTCTTCTAGCATCATGGCCGACTACCATCTCCATCCCTCCTCACTTGGGCCTGTACCTAATGTACCTCCCTCTTTTAGCATCATGGGCGACTACCATCTCCATCCCTCCTCACTTGGGCCTCTACCTAATGTACCTCCCTCCTCTAGCATCTTGAGAAGCTACCATCTTATCCTCCCTCACTAAGGTGTATCCCTAATAAATGGGCGACTACCCCTCCCTTTCAAATTCCTAAGGTATCACTAAGTGACTACTTTCACTTCCCAAAGTGACAACTCAACCACATCGTGACGACTCCATCTCCTTGTAACTCATTAGGTGACTACCAAGTCTTACCACTCCTAAAATCACCTTCCTTTCTTATCACACCTTGGCCTATGAACTCCTCGTGGGTGCCTACCAAATCATCCCATCCTTGTAACTCATTAGGCGACTACCATGTCTTACCACTCCACCTTGCCGTCTACCAAATTGGCACATCTCTTCATGACACCTATCTCCATAAAGGATGAGGCCTCAATTATCTCATTTTGAGCATATCCAATGGAAAACAAGGGTCACCACTCATTCATGCTTAGGCAACCACTCCATAGGATTTTAAAGATTGCTCATTTACTCGGCACAAGGCGACATCCATATTCATGTATGAAGGAACCGAGGTGATGCCAACACTAAATATGTTAATACCAGGGGTGATACCTCTACCATACCACCATCAAAATTTAACACTTTTTTTTTACCCCACGTATTATGTTGACAACCATTCGTGTTTGCAATAGGCGATGGTTAATTTTGCCTTTTAGGCAGACATGGGTGACCCGAAGAAGCTCTTGAATTTGGCAGAAGCATCCAATTTGGCTCCTCAACAATGGAAGGCATCACCCAAGTACCCATGCTCAAAACAACAACGCGTATCAATAATTCGGAGATTATGAGCCGTATCCTAATTCGAGCATGATTCACCTAATTTTGGCCTAATCTATTCCACACCCATCGGTGTAATCTTATCCATCGCGTAATCATATCCATCAACAGGAGCAGCTATATTATCATCTTATCCATCACCCAAGACTGCAAGTTGTCCATCCTGTTGTTGACTGCAAGATCCCCTCGGCGAGTTCATGAGGAATTGGGTGCATTAATATTAATGCTTACATATTCCTCCCAATTGCAAGCAGATGCCAAGAGCAATTGATTCTCGGGGTGACTTGGTGAGGCAACAAGCTGCAGTCCTTGGTGACGATTCATCTCAGGCGACTTGGTGAGGCAACGGCTGCAGTCCTAGGCATATTCAATACCGAGAGGTGAAGGTGTAGGGAGACTGGGTGAAGCAACCGGCTACAATCATAGGCAATGGCACTGTCAATTAGACGAAGAGGTGTAGGTGGCGGTAATGGGCACTCGATACAAAAGCTAACAACTTCCTCACTCATTATAAACAACACCTTCGTCGATGAGTAGAGCAAAACAATACCACTTCCCTTCATCGGCACACATGTTGAACTTCATTAGTTGTTACATTTCACTAGCGAGGATTGGAAAGAGTTGTCATATTTCACTAGCGAGGTTTAGAATCAACCACTGCTAAGATGCATAGCCAATGGCTCCACCATCACATCTACCTCACCAATAAGTCTAAAACAATTGGCTGCCAAAATTCAGAATAGACATGGAGATAGAATCACAAGTGTCATCTTCAATATCGAGGGAATCGAGTGACTCCTTATATGTGGCTTCATGGGAACATGCTTTCGAGTCAAAATCATTGGAAGATAAACCACAAACCACAACCAAATCAGAAGGAGCTGAAGCATCTGCATTGCCCTATCACACACATAATATAGCAACCACAATAGAGGTGATAGTCTCTATCCCAAATGAACCATGACTTAAGATTGATTTAAGTATTGCAAGCAAATTTCGAGATGCCTTTTCTATGGACGAATTATCGACAATGAGGCTCGGTACGTTAGCCAAAGCAACATTACCCTCCCTTGATGACCCGGAACAATATGGTAAAATAATGTTAACCCTCTTCAAGTCTTTTCCAACTGTTCCACAAGATAAAATAACGAAAGAAAAACTATACTGCTTGGATCTCAAGATATACCTGAGCTCAAGAAAGGAGGAGGATATGAAGGCATGAGTGTTAAGGATGTCCTCAATGCATGCGTATTTATGTTCTTAGCAATGGATTGCGACTTTGTCATGTCAAAAAGGTTAATCTTGTGTAAAGCACATCTTCTTCTTAACAGACATCAAAATCATTGAACCATTATATTGCTTTATCCATGGAAAGCCATATCCATGCCACAAGATGCTCCATCAGTCATTGGAACAAAGGAAGAAGAGGTAGACTCAACAAGTGGCCAAAAAAGCATTCACATTCAAAGTTATTGGAGCGCACATGATGCTGCACATCTGCAGGTATAATTTCTCTTCTCAACAATCGGAAGCATCTAAATGTTTTGAGGAGTCAAAAGAAAAGATGGAGAACGAAAATCCAAAAGGATTCTAGAGAAGTGTTGGACTCACTCCCAATAGAAGAACAAGGATATGCGAGATCATCAAACAAGGGCAAATTTTCCACCAATACCAAGCTTCTACCAACCTGTACAATACCCACGACCTCCCATAGCAAAGGTAAAAAATCTCGTGCTTGTGCTCATTCATCCCCTCGTCCTTCCTACTCTCCACATCATTCATCACCAACACCAATCACTAGATCATTTAAAACCACTTTAAGAGTTTCATCACCCATGATCCACATAGATGATAACCCACCTAATTAATCCAATCCAGTTGCAATTCACAACATTATCCATACCATCCTCATCTCCGCAAAATCCATATCCCATCGAATCACATACTACTCCCCACAAGTCCACTCCAAATGTACTAGCACATTCTACTCCACACAAGTCCACTCCACAGCATCCACCATTTAAAATCATAGACCTACCCTCCCCTCTGAGATTTTCACCTAGGAGACACACCTCACTTGTAGATATGCCTTCATATCCCACAACAACACTTTCTTTTCAGCCTACCTTTTCGGAAGTTTATAAAGGCATCAATCTCGAACACATCCGGGGAGAGGGAGCAACAAATCATCCAGATCCACAAAGGCTTTCAGCAATGGAGAAATACAAATTGAATATATGGCCCGCAATTCTTGACCATTTACAAGGTATGGCACAAATGGATGTAGCAAAAAATGTATGCACGGAAATTGCAACAAAGATTCATGAAGATAGGTAGACATGCATTGATCTTGAGCATCAACTACACAATCATACTTACATGCTTAATGAGGAATGTTTGAGAGTTTGTTTGGTTACAAAGGAAATGTATATGCAAATTAAAGAATTGTGAGAACATTTCAAAGATGCGAACAGAGTTGAGGAGAAAGCAAAAAAATCTAGAAGCAGCATTAGAGTGTGCAGGAAATCAGGTAAGAGAACTCAAGGCTGATAACACAGAGATAAAGGGAGAAAACACAAAGTTGAAGGCACAAAACTCAAATGTACGAAAACAAAGGAATGCCCTGAAATTCAAATTTGATGTTTTGAGATCTATGCTCTCATCATACAAAGGAAATTCAGCAAAGACAGGAGGAAGACGACAAACCGAAGTCAAGTAGGAGGCTTGGCAAAGAACCTGCAAGTGATTAAATGCATCTATTATAAATGGTTATTTCGTATAAGTGTCATAGACTTCCATCTTCTGTAGAGTGTTATAGACTTTCATTCTGTACAGTGTCATAGACTTCATTTCTATGCAAAGTGATATAAACTTTTATTTTTTGCAAAATATCATAGATTCTCCTTGGCAACAGAATTCCTAACATCAGTATCTCTCGTTTTAAAACACTATTCCTAACATCAGCATCTCTCGCTTCAAAAAAATAAAAAAGGAGAAAGAATAGTAATTTCTCCAATGATATCTCTTCGAGATAGAGAGACAATAGTGGCGAGCAACTTATAGAATAAAACTTTTCTGAAGAACAGGGTAGAAGATAAAACACCTCAATTGGGCGCCAAAGAGCCCAGGTGCCAAAATTGGGCTCCAAGGAGCTTAAGTACTAGAATTGGGTGCCAAGAAGCCCAAGTGCTTGAGTTCGGTGCCAAGGAGCCCAAGTACTAGAATTGGGGGCCAAGAAGCCCAAGTGCCGGAGTTGGGAGCCTAAGGCCCAAGTGCTTGGGTTGGACACCAAAGGAGCACAGTCGCATGAAAGGCGCACCAAGATGCCCAAATTCACCAAGATACAAGTGGGCCAAGCGTTGGCAAAGAGACGGCTGCAGAACTGACAATGCGGCCAAAGTGGACCCAGATCACTCAGCACTACAAGACAAACTCTGGTACTAGTGTGGTGACATTTAAAACTGCCCAATGCATTAATTGCCCATTACCCTTATGTACCAGCCACTCTCCTTGTAACCTATGCCTCGTCTATAAAAGGAAGGTTCTTCAGAGAAGAAGATACATGATAAATGATGGGATATAGAGGGTAGATGAAGATAGATATTTGAGATAGAGATCCCAAGCCCCTCTGAGAGATCTATTTTACTCATCCTTGTGAGGATACCTGGGGGTTCAGAAGATAGAGTTGTGTTGGGATGTCATAGCTCTTTTGCTTGAATGAATAATTCACGGATTCTACATCTTGTTGATTTGGTCTTGTCACTCTAGCTGATTGTTTCCACTGTTTCTATGTCTTCCTCTTAAGTATCCCTCTTTTCTCTAATTCCAGTAGTGTGAAGTTGTATGCAGTATATGAGATTAGATGGTGCTTCTGAGCTGATCCAGGAGTAGTGCATTTTGCATTCCTTGTACCCACATATACTACTTCACCATCTACAATACATATGTATGTAATTTCTATTATGGAAACTTGTAACGATCTCTTTAAGGATCTTCCTTTTTGGAGGAAGGAGAACCAACACTACTTCCTCCAATCACGTGCCTTTTGATGCTCTCTCGAAGGATATTCCTTTCTAGAGGAAGGAGTAACGGTTCGGAGTTGAAGGCCTTTCTTTTGTTTGGATGGATTAGGAGTTCCATTAAAATGGAAAAGTCTAGGATATGCACTTGGATTCTTATTAGCACAAGTGTGCTACTCTTCTTGCCCTACTGCACCTTTTCTTGGTTTAAGTCTCCTAACACATGCTTCTCTCCTCTTCATTCAACTTTTCCTCTATCATCACTCTTTGTCTTCCCATATCAAAGCCTGTTTTGATGTTTCCTTCAGCTTTACCTTGGTTATGAACTTCTTCCAAGATAAGGAAGATTCCTTACTTGGATTCTGAGCATTTTAAACATTCTTTTTGTAGAGAGCAACCTATGGAGAGTTTCCTTTGATCCATGGACTTTGAACTAATTATACAGTCTTCCATTTCCACAAGCTTATCAAGATCGAACATCAATGTGTGAATCAGTCTTGAGAAGGAGTGACTTTCATCTTTTTGTTTATAGTCTCTCCAAGGATGTATGGGTCCTAGTAAGTGTCGGAAATCTTTGAGCATGTGCAAGGTCAAGTGCATGTGAATTGTCTTTGGCCAACTGTTTCCACATCAGTTCAATGTTTAGAATATTCTTTTTCCAGGAGTTTGACCCACCAAAAGGTGATTGAAATGAGAAAACCTGGTCAGAGAAGTTTTAAGGCAATAAATGATGGCTCACTTTTAGAGTAGCAGCAGAAAGGTGAGTACAAGAGGATATCACATAGAAAGCATAAATTGATACTAAGAAAATTTCACAACAAGCAATGCAAATGTGCAAATCATTAGTAACCCCAGAGTCTTCGTTTACTTAGTTCAGGTCCTAGTGGCGACTGAATAGTTAGGAAACACCTCTTGACTCCAGTATCCTTATGGACTTTCTTTGTGCTCCTCTACCTAGCCATAGGCTTTTGATGTGTCTTGGGTGCTCTTTTGATGCTGATCTATGATGGTAATCTCTTAAGATGATGATGATAATCCC
>CM035435.1:89421250-89451250 GCA_020310875.1 Ceratopteris richardii | reverse complement strand
TATACGCAATCCAAATGGCCAAGGCGACCTTAAGATAGAAGAATTTAGATGCTCCAATTGTTGTGTGGAAGTACACATTTTTGCATATTATTAGACCTCAGCCTAATTACACTTGACTGATCAAGGCTTCCAAGTTACAAAATGTATGAAAAGTCCTCATGATGGTTTAAGGATGCATATGATTGCAAGGATGACTTCAAGCACTTACATGGTCTTTGCCTTGAAAAGCAAAAACTTTCTCAGCAATAGACAATCCATCGAATGAATTTGTGGGGTAGCCCTTAAATTGAAGGGCGAAGCAAGGCATTGGTACTTTGGTAAGAAACTTTAGGAAGTCATCCTTGGAGGATGTTTTGCTTGTTATAAGACCCTTAAGGTCATAAGTTGATATGTTAACTTTAGATGAGAGACTACTTGAAGTGAAATTGACTTCATTCTTTCTGTACAGATTAGTGGACAACCATGCAATATTGTGCATGTTTGTTTATGTCAACCATTGTGGAACCCTTAAGATGTAAATCCTTAGATTTGCCAAAAAATATGACGAGTTTTTTATCAAGACTGTATAGCCCAAAAATAGGGCCTTACAAATTTTTTGGTGGACCTATATTCTATGGAGTCTAATTGTAGAGGGTAAGTAAGTATGATTGCAGGATAAGACTAATTTTCAGAATTGGTCTAAGGAAGGAGAACAGACGAATTTCGCAAATTGGTTTATGGACTAATTTCAGAATTTGTCCAAGGCAAGAGGAAGAGACCAATTTCACAAATTGGTCTAGAGACCTATTTCACAAATTGGTCTAGAGATTCGAGACCAATTTCCAATGTCACAAGGGGACGTGTCCCCGGGCCCTAGGGACGCAAGGACGCCGTCCCCGACTACTACAAAGTTGGTTTTTTATTGCCTTGAATGATTGGCACCTTTTTTGGAGCACCTCTAGAAGGTTCTTGGGTCCACAATCAAGCATAAAATAGAGCTCCATTGAGCATATTCAGCAAGTTGCAACCCTCTCCATACTCTGAGCCCTCTCTTCACCCTTCTCTTCTCTACATGCCAGTGGTCTTTTGTTTATAAGTGAAAACCATAGGACTGAGGATGCTATGTAAGTCCCAATGCATGGAAGGATATCCTTTCGAAGAATGGGAGGGAGAGAAGTTTAACCAAGTGCAAAATGAACAACATAAAGAAGCATAAGTCGATCACTGTCATGCATAAAATGAGACTCCCCGCATAGATTCTCCATAGTGATTTACACTTGTCATTTGTCTATAGAGTCATTTACATTTTAGTCTCTAGATTTAATTTTTGAAATTTATCACTCTTTCTTACCAATGATAAGATGAGAGATGTTCCTATGACAATATGCCAATATGGCTATTACTCATTCTTATCGATAATAAGATGAGAGAGGTTCCCATGATAATATGGCACAAAATAATCATTCAATCTTAACTTTTTATGTATATGTCTATTGATATGATGATGAAGCAGTATCTCTTTCTTTGACACGATGAAATACCTATGAATTGTCGCTTTTAATTCTTTAAAGTTTGGAGGAAAATCTAGATGTCTAACGTGCTTCATACTTGTATTCACAAAAGGCCTTTTTTTTACAGCTTTGTTGTTATTATCCTTTTCATATGTGAGCAAATTCATCGTACAATAATTTCTCATTTGATATTTTTGAGAAAAATAAGCATTTTTGAGTGCCGTCCTCGGGATGCGTCCCCGGCACACCCTAGGCTCCATCTCCGTCCCGGGGAAACTACCGTTCCCGGGACCCGTCCCCGTCCCCGTCCCCGTCCCCGTCCCCGTCCCCGTCCCCTGGTGACTTTGCCAATTTCACAAATTGGTCTAAGGACTAATTTCACTAGTAGCATCTGGAGAGACCAATTTCACAAATTGGTCTAATGCAGAAGAAGGGATAAATTTCATAAGACAAGAGAAGCGATCCATTCCAGGAATTGGTCTAAAGACTAATTTTTCCAAATAGGACCGATTTCTCAAATTCGTTCATGAGAAATTCGTCGAAGGCACTTGCAGAATAAAGAAGGACCCACCAAAAGCGGTTCAATGGAAAAGAGAGTGGAGACAAAGAGAACAAAGAAAGAGAGTGGAGACAAAGAGAACAAAGAAAGAGAGTGGAGAACAAAGTCCGATTTGGCATAGCACACCGAGTACCGGACTTGGCAAAGTACTAGAAAAGTGAGAGTGAAGGAGACAGAGTGGTCGAATAACCGCTTGGTAGTGAGCCGCTTATATAAAGAAAGGGATTTTGAAGGATACAAAATATTTGACGTCATATGTGATATATGAGAGAGAGAGAGAGAGAGAGAGAGAGAGAGAGAGAGAGAGAGAGAGAGAGAGAGAGAGAGAGAGAGAGAGAGAGAGAGAGAGAGAGAGAGAGAGAGAGAGAGAGAGAGATGAAATGAAATGAAATGAATTGATATATTTACTTCTTCAGAAGGCCAAAATGACCCATGAGACCAAAAGTTACAAAACTGGTGAATCTGATACAAAATCTGAGTACCAAAGGAAGTAGTATCGAAAATGAAAGATGTAAAATAGCTGGTGGGCGTCTGAAAAGTACAGATCGAATCCTCCGCTGTAGTCTCCATCGATATTGTGTAGCACCTCTCACTCTCGGTCGTCTAGATCTTCCTAGCTCCACTGCTCGGTCTATGAGAGTGCCAGTAGTGGCTGTATGAGTGTGGACAGAGCTCTGTACTAGATGCTCTACTGACTTCTCCTTTAGCTGCCCAGTGTCTGGTGTAAAGAAATCCGTAATCTGTCTCTGGGAATGTCTCCCTCGAGCTCTCCTCAGTAGAGTGTCTCTATGTCTGTGTACCTCTAGTAGATATAGTCCAAGACATCTCTGATCCTCAAAACTCATGACTCTAGATAGCATAGTACAATAAAACGCGTTTTTTTTTGAAAAATAAAAAATGTTTAGGACGTTCGGACGTTCCGAACGTCCTAATACGTTTTTTTGAGGTTTTTTTTTTTTACAATTTTTTTTTTGAAGGTCAGCTTCAATTTTTGTTTTTGTTTCATGAACAGAATTATGAAAATGTATGGTTTTCTTTCTTTCTCTACCAAAATAAGAACCAAAAGTCCCTCCTATCTAGATAAGAAAAAAGTTCCTATTGTGAATTTAAAAGATATTTCATTTAGCAAGGAGTCAGGACATCATTAAATTGTTGACATTGTTTTTATCCATTTTGGAATCTATCACTCTAAATGCATTGTCTTAAGAGTTTTAATGTGCTTTATGTGGGGCTTTAAGGTCATCAATCCTTTGTTTAAGATTTCATTCCCATATTTTGTTTAATTTAACCCAATTCATTTTGGGCCTTCCTAACTCCAAATCATTGTAGTGGTAGTAGATTAAGGTTTTTTGTGTTTTTAGCACTAGATATGTAAATGAGTGTTAGATCTACATTATTTATGAATTACTAGAGAAAAAAAACTTGAAATGTTGCGACAAAATATAATACTCGTTTTTTATTCCCATTTTTTTAGTACTCTACGTACTAAACGTTTTAAAACCCGTTTTTAAAACTCGTTCTTAAAACTCTCTTTGTACTATGCTAGATAGAGGCCCAAAATCCTCTCTGAATAGACAATGAAAACCGCCCCGTATCTCATAGTATACCGTGCAATGACATATGTAATGTAGCTCTGTCTCTGGCTCTAGGTGACATAGACGGCATATCCTGCTATCTGCTGGTACCCCTCTGAATCTTCGAGTCTCAATCTCAAGCTGATGTGAGGATGTGCGCAACTAGCCAATGGCACAACGCAAGGCATGGGAAAGGTGTGTATCCATATAGCTAGGACGAGTCACAAACCCATCCATTGTGAGGTGTAGAAGATGCTCTCTATAGAAAGCCATCTTCGTACCCAACTCTTGTGTAGGCTCAATCCATGTCCTCCTGGTGTCCAGCTGTATGAGATCCTGACGAATGAGTCTAGTAATCTCCACCCGTGTCAGGTACATCAGGGGTGTCTGTAAAGAGTACTGGAAAGGAGGCAGCCTGTCCATGGTAAAACCATGTGTCTGAAACCATGATGTCATCTGTGCAAACCAGCATGATGTATCCCTCTACAGAGCTAGCTGTCTGGAT
The DNA here is from genome assembly GCA_020310875.1 of Ceratopteris richardii. Taxonomy (NCBI): domain Eukaryota; kingdom Viridiplantae; phylum Streptophyta; class Polypodiopsida; order Polypodiales; family Pteridaceae; genus Ceratopteris; species Ceratopteris richardii. The sequence continues at coordinate 89,447,122 of CM035435.1, read as the reverse complement.
GACTAGAGGGCCAGCCTCGTATATCTATCTCCGGTAGTGTCCCACAAGCTGTGTACAAAGGAGACTGCACTAGTGAGTGCCTCAATCTCGATAGGGGGAGAAGCTAGCTCGGCTCGAATGATATCATGTGGTACGGAGGCCTTGGCTCTAATCAGCCTAGAGATCATAGATACCAAGGGCCTCTCCATGGCTCTCCACCCATCCTGACCTATAGAAGGTCCCCAAACCTGTACCCCATATAGCATAGTAGAGGCAACCAAAGTATCAAAGAGCCATAACTTTGTCCTTGGTTCCTGAAACTGAACTTGCGAGCACATCCTCTCCAATCTTCCCAAAGCTGCAGATGCTCTAGTCAGTCTAGTCTCTGCTCCTCTCCTCAAGGAAAATCTCGGTCGAGTGAATACTACCCCGAGATATGTGTATGCATCTGTATACTCCAGGACCTCCTGCCCATATGTGAAAATAGGTGTTGATCTCCTAATCGACTTCGGTGTGGTTTTAAACACTATAACCTTGGTTTTACCAAGGTTTACAGACAGACCACTATCCTTTGCAAAGCTGTGTAGAGCATCTAAGTGTCGTTGCATACCCTCTGGTGAGTCAGATATCAAAACAATATCATCAGCATATAACAACAATGGGATCCACGTCCCTGCCAACTCATCAACATACATACCAAATAGAGTAGGAGACAGTGGGCAGCCCTGTTTCACTCCAATAGTAGAGTGAACTAAATCAGACACCTCATCAACATACATACCAAATAGAGTAGGAGACAGTGGGCAGCCCTGTTTCACTCCAATAGTAGAGTGAACTAAATCAGATACCCCTTCTGGGGTGCAAACTCGTCCCACCACTGATCTGTACAAAGCCATAATCCCCCTCATCAACTCTATGGGTATCTCCATCTCCTGTAGTCTGCGCATCAATCGAGCTCTTGGCACCATGTCAAATGCTTTGCGGAAGTCCACAAAGCTACAATAAATCCGCTTCCCGTGTGACCTTCCCTCTTCAATAATGGCTCTAAGTGTCAGAATATGATCAAGAGTGGAGAGACCCCTCCTGAAACCTTCCTGACCCTTTGCCCGCATACCCTCACCCTCTGCCCAATCACTCAAGTGCTGCTCAAGAATGGATGCATACAACCGTGCCAATGTGTGTCCAACCATAATAGTGCGGTAGTTTCCCGGCTCTATAGGATCCCCCTACCTTGAAGATAGGCACAATAGTAGACAATCTCCAAGTCTCAGGTAACCCTTCACACATGGCACGATTGAACAACACTGCAAGAACCTCCATCAACATATCCATAGCATGAATAAAATGCTCCGCCACTAGACCGTCATGGTCATATGCCCTCCCGGTCCTCATCCTGTCAATGGCCCTCTGGACCATTCGACCGGTAAAGAAAGTGCTCGTGGTTGGGAAGGGCTCTGCAGGGCCCGGAAGGGGTTCCTGTCCAGGAACCATATATAGCGATGTCGCATACTAACCCCATACATCAGGTGAAGTAATCGCTGGGGGAGTGGAGTGCTCACGAAAAAGTCGCCATGCCTCTCTTGAGTCCCTGCTCAAGAACATCCGATATAAATCTCGCTCCAACTGAGCCAGGTAAGCCCGCTTCTTCCGTCTCACAAGGCGACGGAAAGCAAACTGAGACTTTCTGTAAGTGATAACTCCTAGCAGAAGATCTCTCTGAAGCTGGGCTCTCATCTCTCTACATTCCTCGTCATACCAACTATTCTGGGGCATGCTCCCAGACTGTCGCCTCCGAACCGGCCGGGTGTGTGGATATGCCACTCATGCGGCACTATGCAATGTCTCCGTCAGTAGAGTGGTGCACTCCTCCAGTGAGAGACCTGGACCAACTGTGCGTAGACGGTCCCAGATCTCCTTTGTATAAACGGAATCGGTCTCTAGTGTAAATGTGTAACGTGTATGTGACCTGCCTACTGATGTCTAGGGTGTACTGTACTGAAAAGAGGCTGATAGTGTTAAAAGAGCATGATCCACTCCTACACCCACTGGTCTAGCTCCCACTGTGAAATCCAGAATGCAGGGGATGAAGCTCGGCTGAGTCATGATATAGTCCAGTGTACTGGCTCCATGTCTATGTGGAAAGCAAGTGAAACCAGCTCCCCCGAGGAAATCGGTGTAGGCCATTAAGTATGGCTAACCCATGCGTAGTCGTCATCTGAATGAGATATCTCCCGTACTCTGTTTGCTCTCTATCATGCGAGCATCTGTCGAGCCCCAACTCACTCACATCCATCTCTCTAAGCATCTCATCTGAAGTGTCGTAGAAGACTGTCTGGGAGTTGCCCGTTCAGGCATTGAAGTCCCCTAGGAGAATGATATCACCATCCCTAGAGAACTCCCAAATATCATCATCTAGAAGAGAGAAAGGTGATTGCCCATTGGGTGCAGCATATACAGACGTACTGGGAGGGAAGTAACATATGGCAATGTATAAAAATCGACCTGTGTCAGCTCTCATCCTCACCCACATATATCGAGCATCCTCATCTCTCCGTACGATATGTAGTAGTGGCTGCAACTCCTCTCTGAATAGCACTGCTACTCCTCCTTGCCCTCTAGTCCCATGTCCCGATCTCGCGTTTAGCCTGTGGGCTGTCTCCCATCTATATCCCACCACATGCGACATCAACTGTCCGGGGGCCTGGTGGGTCTCTGAGAAGAAAACAATGTCTCTATCTTTGAAACTGTCCTCAAATGCACCAATGTCCAACCTCATAGATCCATTATAGTTGCAAGTAGCCATCTTCAATGTGGTCCCATAGGTCTCGCACCGTCATGTAGTGCGTAGCTCGAGAATCACCACCCGACCATCTTTGTAGAAGGCTAGCTTTCCCTTCTCTCGTGCCGCTCTAATCTCTGGCATTACCTCTCTCATATGCGCAAGCTGTGAGAGAGTGAGGTCATCGCCAAGGAAAACACCTGTCTTCTTGAGAATTGGTCTCTTCCGAGAGAGAGAGAGAGAGAGAGAGAGAGAGAGAGAGAGAGAGAGAGAGAGAGAGAGAGAGAGAGAGAGAGAGAGAGAGAGAGAGAGAGAGAGAGAGAGAGAGGGAGAGAGAGAGAGAGAGAGAGAGAGAGAGAGAGAGAGAAAGAAAGTGTTTTTACGTCTATTAGGAGGCCGAACTCGGCCTATGAGACAAATCGATGTACATGGGTGTATCTTCTATCAATCAGAAAAGATAAAAGTGCTGAAAAGAAACTGGTTAAGCTGATATAGATCTCTGTAGTATGCATGTGGGGATACCCATGAAAGTGGTGGGGGGTGTATGGAGTGCGATATCTATGATAGTCTATATGCAAAAGGGTAGTACAACAACCATGAGAATGCATCTAAAACGACTAAAACGACTAACTAGCTCCATCCTGTGCTAGTGGGTGGGATGTAATATGTGATACATAGGTGGAGGTGGAGTCAGGGCCACCCTTATGGCTGCAACGGGATCGGCCATCATCTGGGATCGTCTCTCCTCCATGGCGCGATGGTCACAAGCCTGGATCTCTGCAATCTGGTGTCGGTGAAGTCTTGGGGCCCGATATCCTATAGCAGGGGGTCGTCTCCTAGCTCGAGATATCTGAGCCTGCTGAAGAGTCACCCCGCTCGGTGTGTGGGCTGAGGGGGGGAGGGCTGCAGCACATCGTGGAATAAAGAAGTCAGTGAGCTGACTCTGTCTCCCTCCTGTATGGAGTGCTATAGTAGGCTGGAGTAGGGAATCTCTGTGACTCTGTATCTCTAGTAAGAATCGCCCGAGCTGTCGCTGGTCTCTAGAGTCCATGATCTCTCGGAGGGTGGGCTGCCCTGCAAACAGAGTCTCGTATCTGCCTCTGATGCCATCATATGCGCTACATCTGCATACAAAGTGCTCCTCATCCTCCATCTCTACTCTGCATACTCTGCATATCCGCCCCTCTCTGGGAATGTCTGCGGCTCTGCCCGTCTCAATCTCGAGTCGGTGTGATGAGACTCTCAGCTGGCCAATCGCTACCCTCAAGCTATGAGGCATGTGAGTATCCATGTAGCGTGGTCGCTGGATGAAACCGTCAGCTAGTATGTCTATGAACTGGTCTCGATAGTGCGATAGTCTCGATCCCATGTGTGGTGTGTGCCATGTCTGACTAATGTAGAGCTGCCAGAGATCCTGTCTGAGCACAACATTCCTCTCACGACGAGAGAGGTGGATGTGAGGTGAGTCTGGGTCATACTGAAAAGGCGGCAATCTGTCCATATCAAGTCCATGACTATCAAACCAGACTCTAACCTGAGTGTACCAAGCTCTCTCATATCCTAACTCTGATATCTGTATAGATGCCTCAAGAGCTCTGTGTGTGAGTCTATCTGTAGGGAGGTCCCTAATCCTCTGAATAAAGCAGATAGTCTGGAATAGTGCCTCTACCACCATGGGTGGTGCAGCTAGCTCTGCCCTGATGATGTCATGTGGCACCGACTGTTTCCCACGAAATAATCGCGAGATCATACGTACCTGTGGCCTCTCGATCGCACTCCACTGGGTGACTGTGAGACCTGGGGCCCAAACTGTCGCAGCATACATCATAGCTGGTCTGACCAGTGTGTCAAATAGCCAGCCCTTCGTGCGGGGCTCCTGGAAGTGTGCTTGGTGACATCTCCGCTCTAACATGGCTAAAGCTGCATATCCGCGTGTGAGTCTATCGGTGGCTGCCTGTCTCATGCTGAAGGGGCCAGGCAAGCTCGTGAATGTGACTCCGAGATAGACATAGGAAGTGACCACCTCAATCTGTCCACCACCAGCTCTGAATCCTGCTCCATTCCTCACCATGGGGGAGGTGTGGAAGATCATGACCTTGGTCTTGCCAAGGTTTACTGTCAAGCCCCTCTGTGTACAAAACTCATCCAGGGCCTCAAGGTGGCGCTGTAATCCCTCGGGTGACTCTGAAATCAAGACAATGTCATCGGCATATAATAAAATGTGGACATGTGTACCTGCGAGAGAGAGAGAGAGAGAGAGAGAGAGAGAGAGAGAGAGAGAGAGAGAGAGAGAGAGAGAGAGAGAGAGAGAGAGAGAGAGAGAGAGAGAGAGAGAGAGAGAGAGAGAGAGAGAGAGAGAGAGAGAGAGAGAGAGAGAGAGAGAGAGAGAGAGAAGATGGAGGTTGCTTGAGGAATTGCATGGCTGTTCTCAAGCTTCAGCAGCTAAGTCGAGGAGTTAGACAAGAGGCTCTGGTCTTGTCATTGAGGGTGGACAAGCAGAGTAAGTCTACAAGGACTGAGTGCCTAGCAAGGGAAGTGTGTGCTTCCCTATCTCTTAAGGTGTATTTTGTGGTTAGATTGTGAAGTTGTCAAGTGTTGCTATTAGAGCCATTGCTTGATTCACTAGTGATTGAACAGCCTATGTTGTACACTTCCATGCTTATGTTAATGGAGTAATGCTTCTTTGACTCTAAATCTTTGCTCTTCTTCTGTCTTGTTTGAAATCTTCTTGTGGTTGTGCAAAACAAACACATAGTGCATACTGCACTGAGAGAAAAAGCCCCAACTCGTCCACAGAGAAGAAGAATTTCCTGTATACAAGATCTTGTACGAGATGCAAAAATTTGGCTAGGCTTTGGAAGACTTAGTGAGAGGGAGAGAGCAAATTTTGAGCGTAGGTATACCACGAGTGCTACCTTTCAAACATGTCTTGACTCTTAACTCTAGATTCTAGGGGACAACATCCTAGTCACTTATGCGATAGATATGGCCCAATTGAGTCAATCAAGAGAGAGAGGAAACTCTACTAGTGTGAAGGCAAAAAGGATGAACCAAAATATACCACAAAATCTTACTGTAATTGGTGATTTGAGTGAATATCCTCAAGAACATCAACCACACGATAACCCCAGCCAACAACCTAGGTCTGCATACTTGGTTGATTGAGACCAATCCTAAGAAGACATTCATCACTATCAGATAATGAGGTCCTAATTAATCCAACATAAGAGTTCTAGCACTTGGAACCCCCAGCCATGCTTACAAAGAATGGGAATATAAGCAGCAAATCCGTCTCCATTTTATCAAATTCTGAATCATTGAAATTTTTTGTCTCAAAATGGCACAACTCGCTAAAACAGAGATGATAGAAGGTGCATCATGGACTAAGCTACGTACATGTATACCATGAATAAGGGTTTGTAACAACATAGGCTGCATAGGGCTTGACAATCAAAAGGTTCCTGCTGTTGAGGCCGTGGGGATCATTTCATTAAGGAAAGTTGGAATGTTCAAGAAAGTTGGAATGTTCAGGAAGTGGGACTTGAACCCAGGCATTCTGCCCCACAGCGTTCAAGGCATCTTCAAAGGACTATCTCAGGAATCCAATCAACATTTCTGCCACATCGGTCAATATAAATCATATGTTAAGCAATTCAAGTGGTAGTTTGGATGTGGGGAATTTCAGTCATTATATATACTAGAGCTGAAGCCAAGGAACAGTTCACAAAAGCGTATGAGATTCAAGGGAATGATAAACAAATAGCCCTATTGTCAAGGGACACGGATGGTAAAAAGTGAAAATCGCTCGAAGAAGAAGAAGGCTAAGAAGATATTGTTTAGAGAAGGGAGAATGAAGACAAAAATGGAGTGAGATAGCAAATGAGTTAGAGAACAGTTCGAGTTATGTCAAAGAAGAATTAGGTAGTCTTACAGAGACTTACGCATTGATGTGATGAATAAAATAAACCCACTAATAACATGCAATAGACTAGATTAGATCTATTCTAGTGGATTCTTTACCTGAGGTTCCAAAAAGGGTGGCTCAAGGACCAAAGTATATCAAGTAAGGCAGGCATGAATCCCTATGTTGGAGGAACACAAGAAAGTCTTTCTCGAAATGGATGTGGAGACGGATAGGATGAAGATGTGTAAACAAATGATAGTCGCTCAGATTCCTGTATATGAGAGTTTGGGACCTACAGGCTCAAGGATTCTAATACAGGAGTTCCAAGATTGGATTCAATCACTTGCAAAATACTATAAGGCACTCTGAGGATCCTAGGAAATAAGATATAGATGAAGAATTCAATGAAATTCCTTTGGCTTTTCTGTTGAGTGCTCCAGTCATAGCACAGCAGCTTATCCAGATAGATATCCAGCATATTCATCTCAATCAGGCAGCTTTCATTGCCTTCCATGGTACAGATGTACAACACCAGAGGTTTCACCGTTGAAACTCTCTCTATTTTTTCCCCATATTTGGACACTATTACCAGTCCATATATATGAAGAGTCTTATGATTAGGTAGTGAGTTACTTTGTTGATTGTGTGTCCTTTCATTACCTATCTCCAAGATTCTAGGAATCCAGAATGAAAAAAAAGGGAAGAAAGGGCATTGGGATAAGAGGGGGTAGTTGGATTGGTGGTAAAGAATCTCAATTCTTTGATTAACTATTTCATGGTTTTGAAAACAGGGGTAGACTGCTTCCATTGTCAGAGACAAAACCTCATTTTGACATTGCTGATGCTTGTCAAAGCTATCTGGACGTTTTGAGTAACTCATTAACTGCTCATGATGAAGAGGACATATCTTTGACAACAGGTCAACGGTTGTTTGGACTGTGAGCACCCTCTTATTTCCCTAACCCTTCTTTTCTCTATCTTTTAATTATACAGTATATACATTTTTTTCCTTGCAGTTTTGTGCTAAATTGGCATGAGACTTTGTAGTTTCCATCATGTCTCAGTGGCATATGATGTATTCCTATTGTTACCTTCAAGATTTTAACTAGCTTGAATGGAAATTTAGATGAGGTTTGCAGTTAAACATGATATGTTCCTTCGAATGCCCAATTTATTTGCTTTCCAAGTTTATTTCATTGAGATATGAAATACCACAGCATGTTTTATGTCATCAGTGTTCCATGCCTCTAAAAACATTCTCTGTAGTTTCTGTGACCAAGTCTGCATAGCTGAAGGATGATCATGATGTTATAAATGAAGAGAGAATCTAGATAAGGAACTCAATGTATTGCAATAGGCATGTAGATACAGACACAACTGTGATAAAGAAAATAGGAAACATTGAATTCAATAGGCTCCTATCTGTGATCTACAGATTTTGCTGATCGGCTTCTATCTATAAATATTGTCATCCTTGGTAACCAAATTTTATACATGTCTATGGGATATCCTTCAAAAGAGTTAAAAAACAGAAACAGATTTTTCTGGTAGTTATATAAGACACTACTATATGTAAGACTATATTATATTTCATTTAGGATCTAGTTTATCCTACCATTAGGCTGCCTGCAGAGGGAATGGATCCGTTGGGTCCAAGGTCTAGTGTCCAGGGAGCCAAGGCCATAGCAAAGAACCATAAGGCTATGACAATCCTTAGAGAGTTGCCATATGAAAGGTGTTTGGGCCATAGCGATGGTTCTAGGCTTGCATGAGGGCAAAGGGCTATTTATGGTTGGAAGGTGAGTGACAGGCAACTAACTGGGATCTCTGACATGAGGTATGAGAGCCAAGAGAAAGAGAGAGGGATCTGAAGTGTCCCATGAGATTTTTGGGGAAGTGAGATTGGCACACATTTGTGGAGTAGAGAGAGAGAGAGAGGATGATCACCTTCAATTGGCATGCGAACATCAATCCTTCTGCAGAGCAACAAAAAGATATTGTTAGGCTGACAGAGCTGCCCCTCAATACAGGAGGTGGGGTGCTCAACAAGAGCAGGCCGTAGTTGCTCGCAAGACCGAATAATATTGCAAGCAAAGCGGTCCTCACTGCTCCGGGAAAAGCTCATGCACCTCATCTCAGCAAAGATCCATCTGATCTCAGGCAGTCAAGGCCCACCAGTAGCAAGAGCGAAGAGGCCCAACTGCTGACAAAGAAAACCTTTCCAAGGCTCGGGGCTAGGAAGCAAGCCACGAACAACAAACTTGCTCAGCAGGGAATGGCTTTGGCAAGGAGGGTCAGTGATCCCAAGGCCACCACGCTCCAAAGGAAGGGTGATGATCGACCAGGCAACCTTAGCCCAAGCGGGGCTTCCATCTCTTCTAGACCAAAATTCCTTATTAGCCACTGAATTTGGCTAATACAACAACTCGAGAAGATCCAACAGGAGGTGATCTACTACATTCATTGTCGCAAGGAGAACTTGGTTCACCGTGACAACCCTCCCAGCCAAGGACAAACGGGCAGTGGTCCAATGCAAAAGCTTTATCCTGAGGGTCAGGAGGAGAGGAGAGAACTGGAGGAGAGGAGATAACTGCTGCTCCGCCGAAAGATCAAGATCAATATGGCATCCAAGGTATCTAATTGCCATGCGGGGGGGGAGGATCCACTGAAATTGCTCACAAGAGCGCCATCTTGGAAGAGCATCCTAGCCAACCCAGAATCCATAGGACTTGTGCCAATTGATCTTGGCATCGGAAGCATCGCAAAATCTCTCCAAAGCATGCTGAAATCTGGTCATATTGGCCTCCTAGCCCCGCAAGTAAATGGTCGTGTCATCAGCAAACTAAGCATCCAATAGCATCTCATCCTAATCGGGAGCCAAATACTCTGAAGCCCAGTATCCTGCGCAGCCAAGAAGGTGCTCATGGCCTTAGCAAAGAAGAGAAACAGAGTGGGGGCTAAAGGACAGCCCTGCCAAACCGAGTGCGAAACGCTGAACCTCTCTCTCTGACCCCGGCCACCAGAAGGAACACCCCTAATCGAACTAGTGTGGAAGCCCATACATAGCGTAGTGTCCTCAAGAAAAGCCACGTCAACCCGATCATAGACTTTCTCAAAATCTAGCAAGAGCATTGCAAGAGGCCTATATATATATATATATATATACACACACACACACAATCTACTTCCATGAATATGAAAGAAAGTGATAGGGTTAGCGAGGGTACGTTATGGGGTGGGAGCTGTGTACTAGGGAAGTCGAATGAGGTAGATGGCAGGAGTACACAGCTCATTCGACTTCCCTAGTACACAGCTCCCACCCCATAACGTACCCCCGCTAACCCTATCACTTTCTTTCATATTCATGGAAGTCGATTGTGTGTGTATATATATACACACACACACACAATCTACTTCCATGAATATGCAAGAAAGTGATAGGGTTAGCGGGGGTACGTTATGGGGTGGGAGCTGTGTACTAGGGAAGTCGAATGAGGTAGATGGCAGGAGTAGGATTAGGGACACTCTACTTCCAAGGAGCACTCTACTTCCATGAATGTTAGTGATAGGGTTAAAGGCACTCTACTTCCATGGATATGTAAGATAGTGAGAGGGTTAGCAAGGGTACTCAATGGGGTGGGGGCAAGAGGTCTGTACTAGGGAAGTCGAACGAGTTTCATGGTATTAGTAGAGTTGGAGGCACTCTACTTGCATGATTGATAGTGATAGTGTTAGGAGCACTCTACTTCCATGAATATGGATGAAAGCGATAGGGTTAGCGAGGGTGCATGATGGGGTGTGGGTGGGAGCTCTGTACTAGGGCAATGCAATGAGGTAGATGGGGGGAGTAGGGTTAGGGGCACCCTACTTCCGTGAATGATAGTGATAGGGTTAAGGGCACTCTACCTCCATGAATAAGTGATAGGTTTAGCGAGGATACGGGATGGAGTGGGGGCGGGAGCTCTATAATAGGGGAGTTGAACGAGGTAGATGGAGGGAGAAGGGTTCAGGTTCATGCATGGATAGAGAGTGGAGTGGCAGCAAGGTAGATTTCGGGACACTCGGTACACGATTTTACCCTTGAGTGGTTGAGATTCAATTGGCTGCCTTGTCACCCTTCGACCTCCCTCGCTTTGTCTGGGCTTGAATCGAAAGACAAACATCAATGTACTGAGTATGGAGAAAGAGAAAAGGGTGAAGAGAGGGGTAAGTGGGTGGAGAGGGTTGCCACATATGGCTGAAGGTAGCTTCAGCCTCCATACCCATGGGAATTGAGATCGAAAAAGAAAAATAGGAGGGAGAAATGGCCTCTATTTATGGTTTCTTATAGACCTCAAGAAGGTTCTAGAGACTCCTAACATTAGCTTTAGAAACTCTAAAAGAGAGGCCAAAAAAATTTGGAGTTTTCTTCCAAAAAAACCGTCCCAACACTACAGCCGTCCCGGATTTCTGTCCCCAAACAGGTTCATCACAAGAATCCTTCCCGGGGACGCGTCCCGAGGACGATTTGCTGTTTCAGGATGGTGTAAGGGAACGCCGGCCGTCCCGGCTAGGCGTCCCGAGATATTTGCTTGAGGGGACGGCGTTCCGGCGTCCCTAGGACTCGGGGACGCATCCCCGTGTGACTTTGCTTGGCCCACTTTGTCCTCTAGTCATAAGTGAAATTGGGCTTCTTGGCACCCTTGTTGTCCCTCGGGCATCTTTGCGCCCAAAAGTGGAGTTTGGCTTCTTGGGGCCTTTTTCTAGCAACTTGGTTGTTTGGCGCCCTCTTTGAGGAATTGGACTCCTTGGTGCCCTCTTTGAGCAATTGGGCACCTTGGCACCCTCTTTCAACAATTGGGCTCCTTGCCCCCCTCTGAGTTAGGATGTCCCATTATTTCAGAAAATATTTGATTCTACATAGGTATGAGATCATCATCATCATCATTGAGAGAGAGAGAGAGAGAGAGAGAGAGAGAGAGAGAGAGAGAGAGAGAGAGAGAGAGAGAGACTTTTTAACGTCTATTAGAGGCCAAAATCGACCTATGAGACAAAACATATACATTAGTATGATCCAATCCACTGTGATCCCAAAAGGAAAATAAAGTGCGAGTAGCAAACGGGTATAAAAGGAGTGGATAGTAACTGCATCAAGGGTGTGGGGTGCTATGGGTATGCACTCTATATGCTCAATGGGTGAGATACAAATATGATATGCATAGGGAGGGGAGGCTCGATGGTATCACAACCCACTAAGTGCCTGGAGTGGGTGTAGGATATAATGCATCGGTGGGTAAGGCATCATGGCGATCCTCAAAATGCTCTGAACGTCCAAATCGATAGGGGTTCGCTGCTTACGTCTCCATGTCTCCATGTCATGGAGTGCATGAATCGCCTGAATCTCTCTCTGATGTGGACGGGCTCTCCGCACTGGGGGTCTCGGTCGTCGACGCTGTCGTCTAAGCTCCTCTGCTCTGTGTAATGTGACACCCCGCATCGAGCTGGGCCCTCGAGTGGGTGTGGGTCTGAAAAAATCTGTAATATAAGCCTGAGGGGGGGGGGGGGGGGGGGGCCAGGTGTATCTCCATCTGCTGCTGGAGGAGTGTACGGCGGTGCTTGAGCTCTACTAGGAAACGACCTAGAGGGCGCTGGTCCTCTATCCCCAATAAAGCCCTGATCTCTGTGGGCCCCTTGAAGAGCTGTGGGTAGCCGTCTCTGATGTCCTTGCCTGGCATCTACATGTGTAGTGCTCCTCGTCCTCCACCTCCTCTCTACATATCTTGCATAATCTCTCATCCCTCGGGGTATGTGTGGCTCGCCCAACCTCAATCTCGAGCTGGTGTGATGACACTCTGAGCTTCCCAATGGCCACTCTCTCAGCAGGTGCCATATATGTATCCATGTATCGTGGTCTCTGAATGAAACCATCCACTGTCACAGTCAGGAAGTGCTCTCTGTAGTGTTGCCTCTTTGTGGGAAGAGGCTCCCGTGGTGCTATCCATGTCTCCTCGACGTGTATATGTAGTAGGTCCTGACGGATGATCCTATTCCTCTCCAAGCGAGAGAGGGTAATGTGGGGGGAAGAGAGGTCATACTGAAAAGGGGGGAGATCCGTAATGCTCATGCCATGGTCTGCTAACCATCGGTAAGTCTGTGCATACCATACTCTCTCATGCCCTGTCTCTACCAAATGTCTAGAGCTCTCAAATGCAAGCCAGGTGAGTCGGTTGGTGGGGAGCTCTCTGAATCTCAGAATAAAGGTCACCAACTGGAAGAGTGCCTCCACTAGCATCGGTGGTGTGCCAAGCTCAGCTCGTATAATGTCATGTGGAACGGAGGGCTTGCTCCGCAGCAAGCGTGAGATCATGGTGACCTGGGGCCTCTCAATCCGCGTCCACATCGCCTCTGTGATCCCTGGTGCCCATACTGCTGCTGCGTACATCAATGCGGGTGTCACTAGAGTGTCAAAGAGCCACCCCTTCGGCTCCTGAAAATGTGTCTGGAAGCAGCGTCTCTCCAATCCTGCAAGTGCCGCATAGCCTCGCGTCAATCTATCTCTCGCGGCCTGTGCCATGGAAAATACCCCTGTGCTGCCCGAGAAGGTGACACCTAGGTAAACGTAGGAGTACACTACCTCTATCTGTCCTCCAGCCTCTGTGAAAGAAGCGCGATGGTGTACTGTCCCGGAGGTATGGAAGATCATGACCTTGGTCTTGCCAAGGTTCACTGTGAGTCCTCTCTCCATGCAAAAGGTATCGAGCGCCTGTAAATGTGACTGCAACCCCTCTTGTGACTCTGAAAGCAGGACAATGTCATCAGCATATAATAGGATGTGTACTGGCGTACCTCCGAGGTCTCCTCCTCGCCCTCCTGCTCGCTGTATATACTCCGTCATCTCGTCGATGTAGAGACCGAAGAGAGTGGGTGAGAGAGGGTCACCTTGTTTAACACCAATGGTGCTAACAAGGCTGTCTGATAGACCGACGGGACAGCGTACCCTGCCTGTGACTCGTGCATACAAAGCGTGGATGGCCCATAGCATGTCTGATGGTAGCTGTAACTCTTGGAGCCTCCGTAGTAGTCTCTCTCGAGGGACCATGTCGAAGGCTTTGCGGAAATCCACAAAGCAACAGTATAGTCTCTGCTTCCTCGCCTTCGCGCTCTCCATCAAGCAACGAAGCACGAAGATGTGGTCGATGGTGGAGAAAGTGCGGCGGAAGCCTGCCTGGCCGGGTGCTCTGATCCCCGCTGCCTCAGCGTGTGTATTGAGCTCAGCCTCTAGTACTGCCCTATAGATCTTGGCCAGGATATGGCCTATCATAATAGTCCTGTAGTTCCCTGGGTCCATCATATCGTCGGACTTATGGATAGGCGTAATGGTATGCATAGTCCATGAGTCAGGTAATCCCTCAACCACAGCACGGTTGAAGAGATGGGCGATCAAGTGGGAAACTACATCTGCTGCGTATACAAAGTGCTCTCCCTGTAGCCCCGTGTGGTCTGCTGAATGGCCATGCTGTAGTCTATGGATGGCCTGTCGTACCATGCCTTCCGTGAAGAGGGTGGATATCACAGGACGCCGTGTGGAAGGAATCGGCAATGGTGGCTGTCCTGGGAGGTCATATAACCTCTGGGCATAGGTGTGCCAAGTCGGAGGATCTGCTATGGGTGTAGGTGGGCGTGGCTCACGTAGTGCCCTCCACACGGTGGCACAATCCCTACTCATGAGAAGGTCAATCAACTCTTCCTCCTGTCGCTCCTCGAAAGCTCGCCGCTTTCGGCGTGTGAGGGCTCGCATCTGTCGTCGTGCCTCCCTCTCTATGATGGATCCCAGGATACTCTGTGCTCTGAGATGTCGGTATAGTCGCCTACACTCCTCATCGTACCATCTATTCTGGGGTGTATGCCCCAACCGTGTCGAATGTGCAGTGTTGTGGGTGGTGTATGGGAAGCTGAGAGTAGCAGATGTATGGAGGATCGAGGAGAAGTGGGTGGTGAGGGTGTCCAAGGAGGCAGAGGGATCAAGGGAGTAGATGCGCTCTCGAACATGGGAGCTATAGATATGTGCTAGCTCATGTCTAAAGTGAATGGTGGTATGGGCTCGTGGCTGTATGGTGACGGGATGGGATATGCATGGTGAGCCGCGAATGGATAGGGCAAGATATGCGTGATGAGCTCCAATCGGTAAGGGTGGGATAGTGAATGAGGTGATTAGATGTGTCTGACTCCGGGGGTCCGATAACATAGTCTAGCACACTGCCCCCCTGCGGTGTCGTGGGTGGGATGCAGGTGAGACCGCTCGAGGTGGGCCAGGTCCCCATGCCATTATATATAACGAGACGGTTTGCTTCTCCCATATGGAGTAGGTGTCGGCCGTATGAGGTGGGTGTGGCGGTGTTGGCTGAGGCTCTGAGTGTAGGCATGTCCTCTATGGTACGAAGCATCTCAGGGTCGTCAAAGTCGTAGATATCACACTGGTGGCTCTGAGTGCGGGCATTGAAGTCTCCTACAAGAAAGACTTCACCCATCCCTGTATACTCCATAATCGTGTCACTGAGGCAGTCATATGGTGATGTGGTGTTTGGTCCCTCCCCCCCTGATAGCTGCTCAGGGGAATCTGTGAAGCGCGAACCAATGGGTGCAATATAGCATACGGCGAAGTACGCTACTCTCTCCTCTGATAGCTGTAGGCGTATCCACATGAAACGTGCCTTTGGGTCTTTGGCTACCACCTGTACCCTCTGCTGTAGCGACTGTCTGTAGAGCACGGCTACTCCTCCTGATCCTCGTGTGGTGTGCTGTCTCATCTGGCGGCGGTGAGCTGACTCCCACATATAGCCCTCAATCCTCGGTAGGCTCCTCCTCGGACTCTCGTGTGTCTCTGTCAAGAAGATAATGTCTCTGCCCTCCATCACCTCCTCGAGGCGCCTTGGGTGTGTCCACAAAGATCCATTGCAGTTCTAGACTGCAATGTGCACCTCCTGCTGTGCTGTCTCATAGGCCGCGAATCCCTAGTCAATGGGCCGTCCATCAATGATGACCCGACCCTCTTTGTAGAGGGCATGATGTCCCTCTCGTCTTGCCTGGAGGACATGTGGCATGCAAGCCCGCCTGTGCTCTACCTGCATCCGTGTGAGGTCGTCATCCAAATAGATGGGGGTGCCCGGTGTACTGCGTAGTACCGCCCGTCGTCTGAGGAAGTCTCTCCTCCCGGCCTCATCTGAGAAGTGAAGGATAAGTGCTCTGCTCCGTGTGGTGTCGCGTCCTTCTCTCCAAGCTCTTGTGAAAGGGAGAGGCTCATCCGCGCGGTATCCAAGTAATGTGCACAAGCGACGCCCGTCCTGCTATGGTGATCCATCTGTCTCTGTGAGGTCGGAGACGCGAACATTGAGCCTGCGAGCCTGTCGCATCCGCTCCTCTTCAATGGTGGTATGCACTATGTGGATCTCCTCATGGTGGTTGTTCTTCTTTGCCTCCTGTCGAAGGTTCTTTTTTACAACCTCGACCCATCCATCTTTCTTAGTCTCAAGCTCGTTCTGCACCACCTCCATACACTCCTTCTTGATAGTCATCCGAATGTCCTCTAGTTGTGGAGCGATCTCCCCCTCCTCGTGCATGCTGTCCAGTTTCGTTTTCATATTAGTAAGCTCAGTGTGCAACTCCTCCAGGTCCCGTGAGTGCCGCTTGCGGGTAGCAAGAAGCTCTTCCCGAAGGGATTCGTTTTCCTTCTCCAAGGTTGCCACCTTGGCTTCGAGGGCGACAACTCTGCGGGTAACCCCGTTCAGTGCAGAATCTCCTTCTTTCTTGTGTTTTCCTATCAACTCTCGGAGGGCATGCTCTAAGGTGGCCAGCTGTTCCTCCAGCTTGGGAGCCATGAGAGAGAGAGAGAGAGAGAGAGAGAGAGAGAGAGAGAGAGAGGGAGGGCTGTAGTTAGGTGGGAGGTTTGGGGTTAGGGTTAGGGGCTAGAGCTAGGGTTAGGGTTAGGGTTTGAGGGTTTAGCTAGGGTTAGGGTTTCAAGCTAAGTTCGAACTAGGGTTAGGGTTTCAGTTTTGGGAAGGTCATAGATAAAAGAGGGTTCAGACAGATCACTATATTCGCTTGATAACTGTGGGACTTCTTCATCTCGGTGGTCCTCAGCTCAGTTGCCCGTCCCTCTGCTTTGATGCCGCGAAACCCTAACTACAGAATTCTTCCGCTCTGCGGCGCCCTCTGTTCAGCTGCACCGAAACCCTAACGGCAGAGTTCTTCTGCTCGGCTGCACCCTCTGTCCATGCTCGATCCTCTGCTCAGCTGCTGCGCCTATTAACTGAAGGACTTCCTTCTGCTCTGCTGCGCCCTCGAACTCCAGCGCCCTGATCGTGGCAGTTAGGGTTCCGACGGGGCTACAGTACAGGAGTTAGGGTTCCGATGGGGGGTAAACACAGGCGCGCAGCAGCCATTCGCAAAGAGAGAGAGAGAGAGAGAGAGAGAGAGAGAGAGAGAGAGAGAGAGAGAGAGAGAGAGAGAGAGAGAGAGAGAGAGAGAGAGAGAGAGAGAGAGAGAGAGAGAGAGAGAGAGAGAGAGAGAGAGAGAGAGAAAAAGAGACTTTTTGACGTCTATTAGAGGCCAAAATCGGCCTATGAGACAAAACATATGCATCATATCCAATCCACTGTGATCCCAAATGAAAATAAAATGTGAGTACAAAACAGAGTATAAAAGGACTGGATAATAGCTGGCCTCGAGGCTCTGGGGTACTATGGGTATGCACTCTATATGCTCAATAGGTGAGATACAAACATGATAATTTCATTATATTCGCCAACGTAGGTATACATATATGCACACAAACATGCATATATACATGGTTTTGCATGTATATTTATATATACAAACAAGCATGTATATTGTTTGGCGAAAAAGTGGAAGAGAATTGCAATAACTTCTCTCTCTCATTCTCTCTTGTACCTCTAGAAGAGCAAAGATACCTTCTCCCTCTTCCTTAACTCCTCCATGATCATTTCCTCTATCTCACCAATCTTCTTGACTCAAAACAATATCATTGCTCACCTTTTTGTGTGGAAGAATGATCTCTATCTCATTTTAGAAGCATACAGGGCAATGCATGAGAGAGCATCTTCACTTTCATTCTATCTCCAGAGAGAAGTGCATGCTCTCTCTCTCTCTCTCACTCTTCCTCTTTCTCTCGCGCCCTTTATATCCTCCATGCACAGGATCCATGCCTGAGAATTGCTGGTATGATGCAGATTGTCGGTAACTTAGGAAACATCTACGGATGTTAGAGCATGAAGGGAATATTACACACATACACACACACAGTTGCATGCATAGCTTTACTTGCCGCTTGGGAGGAGACAGAGTACTAGGATATCTACCATTTGCTCATGAGTCGGGATACTGCAGTGGCATGGTGAAATCCGAGGGAGAGGAGATAGGAGACACCCATTCGAGACCCGAGCATTTGGCATAACTACACACAAAGCCTATACCAGATCCATGATCAGCCCACCATTTCCAGGCCACAGAGCTCACGCCCCGCTACCTCTTACTTCTTCACACCCAGCATGGTGAGCCACACTATTTCACATATGCAGTGTGGCAGAGCTCAAGACCAGTTCAGTTTACAGGAAGAGCACCTCATATACAGATGACCACTCTAGCACCAGTCATTCCCACCTCTTCAACCGTGCACTCGTTGAAGGGTTCCTTGACTCATGAACTGAGCACATCATAGTGCCCATTCATAAGTCAAGTGGCATTATGGATCCGGCTACATATGAGATGATTAGGATTGGCCCCACATTGGCCAAATTATATGGGAAAGTGCTAGAGACAGAGTTGAGCACTCTTGTAGGAAGGGTATGAGGGGCCCAGAGCAGGCAGGCTTTAGTCGAGATTACTCTACCATTGACCACATCTTCACTCTGCCTGATCTACGAGGCAAGAGTGAAGAAGAGGAGATTATAGTGCTGATTTGTGAACTTCTGCAAAGCCTTGGACACAGTTCCCAGGGAATGGCTCTTCAAATGCCTACTCCATATCAGAGTTCGAGGTGAGATGATATGGGGGATCTATGCCTTATATTAGAGAGTATCTGGTAGAGTGAGATGTCCATGTGGCTTATCCGACTCACTTGCTAGCACTATCGGGGTGAAGCAAGGGCGCCCTCTTTCACCCACCCTCTTTGGTCTATACATTGATGAGACAGTGGACTTCATATGACAGCAGGGAGGGGATGGCATTGTGGTATGAGGGACTACTGTTCATATTCCTTTATAAGCTGATGATATTGTGCTAGTTTCAGAATCTGCAGAAGGTCTGCAGCGCCATCTACGCGGCCTAGATGACTTCTGCATACATAGAGGGCTATCTGTGAACCTTGGTAAAACCAAGGTTATGATTTTTCATATATCAGCACAGGTGAGGAGACACAGTTCTTTCAGAGTAGCAGGTGGACTGATTGAGGTAGTCGGATCATATGTCTATCTCGGAGTGACATTCACAGCAGCCTCTGGGGTTTTCTCTATGTCTCAGGCAGCCTGGGATCGCGTCACACGTGGATACGCAGCAATAGCCTTGATGGAGAGACAGTGCCACCATGCCCATTTTCAAGAGCCCCGCACATAGGGATGGCTCTTCGACACTTTGGTTATGCCAGCGCTCATGTATGGAGTTTTCTCTATGTCTGAGGCAGCCTCAGATCGTGTCACACGTGGATACACAGCAGTAGCCTTGATGGAGAGACAGTGAGACCATGCACATTTTCAAGAGCCCCGCACAAAGGGATGGCTCTTCGACACTTTGGTTACGCCAGCGCTCATGTATGGAGCAGCCAAATGGGGACCGAGATTAGCTATATCAGCATGGACAGCATTGGAGAGGCCAGAGATTCTCATGATTGCCAGACTCATCTGCAGCAAGCCCTCAGTACCACATGATATCATCAGAGCAGAGCCTGTTGCACCACCGATGCTAGTAGAGGCACTGTTCGAGACAGTATGCCGATTAGACAGGATACAGAGCATGGACAGAAAGCGCATTTTGTAACGAGCTTTCTAGGCGTCACGCAACATGAGTAGCAAGTGACACCTCTTCATGGTGCGCATAACACAAGAGTGGCTGGCCCATCATGATTTGACATAGACAGACTACCACCACTGCAGTACGACTTACAGGCCCCCACCTATTTGCTCTTCCACCACGAGAGGAACAGGGTCATTCGCCAGGATATATGGCATACATGATACAAAGGACATGGATTGGCGAGGGATACACTACCACCGAAAATGCTCTACGACCGTGAGCATTTCCTACGGATCTCAGACCAGGGCTTCATTGAGACTCCACGATACATGAAGACATACTTACCACACCACCTCCGAGTCGTCATTGGGCAGCTTCGAGTTTCATCACATCAGCTCGAGATCGAGAGGGGTCGGAGTACCTGGTCCGACCCCTCTCGATATATGCAGATCAGGGCTTCATTGAGACTCCACGATACATGCAGACATACTTACCACACCACCTCCGAGTCTTCATTTGAAAGCTTCGAGTTTCATCACATCAGCTTGAGATCGAGAGGGGTTGGACAAGGGGAGTACTTAGAGAGGAGAGCTGGTGCCGAGTATGCCATACAGAGATAGAGAGTGATGAGCACTTTGTTACGAGATGCAGAGCATACTCAGATCTACGAGCACAGTTCAATATGCATATGCACAGATCAGTTCACATAAACTTGTATATATGTAGAAAAATTGATGCATTAATGATTACACATATCTTATATGTTTGTAATCAATAGTTGCATTTATATGTCTATTGAATTTCCTTTCTGATACTGACATGATGATTCTGTTTTCCGCAGCATCTTGAAAATGAGTATCCAGGATCCAGTATAATTTTTGTGACAGTAACAGATGATGAGTCTAGAAGAATCGAACAACAGAATGATGAGGAAACGAAAGCAGAGATAATGCAGGTTTTGAGAAAACTATTCGGAAAAGATATCCCTGAACCAGAGAATATACTTGTTCCAAGATGGTGGAGAAACCGCTTATATGGAGGAAGCTACACAAATTGGCCCATTGGTGTCTCAGAAGCTGATTTTGATCGAATGAAGGTTCTTTTCCATTAGTGTACAATGCTACTATTCTGATTTCAATGCCGATTTCTGTAGTGTGGTATTATAGCAAAATAAGAGAGAGAATTTTAAATGCACACAATGCAGAAGGCAACTCACCTTCTTCATGTAATTTCCATTTCAGGCTCCAGTAGGACCACTTTATTTCACTGGGGAGCATACAAGTTCAAAGTTCAACGGATATGTACATGGTGCTTACTTAGCTGGTGAGATGAACTTTTGGTGGAATGATTCCAAGCCAGTCAGCTGCCTGTGTAGAAGATACAAAACCCATCTGCAGCAAAGTTTTTTCACTAACAACTGATTTTTTATTTTGTTTGGTGTATCATCTCTTTAATTTTTGATGATTGGATAAATGTGTTCTGAAATCTCTTTTTCAAAAATCAAAATCTTTTCAGCGTCAATAAATATCGATACCATTTTGTTAACAATGTGCAGGTATCGCCACAGCTGAGACTCTACTAGACTGTATTAAATACAAAAAGTGCAAGGAAATCACATCAAATGACTTGCCATGGATGAACCCGAGTACTACTCAAGTCACTAATAAAACTGAACAAACTTGCAGTGGAGTTTGTTGCAAGGCTGTACAGCAGGTATGCTTGGTAGTTTGATGGGGGGAGAGAGAGAGAGAGAGAGAGAGAGAGAGAGAGAGAGAGAGAGAGAGAGAGAGAGAAATGAAATGAAATGATATATTTACGTCTTCAGAAGGCCAAAATGACCTATGAGACCAAAAGTTACAAAACTGGTGAATCTGATACAAAATCTGAGTGCCAAAGGAAGTGGTACTGAAAATGAAAGATGTAAAATAGCTGGGAAAAGGCTAACACCAAGACTAATACAACAAAGGGCTGATACATAGGAGGGATGTGCTGATATACAAGGCTGGGGATCTATCCTCATCTGCACTGTGGGCGTCTGAAAAATACAGCTCGAATCCTCGGATGTAGTATCCGTCGATACAGTGTAGCACCTCTCACTCTCTGTCATCTAGATCTCCCTAGCTCCACTGCTCGGTCTATGAGAGTGCCGGTAGTGGCTGTATGAGTGTGGACAGAGCTCTGTACTAGATGCTCTACTGACTCCTCCTCTAGCTGCCCAGTGCCTGGTGTAAAGAAATCCATAATCTGCCTCTGGGACTGGCTCCCTCCAGCTCTCCTCAGTAGAGTGTCTCTATGTCTGTGTACCTCTGGTAGATATAGTCCAAGACATCTCTGATCCTCAAAACTCATGACTCTAGATAGAGGCCCAAAACCCTCTCTGAATAGACAATGAAAACCGCCCCGTATCTCATAGTATACCGTGCAATGACATATGTAGTGTAGCTCTGTCTCTGGCTCTAGGTGACATAGACGGCATATCCTGCTATCTGCTGGTACCCCTCTGAATCTGCCAGTCTCAATCTCAAGCTGATGTGAGGATGTGCGCAACTGGCCAATGGCACAACGCAAGGCATGGGAAAGGTGTGTATCCATATAGCTAGGTCGAGTCACAAACCCATCTGTTGTGAGGTGTAGAAGATGCTCTCTATAGAAAGCCATCTTCGTACCCAACTCCTGTGTAGGCTCAATCCATGTCCTCCTGGTGTCCAGCTGGATCAGATCCTGACGAATGAGTCTAGTAATCTCCACCCGCGTCAGGTACATCAGGGGTGTCTGTAAAGAGTACTGGAAAGGAGGCAGCTTGTCCATGGTAAAACCATGTGTCTGAAACCATGATGTCATCTGTGCAAACCAGCATGATGTATCCCCCTGCAAGGCTAGCTGTCTGGATGACTCGAGGGCCAGCCTCGTATATCTATCTCTGGTAGTGTCCCACAAGCTGTGTACAAAGGAGACTGCTCTAGTGAGTGCCTCAATCTCTATAGGGGGAGCAGCTAGCTCCGCTCGAATGATATCATGTGGTACGGAGGCCTTGGCTCTGATCATCCTAGAGATCATAGCTACCAAGGGCCTCTCCATGACTTTCCACCCATCTTGACCTATAGAAGGTCCCTAAACTTGTACCCCACATAGCATAGTAGAGGCAACCAAAGTATCAAAGAGCCATAACTTTGTCCTGGGTTCCTGAAATTGAACTTGCGAGCACATCCTCTCCAATCCTCCCAAAGCTGCAGATGCTCTAGTCAGTCTAGTCTCTGCTGCTCTCCTCAAGGAAAATCTCGGTCCAGTGAATACTACCCCGAGATATGTGTATGCATCTGTATACTCCACAACCTCCTGCCCATATGTGAAAATAGGTATTGATCTCTTGATCCACTGCGGTGTGGTGTTAAACACCATAACCTTGGTTTTACCAAGGTTTACAACGAGACCACTATCCTCTGCAAAGCTGTGTAGAGCATCCAAGTGTCGTTGCATACCCTCCGGTGAGTTAGATATCAAAACAATATCATCAGCATATAACAACAATGGGATCCATGTCCCTGCCAACTCGGCCCCTCTATCACCCTCTCTGTCAATGTAATTAGAGAGAGAGAGAGAGAGAGAGAGAGAGAGAGAGAGAGAGAGAGAGAGAGAGAGAGAGAGAGAGGGAGAGAGGGAGAGAGAGAGAGAGAGAGGGAGAGAGGGAGAGAGGGAGGGAGAGAGAGAGAGAGAGGGAGGGAGCGAGGGAGGGGGGAGGGAGAGAGAGAGAGGGGGGAGGGAGAGAGGGAGAGAGAGAGAGAGAGAGAGAGAGAGAGAGAGAGAGAGAGAGAGAGAGAGAGAGAGAGAGAGAGAGAGAGAGAGAGAGAGAGAGAGAGAGAGAGAGAGAGAGAGAGAGAGAGAGAGAGAGAGAGAGAGAGAGAGAGAGAGAGAGAGAGAGAAAGAAAGAGAGAGAGAGAGAAAGAAAGAAAGAAAGAAAGAAAGTCATATTAACGTCTTCTGGAGGCCAAACTTGGCCTATGAGACAAAAACCATGTACAAGTGTAGTAACCCTGTGTAGAAGATAAAATGAAATAAAAAGTATATCGCTACACAAAGCTATATAGGGCTGGAAAAGGCTGGGGAGATGTGGCTCTGACTCTGCAGATAGTGGCCACCTAATACATGGGGGGGGTCCAAAATGTGAGTAAAACGCCCTAGCTACTGGTGATGGGTGGAGGTGGGTGTAGTATGTGGTACATCGGTGGTCGTCTGAGTGCCTCCTGAAGGAAGACAACCCAGGGGGTGGTGGTACGCCTATGCTCCATCATGTGGTCGTAGGCAATCCTGATGCGTGAGATATCCTCCTGATATAGTCGTGGTCGACGATATCCGCCCATGCGTGGTCGGCGCTGTGCTCTCTGTGCTGCTGCCTGGTGGAGCGTGAGCCCTATAGATGGACCTCTCTGATGTAGCTCAACTCGCTGAAAGAACTGGGTAATGGTCTGCTGGGTACTCACCCGTGTCTGATGTATGGGCTGTAGTGACTGCTCTCGCCTCTCGTATGCTGCTGTGAGAAAGCGTCCCAAGCGTCTCTGGTCTCCCATAGTCATGCACAGCTGGAATGACTCCTTGATCTGGAACTGTGCTCGTAGGTCTATGTATGCTGGACATCTGATAACAAAATGCTCTTCACTCTCTACCTCTGTCTGGCATACTGGGCACCACCTCTCCTCACGGGGGACTCCCCTGGACCGACCCCTCTCAATCTCGAGCTGATGTGATGAAACCCGGAGCTGCCCAATGACGACTCGTGGGTGGTGGGGAAGGTAGGTCTGCATGTATCTCGGAATCTCGATGAAGCCCGTGCCCGATATATGTAGAAAATGCTCGCGGTAGTAGAGCATTTTCGGTGGCAATGTACCCCTAGGGCTCACCCATGTCCTCTGTATGTATGTATGCCATATCTCCTGACGAATGATCCTATTCCTCTCTTGATGAGAGAGCGAGTAGGTGGGTGCATGAGAGTCGTACTGTAGTGGTGGTAGCCTGTCTATGTCAAAGCCATGGTGGGCAAGCCAGTCTCGTGTCTGTGCATACCATGAGGAGGTGTCGCCTGCTAATGCCATATCACGTGATGCCTCGAAAGCACGATAAGCAATGCGCTCTGTATCCATGCCTCGAAGTCTGTGTAATAGGCATACCGTCTGGAATAGTGCCTCAACTAGCATCGGTGGTGCAACGAGCTCTGCTCTAATGATATCATGTGGTACTGAAGGCTTGCTGCGGATAAGTCTTGCAATCATGAGGATCTGTGGCCTCTCTAATGCTGTCCATACTGATGTAGCTAATCCTGGTCCCCATATGGCTGCCCCATACATGAGCGCTGGCGTAACCAAAGTGTCAAAGAGCCACCCCTTTGTGCGGGGCTCCTGAAAATATGCCTGGTGGCACTGTCTCTCCATCAAAGCTAGTGCTGCGTACCCACGTGTGATGCGGTCACGGGCTGCCTGAGCCATAGAGAAGACCCCTGATGCTGCTGTAAATGTCACCCCCAAGTAAACATATGATCCGACCACCTCGATCGGTCCACCTGCAGCTCTGAACAAACTATGTCTGCGTACCTGTGCTGATGTATGAAAGATCAAGACCTTGGTTTTACCAAGGTTCACAGATAACCCTCTGTGTCTGCAAAAGTCATCTAGGCCGTGTAGATGATGCTGTAGACCTTCTGCAGACTCTGAAACCAATACAATATCATCAGCGTATAAAAGAATATGGACAGTGGACCCGTGTACCTCAATGCCATCTCCCCCCTGCTGCTGTATGAAATCCACTATCTCATCAATGTAGAGACCAAAGAGGGTGGGTGAGAGAGGGCATCCTTGCTTCACCCCGATAGTGCTAGTAAGTGGATCAGATAAGCCCCCTGGACATCTGACTCTACCAGATACTCTCTCGTATAAGGCGTAGATCCCCCATATCATCTCCTCCGGAGCTCCGATGTCAAGGAGTCGTCTGAAGAGTCGATCCCTGGGAATAGTGTCAAATGCTTTGCGAAAGTCCACAAAGCAACAATATAATCTCCTCTTCCTCACCCTGGCCTGGTCGATCAGGCATCTCAGAGTGAAGATGTGGTCAATGGTAGAGTAATCTCGTCTGAAACCTGCCTGTCCTGGAGCCCTGATGCCCTTCCTCTCAGAGAGAGAGAGAGAGAGAGAGAGAGAGAGAGAGAGAGAGAGAGAGGGAG